>JADLZK010002833.1:0-354326 GCA_015847255.1 Hyparrhenia diplandra
CACTACGCGAAGTACGACGGAGCAGGTCAACGGCGTGGCGTCGCATGAGGGCGGGGACGACGTCCCATGACGGTGAGGTCGGTAGGTCTTCCTTTTGGAGCGGAGGAGAGATGGCTCGCACAGATGGATATTATATTAGACCGGGGGCGCAGGGCGGTCCCACCTGAGTAACGCTATATGTTCGACGGAGGGCACTGATCACAAGGGTGAAGAGACATAGTACCAATCTTTACTGCACCAAGCGAGAATTCCTTTTTGCATGTCAATCTCGTGAGGATGATCTTGGAGCGACGGAGGTCTGTATCTTGTATCTTGGGTGACGGAGATCTTGGAGGCGAAAACTTACAAATATAGAAGCGATTATCATGCAAGGAGAAGGATGGATAAAAAAAGATGTCATGCGATTAAAGGACAAAAATAGGGAATAAATACATGCATGACAAACAAATATAGAAAAGAGCTCCCAATTAGAGGATAAAAAGGAAATAAATTCCACCGCATGACATCGTTTTCTTTATCCATCCACAGTTGTCGCAAGCATGAAATAATTTCTTTTGATCTCGTCTCGCCGGATGGGTCTTCACGGTATCGCACGTAGGGCGGGTTGGGAATGTCGCTAAAAAATGACTCTTTTTTTCTTTTATGTTGTAGAGTAATTACTTCCTTGATTATTGATTTTTTTCCATGACTTGTGCTTTCAATATTTGCAGGAAAGGAAATAAATAGATACCATAGATATGGATTTTGGAGTGCCAGTGGTATGCATCCGTGCATGGGGTGTAAGAAGGCAGGCGCGCGATTGTCGCGCATGCAGGCGGTGATTGCTAACCTTACCTTTTTTTTTCTCTCTCGCTCCATCTTTCTTCCTAACAATACGAGCTAATATAGCGCATGCAAATCTCACGGGCAGGACAAGAGGAGCGGATTTGGTGTCGCAGCGGCAGGACGATGGTCCCACGTTAACGTCGCACCAAACCCGCGCTCTGCTCTTTTGTTATGCTGGTGGTATTGTTGTTACATTCGCTCTGGTGCACGGACCAAGGAGGTGATTTGTACAACTAGAAGCACTTCACTTGCACATGCAGATCACGGGAGTGTATTTCTAACTTTTCTCAAAAAGGCAAATTGTTCTCCACGGCTCTCTTTACGCCTCTTCACAGAAACGCATTGTTCTGCACGGCTCTCTCACAGAACGCATAGTTCTGCTCTGAGTTTAAATTCTATGGATATGGGCATCGAGGCGCATTGTTCTGCATGGCTCTCTCACAAAACGCCAGACCAAACACGACCTGTATAATATATTTCTAGCTTTTCACAAAAGGCAAATAAGAAGGAGTGTATTTCAACTTTTTCAAAAGCAAAACACGACACTAAATGTAAAAAGGGAGGGAGTCTGAAGATAAGAAGGTTTTTCGTTCCGAAAAAGGAAAACACGGTACTAGCTTTTTTTTAGCTCAGACTAGTGTACCTGACGTAAAAAGATTAGAGTAGATTTTTTTTTTCTCTGACCGAATGGCGAGAATCATTAGACGTTGCAACAGCAACCGCAATCAAAAATCCAGAGCTTGCATTGTGCGCTTACCGAACTAAGCTAATCCGATTCGGCCGAGAACCTTAAAAGACTTTCTAAAGGTCGCCTAGTGTGTTGCTCCATACAGTAGATTGCCACGAGTCCACGATTTCTAGGTTTCTTTTCGTTCGGTTTGCATTATCTCCATCGGACCTTAACAATGTGATTGCCAACTTATTTTTCTTCACTGGGATCAATCAATCATTAAGCCCAGCGTCACGCAGCCGGGAATCATATATGGAGGCACAACAAGAATTTGACTTCTCGTGATGTATGTTTTGTTCGATGTTTTATCATTTAAAATTTAGTATAAACTTTCCCCTATCAAATGCTTTACTCGCGAGACCTTATGTGTTAGACTAGTGGTAGTGTTTATTACTACTTGAAGACACTAGAAGAATCCCACAATTTTCGTGAGTAGAGAGGGCCGGTCAAAGAGATTCCAGCACACCCCCGTAAATTTAGTATATTTTTTTCGAGGGAACACGCCTCGACGTTTTCATTAAGAAGAAAGAAGTTTTTAGAGGAACAGACACATGAAAACGAGGGGCAGCAACCATGATTTACGAAGCCACCAACAACAACACACCTTACCTTGATTGTGATTACAAAGAAACTAAAACAACTGAACAGCGGGCATGCCACAAACCTACCCCTCGTCCTCCAGCCCTGAGATGACTAGATCCATGGCGAGAGGTCGAACTGCCCACCCAGCAAGTCTGAACACGCCTCTTCTTCCGCTCGGACCAAGGCGCGCGTCATGGAAAAGCGACCTTGAATTGGCTTGCAAGCTCTCGGTCGGGGAACATCCTCTTGGACACATGAGAAGCCTAGCTTCTTCAACAACACGTTGTGGGCCCCAGTGGCGTTGTCCGCCAGCGGTTTTAGCAGCAATCGCGACCCAGCTGGCGCGTTGGAGGAGGCGTCCTGGCGGCGGCGTGGCTGCGGCGTCGCGAGGGAGCGGGTCTGCAGGGAAGGCAAATCGCTGCCTCTAACCGCTCACGAACCCGAAACAACATCACCATCAGCAACGACAGCCCCCAAGCATCGTCTGAGGTGCCGGTTGAAGGACGGGTGGCGAGGCGACCTCAGGCACCATCAATTCTCAGCAACCCCAGCATCTAGGATAGCCCAGGAGCGGCTGCTCGAAGGATTTGGCAGCTCAGAGGCTCAATCACCGCAACCGACACAGCATGCGGAGGTCGAGCTGAGGGCCTCACAACGAGGGCAGTGAGTTCCTCCAGCATAAGGTCAACCCACGCCGAAGGCCTTCCGAACACACGGAGCTCCGACACCAGAGGGGTCCTGCACCCAGGCAGCGAGAGCAACCTCAGAGGCAGAGCACGTGGGGTTGTCGTCGCGGACCACCAGCGCGTCAACCTCTGTACCAGAGACGGCGCATGCCGTCTACGCCGCCTCCTGTCGACGTCGGCATGAAGCATCGCCCACCACGGCGGGGGGGAGGGACGTGAACCGGCTGCCTGTGGTGGTCGCCAAACGGCACCATAGACGGACCTGGCGTAACGGTCGTCGCCGACTTTCACAACACGCCGCAGCCGCTTGCGGTCCCTCGCAATGTGGTTGAACTTGTGGCAGCGCAAGCATCGCTGTGGCAGGGCGGCAGGTTGCCAAACCGATGCGAGTGGGAAAGGCAGTTAAAGCATCGACCCAGAAGTTCCACGGGGATCCTCCCTGGTGAGCTGAAACTGCTCCGTCCCACGACGAGGCACCGGGCGATGCAACGCTTGACGGTGTAGGATCTCCCTCCACCCGTCGGCGCTGGGGCAGAGAGACCCGTCCCGACGGCAGCAAGGCGCTGGAGGGCGGGGGATGCGACCCCTCGGTCGGACGCGCAGGCATGCCGAACCAACTGTGCACGCGGCCGGCCTCGCCCCCCCGCCTTCTCCCCCGAACCGTGTGGGGCAGCCACCACCGCGCTATGTCCCTCCGCAGCGCCACCGCGTGATGGGGGACACAGCGGCGGCGGCATAGCCGGGCGACAAGCAACCTCAAGGTAGGGAGATGGGGTGGGGAGTCCTCCGACACGTCCCCATCTGCATCGGCCCAGCGGCGTTGCTTCGTGCGCCCGCCCAAGGAAGGGTAGAACGAAGGGGCTGCATCCGGCGACAGCGAGGGCGAAACGGGACAAGCGCCTGGCCTGGAAAGCATGGCAGCAGCGTCGCAAGCTGCCGCCGAAGGGGCGCGTCGTCGTCGAGCACCGCAAAACGCGGGTCTCCCCCAACAGAAGGACGGGGGTGAGGGTCGGAGCAGCGTCGGTGGCCGTGGCGACACTGAAGCATCCGTGGGTGAAGCAGGCGGCGACGCGGTCGGAGCAGAAGGACGCACGGGGCACATCCGCATCCACCGACGGCGAAACCTCGCAACGATCCGGCCGAGCAGCAGCAACTACTGCTCCAGGCGAACACAGCGAGGCGGTGACCGCGCGGACGGCAAGGCGACGTCGTGCCGCGCAGACACCACAGCCGCAACCACCGACGTCGAGGCCGTGCACCGACCTGCCGAGCAGCGCTACACGCTTCTCAGGCGAACTCGGCGGCGGTGGCGTGCAGGACACCCGGCGGGCGGTGTCCGACGGACCGCAGGAGCGTCGTCGTCCACAGCCACGAACTCACCCTCCTCAAGGTCCGGCGAGCGAGGTCCGAGGTGGCCGCCCCCAAGCAGCAGGGCGCACGTCGTCGACCTCACCTCGAAGCTGTCCACCACGGCCGAGAGCGGCGTGGCGCGGCGCTGCTGGGGCGTGGGGAGGACGACCGCGGCGCAGGCGCACGGGAAGAGACGGCACCCGCGCCGGAACCGCCCAAGGCCGTCGTCGCCCGGCCGCCCGCCCGCAGCCGCGGCGCACAGCGAAGGAGCGGAGGCGTGGAGGGTGCCAGCGGGGGGAGAGGTGGCGGAGGGCGCAGGCGCCGGGCTGGCAGCCATCGACGGCGACGGCGAGGGGAGGGACCCCGGAGGACACCATGGACGACCTGGGGCGCAGGGAAGCTGGAGCTCTAGGGAAGAGGCAGGAGAGGAGGAGCTAGACCCACCAGGGAGAGGGAGGCTTGGGCGACGGTGGTGCTGGATCCGGGCTTGGATTTGGTGGGGATGGTGTGTTCTGGACGGATCTTGGGGATTGGGAGGAAGCGGCTCCGGGGAGACGACGAGCGGGTCGCCTCCCCAACGGACACATCGAGTTGACTCCCTTGCCCAGTGTCCTCAGATACGTAAATTTAGTATATCACATATGTTTTATTTTGTTGGTGGAACTTTAGCAACTCAAATTAGTAATCGTTGCAGTTGCTCCTATATTTCTACATTGGAATAATTAATGGTTTAATTAGATTATTCTTCCCTCGACAGCGAGACACGTGGTGCCTCAAGAATCTCGAATCTAACGCTTAGTATTTCGGAGGTCTTAATAGTGATGTAGGATATGTCTTTTATTGTCACGTGCTCCTCCTATCCAAGAAAGAATGCAATTATGGAAATTATGTTGTCAAATTGGCTTAAGTTTCTTTTGATAAATGGCTTAAGTTTGGCCACGGTTTATACTAAATAGTATAAGCATTTATGTCTCCAAAGGAAGTCGTTATGAAAATATATTCTATAACAAATACAATGATATTTATTTTGTCTCTATCGATCCAACAAAACATGCAATTCTTGCATTTCGAGAAGTCAAAGTTTATTTCTGAATTGCCGAGAATAGAATGTTTTGTTGGATAGAGGGAGTAACAAGTGTTTGAACATATCCATCAATAGTTAGCTATATAGATCTAAATGGGTTTTAATTAAAAAAATATTTTTATGAACCGGTAGAAGAATTGGCCACTACGTTAAAAATAGAAGGTTTCAATTAGCTAAAAATTCTAAATTTTTTTTTGTATTGCCACCGTATATTGGTGGGTTTTTCGGGCTTCTGTTAACCATTAAGGTTCCGGGATCCAACGGTTTTAGTCCAGGAGGTTTCAAAATGTCTTTCGGGATCGGTGTTTGGAGGAGTTTCGGATTTTAAGTTCGGGTTTCATGCTCTGATTTGAATCCGCCCCGTTGCCAGCCCATGTCGCCCCTCACGGATGGCCATGAGACGGTGTGGCCATGCGGGGGTATGGGCGCGTATGTTTGGTTTCCACGACAACCATTCCTGTTGGTTTTTCTATGAAACCGTGCATGTACTGCATAGCACGGCGCTTTCATCATATTTGTACATCATACACATCGAAGCTGCATGGCGCTTTCAGATGTGTGCGCAAAGGTCGGTCAGCGACTCCACGCCTTACGACCATGGCCTAACATCATCAGTCCACGACCCTATATATACGCGTGACTCGTCCAGAGATAGTTCAAGCAAGCATCAGAACAAGAGCATCAGCCTAGCCAGCTGATGCATATATCCTCTCCTCCTCGATCTCCTACTGCACTCTGCCCAGACAGCAGCTTAGGTACGGTGCAACGGAACTAAAAGCAAATTAAGACACAGGCCATCTTCCATACTCCATGGAAATGGCCGCGGCGGCGAAAGGGGCCTGCTAGTGCCCCGGGTGGCGCGGGTGACGGTGCCGGAGGGCGCGTCGGTGGCGGTGGAGCACGAGGCCTGCCGTGCCGCGCGGGCGTGGGCGTGGCTGGTCTCGTGCGTTCTCACACGCTCAGGGACAGGGCGCTCGGGTTCGGCAGGCGTGTCTGGAGGATCGGCGCTGACGACCCCCAGGAGGGCGGTGCACGACCTCAAGGTCGGCCTCGCCCTCACGCTGGTCTCCGTGTTCTACTACTCCAGGCCCCTCTACAACGGGCGTCGGCGGCGCGCCGGCCATGTGGGCTGTCCTCACCGTCGTCGTCGTCTTCGAGTACACTGTCGGTAAGTTCTGTTGATCAGTTGCACGTCGACCACATGTCCGCATCCCATGCCATGACCGGAATAATGTTTGCTGCTTTCTGCAAGCTAACGAACTGGTGGCTACTGGCTACGACATTTATATGCATGCAGGTGGCTGTGTGTACAAGGGGTTGAACCGAGGCCTTGGCCACGGCCAGTGCCGGTGTGTGATTGCGCTTGGCGTGCATTGGATCGCCAGCAAGTCTGATGACGGGTTCCAGCCGTTCATCAGAAGTGGTTCAGTTTTTTGTGCTTGGTACGTACCAAAGCGCGCAGTGTGTAAATTGTGAAGTGTTCGTTGTTGCACGTATGAGAAGTAACATAGCTGCGAAACCTGTTGCTGTACACTCACTCACAGCTGCGATGCACGACGTTCTCGCGCTTCATCCCGACGGTGAAGGCGCGATTTCGACTACGGCGTCACCATATTCATCCTGACCTACAGCCTGGTGGCGGTGTCGGGCTACCGCGTGGACGAACGCTCGTGGTGATGGCGCAGCAGCGGGTGTGCACCATCGCCATCGGCGTCTCCATGTGCGTCGCCATCTGCGCGCTCATCTGCCCGATATTGGGCCGGCCAGGAGCTGCACCGCGCCACCGTGCGCACACACATGGACAGCTCTCGCGGACGCCGTCGGGCCTGCGTCGAGGGGCTGCTTCGCCGCCGCCGCCGGGGGAGGAGGAGGCGAAGAAGAAGGCGGCGGCGAGGGTACAAATGCGTGCTCAACTCTCCAAGGCGTCCGAGGACTCGCAGGCCAACCTGGCGCGGTGGGAGCCCGCGCACGGCAGGTTCTCCTTCCGTCACCCGTACGGCCAGTACAGGAACGTCGGTGTCGCCATGCGCCACTGCGCCTACTGCGTGGGAGGCCCTGCGCGGCTGCATCCGCTCGGTGGAGATCCAGGCGCCCTGTCGCTAGGGCGGCACCTGACCGATGCGTGCACGCGGGTGGCGGCGCGGTGCGCGACGGCGCTCAGGGCGGCGTCGAGCTCCGTCGACGATGACGACGTCGCGGGACCTGGACTTTGCCGTGGTGGAGATGAACGCCGCCGTGGAGCTGCAGGCCGACCTCAGGGCGCTCCGTCCAGGCTGCTGCTTGCCGAGGCAACGACGCCGATGGTAGGCGCCGCGCAGCTGTTCACGATCACCCCCTGCTGATAGGGTGTTGTCAGAGGGGATCGAGGGGCGTCGTGGACGCCGTCGACACGCTGGCGATCTCTCGCCAACTTCGAGTCAGCAGGTGACGAAACGAAAAGCCCGTAGAGCCCGCGAAGAACGTGATCAAAGAGTCGGAAGGGAAGGGGGGACGAAGTGAAGACGCTTGAGCAGGCCTAATCGGATTGCGTTGCGAGCAGCAGAATTCAGTCCCCACTGGCCCGATCTGATGGGGTTTAGGGTTTCTCTTCCGTGATTGATCGATCGAGTCCTACACCCTTGGAAGCAATCCTCATGTTTCCAATGCATTCGAAGTTCAAATGGAACCTAACACACATGAAGTTTGATTGAGAGTAGTATGGTGTCATCCATCACGATTTCAGGGTGATGAGATCATCATTCTCTCATTCCTTAAGCTTGCTTGTTTGTAAAGATAAAGTGATGGTAGATCTACACATTTCTTATAAGATTGCTTTGTCAACAACCTAATCCTCAAAAAACCTAACATGGTGTAAAAAAGGCTGCTTATTTGCATTGGGGATTGGGCAATAATCGGAAATGCTTGATAATTTTCTTAAAGCTCTGGTGCACTGATCGAGCACACCGGCCGCCATGAATAATGCCCCCCAAATTAACGCTCTCTTGATATTATAAAAAATGTAATCATGTAGAACACAATGTAAAAGGAAAAACCTTGCAGAGTCGGATCTTTTCATCCCATAATTTATCAAGATTTGAGAGCTCCTTATCATAAATAAACTAGATATGGTTGAACCATGCATCACTGCCTGTAGGGGCGACCACGGCGGCGACCGCCGCCGGCAGCCACCCCGGCCCCCACGCTCCCCTCCCTCTCCTCCACGCTCCCATCGCGGCCACCGCTCCTCTCGCGCGCCAAAGCGGGCCTCGGCCGCCGTCGATGGCGCGCGTCCGTCGCAGCGGTGGCCCCCGCCGTCGGAGGAGAGCGCCGTCCAGCCCGGATATTCCACCCGGTCGGGCGTGCAGGAGCTGCTGTCTACATATCGGCGTTGTTTGCGGACCTCTTCCGCGCAGCGGCTGCGGTCGGCGGCCAGGGACACGGCCGGCCGCCGTGTGCTTGAGCCGGCGACGGGACGGCGACGGAAGCCGTAACGTTGGTGTGGTGCACGCAACGGTCCCGTCTGCGTCGGACAGCGCTGCCGCCGATGCGGTCTGGGAGATCCCGGCAAAGTCGCGTGGGCGATGACGATCTGCATCTAGAAGATCGGCATCGAGAAGGGCAACGCCGGCACGCGGCACTACGTATCCGGAGGCGGACGTGCCGCGGTCCTAGCGCAACAAAGGAGAGGATCAAGGGGCTGATCTACACTGCGACAGCCCACGGGCCGGTCCATCGACCACCGCCGCCGCCGCGGCGAGATCAACGACCGGCAGGCCGTCTTCAAGAGGCCAAATCAGCCGTCTCGAATCATGATTCGGACCTCACGCCGCCCGGCGCATATTCAATGTCGGCGGAGGCACCTCCACGCCCGCTCACGAGATAGCTGCGGTCGGGGTGCCCAAGGTGGAGGTCCGAAGAGGAGAGGATGGGGTCGCAGATCCAATGGCGACTTCTGTCTTCGCCGACATGGCGACGGCGGCGGCGTTGCTCACACATTCTAACAGTGAGCAACGACCTCTCTTCCTTGGGACAAGTGCTTCTCCAATGGCGATCATTGGCGTCGTGATGTACCTCGCGACCCGTATCACCGGAGTCGGCATATCCACGCGGATCGATCCACATTCTGGTTTTGGATCAGCGTGGGCGGTTTGCTAGCTGCGATGGGGGATGTTTGGAAGGCGACATACCGATTTGTCTTCTCGTCGGGCGCGTTGAGGTGGGGTGTCCATGGATGTCAATTATTCGACGCTATGGATGCAGTTTGATCTTTTAGTACACATATCTCCATGTACTAAAGTTTCTTTTGTTCTTAGATTCTGTAATAAGTTTGGTACGTGTGTGTGGTCACGCAGAGGCTTTTGGCTGTGCGTTCGAGAGAGGCGGAATGTAATTCCGTTATTAAAAATAAATAAACTAGATATGAAAGCTTACAGATTCTCCGGTATGCTTTTTCGTCGTTAACGTTATTACAGCGGTGCGAAGCACACTAAGAACTCTACGCCCGACGAATCAATTCTTACTGAAAAGATTGTAAAGACCCTGAAACCGACTTCATTGGTAGATGGCGTTGTTCTTATGGTCCGCGATGACGGGGGCCTTTGAAAATCATAGGGACCCCGACCTCATCACCACACCTCAACACCCCGGGTGACGGAGACGGGAGGATGACCAAAAATTGTTTGGTCGACCAGGACAAATTTTGAAAAAAAAAAAAGTTTGGTTGGACGATAAGCGAATGAAAGTGGAGCCGCCAAACTCTCTTGTGCTTAAGATAATAGAGGTTGTTCTCGATATGGCACATGGTGGACGCCCGCCTTCGTAAACTCCCCTTTTGATAACGTGCCCTCGTTAGCTCGTTAAATCTTAAGGTCATGGGATCGAGAGATGGAGACACACAAGAAATAACCTCGGCAAATTATTATTAAATTTTTGATGCGGCATGAGAGCAATAAAATTGAGGAGTCGGAAGTGGACAATGGACAATTATGTTCTCACTTTTTATGTGTTGGATTGAAATTTAGAATCTTTTGTTGAAAGGTAAAAAATAAAACTATCCATCCATGTTTATTAAGATAGTTTGTGAGAGGGCGTGATGAGGCCACCTTTTTGAATCGACTAGGTGACATCTAAATGAGTACGAAAAAAAAATTTAAAAAGAAAAAAGAAAATGAAAACTAAGAAAGCCCAAGCCTAGAGCCCACCGAGCACAGAAAGCCCAAGCCTAGAGCCCACCGAGCACCCATTAAGTTGGACCATTAAGTTATAACCTGCCGCTTGTTTCAAAAAAAAAAAAAAGTTATAACCTGCCGCCTCTCGCCCCTCTCGCTCTCCGACGAGGCAACAACTGGTGGGCCGCCGCCGCCGCCGCCGATGCTGCTCTATCAGGTGCCGCCCTCTCTCTCTCTCTCTGCCCCTCCGTTGACATTTGCAGCCGGCACCTCTCCTCCGGTCCTCCCTGCCGCTTCCGTCGCCTTCTTCCATGCGGCCCCTTGCAGATCTCTCTCCACTCTATGCAGATCGAGAGCTGTTGTGGCCTGCTGCTGCCCCTCTCACATCGCCAATTCTGCAGTTGGCCGGTGAGGAAAGCTGCCATGGCCATGGGAGCCGATGGTGCGGAGATGGGATTTTGGTCGTGGCGATGGGGACGCCTAGGCGACGACTTGAAAACCATAATATCATACATGGGATCCCATCATACATATATCAAACATATACTCATTTTTTTCTCAAATAATTGGGTATTCCTGGGAATACCCATGCATCCAACTGGATGCGCCCATGCTAGACATAGTGTATACCTAAGTGCACATCAAAAATTATAAATCGTCTTATAATTTATAATGGAGGAGTATTTTGAATTAGGCCGCTGATAAGTGTGAGGGATCATCTTTGTTGTGCAGGATAATGCTTTTTTGGTTCATCTGGCCTTGCATGCGCTGTATGGTGTCGAATCATCGTTAGATGAGATCGAGGAGCTTTCAGCTCTGTTCTCCTCAAATCCAGCTGATAGGACTTCTAACCGCATCACAAATGTGTGGTTACGTTCCTCGAGCACCACATCCGTGGGAGTATTCTCAAATCTTTACGCTCTTCAGGTCTTGCGGTCTTCTTCCTTCACAAGTTTTGTGCACTATTACCTTTTTCCAAAGTCGAAACGAATTGTGCAAGTAGAGAAGTTCATGAAGATGAAAATTCTGATGATAAAGACACTGAGCAGCATCAGCCTTACAGTCTAGTAAACCAAGCATTTGCAGCAGCAGTTAATAAGGTCCTCGAAGGCTATTTCTGTTCCTTGAATACTTTACCAGAATCAATTAGGCTTAGGCGTTCAGAGGGCCAATCTGGCATACCTTCAAGATTTCAGATGGAATGAGTTGTAATTCCACTTCAGAAGCCACTCTTCTGGAAATTTATCTACACACTGAGGAGCTAAGAAGGCATATTAAATCTCTTGGAAATATTTGTTTCCCTAAGTTTGCAGGTGTTACATTGTGCCAGGAGGGTTTGAATACTGATGCAAATGTGGAGTTTGAAAATTTCCCACGGGGAACGATTTGCTTTTCCTATTTGTATGTCCATCTTAGGTGTAAGACATCATCTTACGATTGAGGTTTTGAACACTTTATTTATCTAATCATCTAACTTCTAAAGGGAAATTCTAACTCTGTGCTACTGTATGAGTTATACACTTCCTAATGTCTTGTATTCACATGTATTTGTAAAATGTCTTAGATCTACACATGTTAATTAATATATTTCCCTTGGAGTGTACATTCATACTGTATGCATGTAGAGTTCAGTTACTAGGCGCATTGTGTTAAAAAAAATGTAACCATATAGTCAGGTAGACCTGATTGGCCTGAGTTTTTCTTACTCTGAAGGGCACTCAAGCTCCCTATTGCATATGCCCAAAGTGGAGCAGGGAGTTTTTCAAAGGGATTCTACTGAGTGCCTACTTTTATTACTCTGAAGTGCCCCAAGCTCTTATCATTTTGTGATGGTTGGCAAATATATTAGTAGCTATCTCTTTCATTTATAATAAGCAAGGAAATACGTTCAATGCTTGTTAGATAGCTCCTCAAAAATTCGTCATTACAATGAAACTAGATTTGACAGTGCTAGCATAATACATCTCCTTCCTTGGGTGTGACACTCCTCCCCAAGATCATACTTTTTGTTGGGTTCTGTATAGTTGTATGTCTGATGTCATCATGCCTTCCTACAAATATGCAATTTCTTAGTTGCTTTCTGCCAAATTGAGTGATTTTTTTGTGTGTACTTGATGGCCACAAATTTTCCTTTCTTTGCCACAAATATCTTATTGTGATATGTCTTGTTTTTCTTGTACATATAACATACTACTAGGTAAGATGTTGAATGGATTTTTTTCCTCATTTTATTTCACCTGAATTTTTTAGGATGCTGATCCAGTTCACTATGGTCTTCTTAAGTATCTTTTCATTCGTTCCTGTGAGCCATACTTTAACTTCATTAAGTCATGGATTTACCGAGCTTCTGTTGATGACCCATATGAGGAATTTCTCATTACACAAACTGAAAATAAGGGTGCTCAAGGAGTCTCTTCTGACATAACAGATGAGTTTTCCCTCTTCCCTTGAAGGTAAAATGTTACTTTGCTGCGTGAAGCTTCAAGTATAAAAAATCTATGCTTTATCTTTTCTTCTGTTAATAGAAATATATTGTTACACCAGAAATCGAAATATATTACCAATTGTTCTCGCGTAAACCAGTCCATAATTACTGTTATTTAATTCAGTATACTCGTTTTGAATTCTGTCTAAGGTCATTTATTCATGCTCTGCTGTCAGCAGGGAAGAAATCATGTATCTGCTCCATGTTTTCTAAAGGGAGATATGCCATCCTCTTTTGCGTACTGGGCAGCAGCTTCAAGTGCTCATGAACCTTCTAAAGTCGTGCAATCTGTCTGCTACTGGAGGTGATGCTTATCCCTCTCGTAATACCATTCATATGGAGGGTTCTACCGTGGTTTGATACACCAATTGAGTCTTCAATGAATTCATTTACGTTCTCAAAAGCGTAGCGTGGAGGCAGTAACATGCAAAAGGAATGCTATGTACAAGTCGATGATGGGAAGCTCAACATTTTTTTCTCTAATGTTGAGGTCTAGTTGCATTAACTTAATTACACTCTACTTTTATCTCCAGCATCTGCTTCTATGATTTTGCTCTAAACGAAGCAATAATACTTGCTTTCCCAAAACTGATGCTGATTCTATGTTGGGGTTGTGTTCTTTCACCTTCTATTCCTCATAACCTTTGCTTCTGTTTGTAAATATGCTGACAAATGGTTATGTTTCAGGTGATTCCTTTTGATACTGCATCAAACTTCCTACATAAAAGGATGGACCTTCTGGATATATCTGTTTCAGATGCTGAGCTGTTCTATGGGGACAGCGGCCGGCTGCACTGCTGCAATATGTATGCCTCTGTTTGTGGATTTATTTGTAGTGCACAGATTTCACAGTTAGTCCTTCCCGCTGGCTCATTTTCCCTTGTCTCAAGCGAGGCCTCAAATCCCCCCATGCCATTATATTGCACAATTGATGCTGCAAGTCAATCCCTTGCATAGTCTGATTTTTTCCTTCTTATGTTAGTGCTGCAGATGAAAAAATATAATGATGCTTCTTTGAATTCGAAGAATCTTCAGATAAAGAGGATCCCTGGGAATCTTCAGAATGCTCTTCTTGTACCTCTATGGATGACACAGAAGTTGAGAGTTCTACAGCTTGTGAAAATTTGTCTAGTTCCATGTTCTCATTATATTGTACAAGCACAGATGAAGCAAAAATGCTCCTTGGTAACCAGGAAGCTGCTTTCTTCCCAAGCCAGTTCAGTTCATGACGGAATAAATTGTGCAATCCCCTATTGATGAGTGTGAGAAAGATGAAAGCTTGAGTTGCCAACATGTTCCTATGCACTCACAGAATAGTAAAAGCACACTGCATTGCCTGATGGTTTAGAACTGGATTATCAGTATAGTCAGTTTTCCCGTTTCACAGGTTTATGAAGAGAACCAGTTGCTCATCTGAAAACATTGATTCAGTTGGGGAGTTCTTATATACTGATCATAAAGGTCAGTAGAGAAAGTATCACATGGTAATGCCGTTTATCTGTTACATTCTGAATCAGGGCTTACTAAACTATCAAACAGTAAAAACAATGGGAAGTTTGGTAATATAAATCAGCCATGGAGTACCAGTATTCTTTATAATCTCAGTTTGAACCCCATACTGAATAATGCAGCTTGTTACCATATAGAGAGTGACGTGCAACAGAAAAGCAAGAACCAATCACTTGCCAGCTTTGATTTTAAGTCAGTCATGGATCCATGTGAAGTATATTGTGCAAGGAGCCCATCCTGCCTTGATGAGTCTGTAAATGGAGCAGCAACAACTGTGCATCCCAGTACTCAGCCTTATGAACAGCCTGATTGTTCTACCAAACTTCTTCAAGCTCATACAAAAGTCAGGCA
The DNA here is from genome assembly GCA_015847255.1 of Hyparrhenia diplandra. NCBI lineage: Eukaryota > Viridiplantae > Streptophyta > Magnoliopsida > Poales > Poaceae > Hyparrhenia > Hyparrhenia diplandra. The sequence goes on from JADLZK010002833.1 coordinate 14,750, forward strand.
TCCCTTACTTCCTCAGGAGAAATGTCAACAGAGACAGTCTCAGAAAAATGCTTCTGGTGGGGCATTCTGGGAGAGATCATTATTATATACTGATAAGTCAAAGAAGAACCGGCTGTGGACTTTAGTTCACAGTTTGATATATGCCCGTTGATATAGTTATCGACAAGTGCATTATGCAGAAGTTTTGCTTCAGTATCCTTTTAGCTTTCTAATCAATAAATTTATAGCTTTGGGTGTTTTTCATGATCAATTGTTATGTTTCATCCTCTCAGTCATTCTACTATATCAGAAAAGGCTTAATGGCTTAGAGTTTTGGCATCTGTGATACTGTATTTGTATTTGTTATGCAGTTATCTTTAAGGGAGACCTGGAACTTTTTCTTCAGTTCTGTTCTTCAGCATTTCTAGTGCAGATAGTTACAGGTTTTGTTAGCGTGTGTGAGCTTTAAAGAGCGATGCAGAACATCAGATACTCAATTTTATTGAACACTAAGTTTTGATTTATTATTACTAATTGCTCTTTGTCTAATTTGGCCCAGTTGTCATTTATGAAGTATAAGTAGTATATATACCTACTGTTTTACCATTGGTCGACTGCTTCTGTTAGTGAGAACTTTACATATCAAGCTCTGGATAAATGATACTATAGTTTTATTTATTTATTTATGTAAAAATATTGTCAGTGATTTTTTTATCTAATCACTAACCACTCAAAAGTGCATCTAAGTTTTCTTCGATTTTACACTTTGTTCCTTAACTATAAAAGGTATAAATATGTTAGCAGCTTCACGATGAAGTTGCGAGGAGTTTTTTGATCTTTGTACACATCTGCTAGCTCTCTTGACGGTACCATTTCATGGAAAATAGCTGACTGGGCAGATTCTTTTTATTGCTTCAATTTATCATAAGGTAATGTTTTTCTAACCTTATTATTTTAGCCATAGCCCATTTGTTTTTGTTAGTTTGTACAAGTCCTCACAAATTTGAACTCTCCCATGCAGAAATGGTCATTTGTTAAATCTGAGCAGAAAGATCGGAGATCAAGGGCTCATGGACATGGCTTTGCAGAGATCTTCTTGTGATTCTGATCCTTATAAGGAAAGATTGTTTATATACATGAGGGAGACACCTGTTGATTCTTTTGATACCTCTGCATGTGGTAATAATTTCATCTGGGATGTCTCTACCTGCTATATCTGCAGCTTGTTTACTAAACTTTTATTTCTCAGATTGTTAACTGCCTGATTCTTTACTGCCAGGTCTAGATTTTCTGGATGATATCTTGTTGGGTTATAAAGCTGAATGGCCAGTGAATATTGTCATTACAGAAGACACACTTAAAATATATGCTGAGATATTCTGTTATCTTCTTCAAGTTAGGTTTGCAGTGTTTTTCACTGACTGAAGTATGGAGATTTCTAAAGGTATCTTTTTCTCCATTGATGTTTGATCCACAGCATTTCATTCATTTAGATGTACATGCTATGGTAACCTCGACTTCTGTTATTATTATTATTATTTCCTGTGGACTGAACCAATTTTTTTAGTGATCAATGTTCATGGAAGTTCCACTGAGCTCAATTTTCTTATCAAGTAGCTACATCAAGAAATTCTTTTTGTTCTAGTTCTCATTATAGATCTTGGTAACACAAAAATATTTGACTCTCTTGCTACATTCTTACAGGAGTTGACACAGTTCATCAGTCGCTCCAGCAATAGCAGACCTGATGTGTTGAAGAAATTGAATTTTGTAATGAAAGTGAGGTACTCATATTGTGAATCTTTCTAAAACTTTGACACCCAATCACCAACCTTATATTCCTGTTATCAGTTTTATGCTGACACTGAAGTGTTAGGAATGAAATACCTTTTCCTAAATTTGTTGATACATTGTTGAATCTTGTTTCTGGAATACCTTTGGAAGCATAATACACATAGGCATGTTCATGACATAATAAAGCAGATATAAAGTTCATATCAATTATGCAATTATCCATTCAGTTGCATATGTTGTAATATATATAAATATTTGGTTTGCAATTGCATAAACTATTTTAGCAAGTAAACAAAGCATACTGAATCTTGCTCATCTTGTTTCTAATTTCTTGTACTGTCCCATGAATAGCAATTTTACCTATAATGAACAGTCATGTGGGTTTATTTTGGTTTCTGGCATTAACTGTCTGTCTTTCTTTCTGTTGTATGGCTTTATTTAGGCATAAACTTTATCACTTTCTATCAACACTACAGCAGTATCTCCATTGCCATTTATCTGATATATCGTGGCGCCGTTTTCAACATTCCCTTAAAAATCAGGTATAGTATTTCAATCACTATTCTTGTAAAAACTTCACCCTGAGAGGAATTAATATGTTTTGTTAGGCTTCCTATCTTTTATTTTTATGTTCATTGAATACACTTATTAACTTGAACTATGGCTACTAATATTCTGTTATTGCTTAGGTGAGGGATATACTGGATCTGGAGTATGTGCATATGTGTTACATTACTGATGCACTTGACATGTGAGTGAGACCTTAAAAAATTATTTGTGATTTGCAATACTGGCCATGTACTTAAGTAAACCGTTTGTTCAAATGATGGGGAACAACAGCAATGTGCTAAACTGGCATTTATTTCTGCTTTATCTCTTATTTTTGTATTAAGAAGAAAAAGGGGCAAGAACCCTTACAACACACATGCATGCACTCATGTTTCTAAGAGTACATTTGCACCCTAATTGTGATTGGAGTAGTTGGTAAATCAAGCCTAGATACCCTGGCAGCTGGCACTGACTAGACAACTAGGTTGACTACTCGGATCACTAGAGCGACTAGTCTTTGGCAGAGATACAAAAGAATAACACAAATATACATTAAATATTCCAGAGTAAGTAGCAGTGTAGCACTAGCGAGTAGCAATCAAGCATAGCAGCATATGCAGAGCACAATAACTCATTGAGGTCAAGTCGTCCATGCCTAAATGGAGCCACCAGTCGTGATTGGCCATCAAGTAGTCATATGACTGGTGAACTAGTCACTCTAGTCGAGTTGCTGCACCATGTCAATGCACAAACAACTGACTGGTGACTAATTGTCGACTAATCGCAAGTTGGATGACTTAATAATACTGGATTGGACTGGATGGAGTATGCTTTACAAGCGTGACAATTGTTATCTGATTGGTTGATGTGTTTTGTTTTAACTTATCATGACGTATTTGTGTTCGTTAATAACTGGTCATGGCATGTTTTTCAGATGTTTCTTATCTGATGAGTCAAAACAAGTTGCCATGATAATCAAAAGCATGCTGCAACTGGCTTTGGAGTTCGATTATGCTTCAGAGTCTTGGTGATACTTGTGATTTATCAGTAAATCAACTAAGTAATCTGCAATACCTTATAAACTTCTCTCAGGTATTCTCTCTCAGTTTCATACAAGCAATGTAGTTTGGTTTTATGCCTTGATTCAGCCTTTCAACTCCAGCATGCAAATTGTAAAGCGTCCAACCGATCTGTATATATATGTGTGTGTGTGTGTGTAGCCTTTCAACTCCAGGATACCATATATGTTCAGAGTGGCTTGCAGTTGGTATCCCTGTTAGTTGATATAAGCCACTGCCCTTAAATGCTGATGACTGATATAGAACTGGCAGTTTGGTCATAGTTATCGACAATGGAATCCCTTCTGTCATTCTGTGTGAAACTTAACAGTTTGATTTTTTTTTTTAGTCGTGATGATCCGCCTTTGTTGATTGTTCACTGTTATCTGCAGCAGTAGTTAGATGATCTCCATTTCCTCCAAATCTCACCTTGCCACAAGCATTATCTGCTAATAGGCTTTTAATGCCCTTTGGTTACTGTATGCTTTTCAATGCAGGTGGATGTAATTAGAACAAAGTTCGAGGGCAATATCAAAGATTTGTATATTTTGCATTCAAAATCTTCGAAATATGGGGGAGCTTGGCCTTTCCCGTTTCTGGGGTATCTGAACTACAATGAGTATCATTCTATGAAAATCAGTACAGATATGGGTAGCTTCTGTTTTTGATAAGGACATCATAAGACTGAACTAAGGTTTGCCTTTATCTTTGGGGATTAGCTCACCTTTTTAAACCGTTGGTGGGATCATTGTGTGTATTTATTTGTTTCATGGTAGTGATGATGAGAGGTGCATCACTTTGTTTTGGATCTTCAGGAATCAGTTCACCTTTTTGAGCAACCCATGACATAAATTATTGCTTGTTTGTGCTGGTTATAGTGCCCTTACGCATCTGCAAGACGAGATGTACTCACGTACTACATGATTCTGAGTGCTGAGAGTTCTCCTTTTAGATATACACGCTGATTTGATCAAATTGCCCATGTATTGGTTTTGGTGAACTACAGATGTCATATTCTGACATGTCATATTCTTGGGGATGCATGTATGTACCAATGGTGTATCTCAAATTTACAATCAAAATTTGAAATCACTTGACTTGATTATCGTAACGATGCTAATGGTGTTTCTATAGATTTAGGTTAGGGTGAATGCATGTACTATGTAGTTCTTTGTTGTAATTTTGTATAGCCATGTAATCTTGATTGTTGGCACGTTACACTTGGTAAATGGAAGGTGAATGATTGCTCTCTGGTCTCATTTATTATAGTTCTATGCCTGTACTCCACTGTCCTGAAATATAAACAATTTATTATAGTTCTATGCTTATACTTGTACTCCACTGGCCTGAAATATAAAATTTTTCAGCTGCTCAAACTATTCTAAGTTTGACTAAATTTGTAGAAAAAGAACAATGATATTCACGATATCAATTGAGCTTCATTAGATACATTGTGAAATTTATTTTCAAAATTATCTATTTGATGTTGTAGATCGTAATACTTCTCTATGAACTTGATCAAACTTAGTGTGGTTTTGCTTAGTACAATACAACTAAAAATCTCTTGTCATTTCAGGACCAAGGGATACCGCTGCTCGCGCTCAGGTCAACCCGCTAGTACTCTACGAGACTTAGACCATAAGACCAGGTCATGCCGAGCAAGCAACGACATCCAAGAAAGCTACATCTCTATCTCTGGGAAATCACTCTGATATCGATCGCAAACTGCATTTTCTGTCACCCTATCAAATGCGGTTGTTCCGATTCGCATCGTCTTAGCGTGTCGCATTAGACAAGTCATGTCAATATATCGTCGTCCAAATGACCAAACACGGGAACGCTTTTTGCTTAGCTGGGTGCCACTAAACACAATTTCAATTTTGTAATGACCAGCGCGCACGGCGTGTTAGGGACAGCCGGATGTCCCTCTCGGATGAACAAGCACAAGCCGCCGCTGTGACGCGCGACCAAGCTCAGGCGTGCACCGCACATGCACAAACCTGTCATCCAATGGAATCCGTTTTCTTCTCTCCCCGATTCCTCCAGCTATATATAAAAACAGGCTTTGACAGACACTAGCTAGGCTCCAAAAGGGCATCCCATGCAGTAGCTTGAGAATGTGGTATTGGATCATACATCACAGCGAAGTTTACTTATGGTTTCCAGCTACAGCATGAGAAAGAAAGCTTGTCGCCAGATGTGTCATGTATATTTAGTTTTGACTAAGCTATAAATAAAAGGTAGCAAAAAGTGTACAAATGTCCTCTCTGGATCTGTCTGTAATTTTGAATCTGCGTATCGAAGTAAGCAGAGAATATGTGTGTGTGTTCTTAATTTTATAGTTTTGTTATTACTCATGCTTAAACTGCAACCAAGCTACATGGGACCACGCAATGAATTGATTCCAGAGCAGGTACTACACTAGCTTGTATGGTACAAAATTGCTCTGAACTTTAACAACTTTCTTCCCAATCTTTAGATCTGATCATGTAGCTGATAGCACAGCATCATGTACCTAAGCTATAAATAAGCTATCAACCTTTAGAAGGATATAATCTAGCGCACGCCACTGGTGGATTCTGGAGACTAATCTCTTCTTGGGAATCAAATCACATGAAACTGACATACGGACGACTTTGATACGACAGGGATGCTTACAGAATATCGCTAAGATAGCTTGTGGTCGGGAACTATGGATATCATGTAAGCGAAAACCAATGTTAATAGCTCTGCTATATCATCATTACCGAATTTGCATAACATATATGATATAACAGTTTTATCATAAACAGCAAGGTTTACAGGCTATTTTCCCTGAAGAAAAGATGAGTTGCTACTTGCTGCAGTGAGCATGCATGAACATGTCTGCACATCCACACGGACCCTTAGAATGAAGCAAAAGTTTGGTCGGCTTCGGATAATCAACAAGCATATTTGTAAAGCAATAACCTTTTGAGTGTAGATGGATAAATCTGAGCATAACTGTTGCAGTACTGCTAGAAATCCAAGTTTACAAGCAATGCTAACTTAGCTATTTCTAAAGAGAAAAATTGCTAGCTTAGCTTGATGAAGTATTCTGGCTCCACTATGGGATCAGTCGTTGAGTTGAACTTACTAGACAGAGGTCGAATAAACACGGATCATGCAGATTCTCTGCTACGGTTTCAGAAAGGCCCCCAAAATATCAGAAAGAACAGCCTAGCCTTGTTCTACTCTCTCTTTCAGATTAAGAACCATTCAGCATGATCAGAACTCTTACCAAGCCAATAACGTCTCTGCACCTTTTTTTTTCAGAAATCAGAATGAAGAATACATGAGTGATATTGGTTCGGCTCACATCCAATCCAAGTCCAACGACAGACTCGAAGAAGGACATGAGCCGGAACAATACCACGCCATGTCGTCTTCTTCCTCCTCCATCCTCTGATCCTCCCGGCCGCCGGCCATAGACCTCTGAAACCGTGTGTCTCTGCTGATGCCTAAGCTAAGCAGCCATGGCATGGCTATTTAATAGCGAGGGGTGAAGCCACGTATTAGCGCTAGCTCCGCGGCCTTTCCTCTCTACTACCGGCAAACTACAGTTAGCTCCTGGATCTGCCAAAAAATAACGATCCGGGGACCAATTGGATTGCTGGTTATTATCTAAAAAAATTTGGATGGCTGGTGCTGCATTTGCTTACTCTATCCCTCTGCGCTGTCTGTACTAGGGTCTAGTCTAGTAGCTGCATTTGGGCTCAAGGTAGCCCTTCACTCCAGTCTCCAGCTACGGATGTAGGCGTCTCTGCAGCTTTATAGAGTACAGCTCTATAAATATTAAAGCTGCTAATTTAAAAGGACTCGAGTGAATCAGCACATAATCTTAGGGGAGATTTTTTTTAGTTTTAGCTTCCCGTACGTTTATTCAATGTTCCTGGATGGAAGAAACAACTTCTGGAAGTCGTCTGCTTGACTGCCTGCATGGCCTCACATCATCTTTCGACATCCCACCAACAGCTGATATTTGTTAGAAGATTTGATTTTGTTTTCTTTTCCCCTAATGGGCGATGTGGTAGTAAGTACTCTCATGAGAGGTTCACATGAGCTGATCGATTTCACATTATTCAGCGTTCATATATGTACCTAAACACCAACTGCCATCGCTATTCTGTGCTTCTTCTGCACTCTGGAGCTACCAAGTGGCGTTCCTAATTATGTGACAGATCTCTTGCCGCTCCCTCCGCTATCTTGCTCACGGGGACGTCGTAGGTAATGCATGCGGACATGAGCAATGGACAGATTCAGATAGCAATGTCCACATGGATGAGAATTTGGATGGTGGTCTTTTTGCAAGGGACGACCAATTGCTAGGTGATTCACATCATACTTGTACTCAAAACCCTGCGGTGATCAGTGCCGAGCTGCCGATGACAGCATGATGAGTATTATTAGAAAAGGAAATGCAATCTCGTTCACTGGACATACGAGTGCCACGCGACAAAACTGGGCAGGGGAATCAGCAAGAATCCTGGGACAAACACCCATATGCTTTATACTAATGTTACATATATAGCAACCATCGTTAGTTAGAGTAGAGATCAGTAGCTGCGATTCGAGGACAGAAGCCTGCAAACGTCGTTGCGTTTATCCGCTGGTCTTCCGGCCAATCCGAGCCTGCCCTTTGCCCTTTGGGAATAGAAATTCACGCGGCTGAGATGCGCTTCAGTCACCCGATCTTCCCATTGACCTGAATGAACTGCTCCTGTTCACGTGCGGCCAGTACGCAGAGTCAGACGATCGATGATGCATATGGCCAATGCCAATGGCCCTCGCTCGGTGGAAATCGTTGCCACTTTGGTGACAAGGAAGAAGAAAAAGAACCAGTCATCATTGTCCTAATTCCTATTTGCTCCATCCTTAATTTTATTTTGAGTACCCAACTGGCGGGTCCCAACTGCCCTCGCCGTTCACGAGGATGGATTAAGAACTAGTCACGAGTACGAGTAGTCCTTTTGAGTTTTATTAGATTCTGGATAGGTACGAATTGTTTTTAGATCTATACCTCTTAATAAAGAAAAAAATTTCCGTCGTCTCCCTATCTTTGGTTCCACCTTCTCTGTCTACATTATATAGGCACGGGGCCTTGACCTCCTCCCCCGTTGCTATGAAGTCCCTATGGCAATCCTTCTAGGATTTACCATAAAACATGCAAACCCTACATGCAGCGGGGAAGGACTCCGACTTGGACCGCGGTTCGGGGAAGGTGCGTGCACATCTCGGAACCTTCTAGAACTCTATGTGTCCTAACTACACTAGGACTTCTAATATGACTAGGACTCTACTTGAGATTACAATAGGAATATGACTAGAACACTACTATGTCTAACATGTCCCACCGGAATACGTCTCCGGACTCCCATTACCGCCTCATGAAGTCTTGATTAGAATAGAAAATTAGAAGACAATGGTCCACCCAAAAATTTCGTCCGGCCCTCTCCCTACCCTCCATCCGACCCAGGAAGTTTCACGCCTAAAATTTTTGTCCAGCCTTGGCGTCCGCTTCCATGTAGTATTTGTCCGCTTTGGTTATCATGTAAATGCGTGCGAGTACATCCGCTGGTTATCGTAATAAACTAAGCGAGTTGCATCACGGATCTGAAGAGAAAAGCTAGCTCTGCATGCGCCTTTTCTTCCCAAGCTGATTCGGTTTCTGCCCGGGATACGTGTCGTATAGAATATGGAATAGATACTTCCTTGGGTGTAGATTTAAAAAGAGCTCTAAATCCGGGAAAAAAACTCTCCACAAACTCCGCATATACATATATCACGATTTCTTGTCCAATACCAAACAGGTCTAACGGAGGGCAAATAAAACTCTCCACATACATATATACGATTCATCAATCCTAGCTGCTGCGGCGTCAATCAGTTGTAGAATGAAGGCAAAGTACGTCGCGTGCTCAACCGTGGCAGCTAAGACCTTTGCGGGAAATTTGAATGCCACCGTCAAAAGGCGCTCAGCTGGCGGCACGCCCGACCTCAAGCTTCGCCATCTTCGACATCTACACGCTCCGCAAACTTCGCACAAGACCCGGCGGCTTATGGTACATGCGTGCGTGTTCAATAATGCCGTGATCGAACATGTCATAGTGGTATGGCGGCGAGCATATATATGCATATGATCATTGATATTGTCGCCGTTGTCGTTTATGTTGGAAGCGGCGAGCGCGAGGGGAGGCGTCTTTGCCGGATGGGGGCGGCCAAGGCGATGGTGTACATATTGCAGCCCGGCGGCGGTCGGAGGGGCGTCTTTGAAAACGCCAGCGACTATGTATGCGGCCCCCGTTCCCCAGTACGCATAAGTACTTCGGAGGTAATAAGAAATTGTCAAAGCGGCTAAGCCCCATGATTGTGTTTGTATGCGTGGTATGTCAAGTATATATTCTTTAGATTTTGAATTTAGGATTCCCTTGAGGTGCAACACACATGTTTAGTATGACACTGAAATTTCTAAAATTCTGAAATTGCAACAACGAGGTGGAGCTCAGTAGCGATAATCGATCTGAGATCTCTTATCTTTGGCGGGCCACCGGCCGATTTGCTAGGATGGCGGCAAGGTGGAGCTCGGCCATGAGAGCTAGCTAGCGGCCCTTTGAGACTTGAATCTCGGAGAAGATGGCCTTGGCGCGGGCTTTTAGCGACGGCGGAGTTAGAGCCGCGATGGAGCTTGATATGTACAATTTTTCCCGTAGTAGCAGCGCACGCGGGCAAATTTACTAGTATATATATAAATAAAAAACGTCGTTAGTATGGTCCAATGGCTGCCCTACTCTATGTATCTATGCCTTGAAAGGCTCGTGTTGTTAACCTGTCTTGGCCGGCAGGGGTGTACAACGCATGTGAGGGTGGTATTCTTCTGTAGGCGATACTATATACAACCAGTGGTCTATTATAAAACGAACTGGTACCTAGATTTCTAGATTGTGGATGTGCACCTATACAGCCTTTTTTCTCTCGAATTACCAGACGCGGACCGGGAGGTTGACCTCCAATTATATGTTTTCTTGGGGAAGCAACCTTGCCATCGAAGGGCTTGTTGACAAGACAACTTGTAAAAAAGTCACTTGTGATGAATGGAGAGTAAGCCGTATCCGATTGCTCGATGAAACAGCTGACTTAAAGGCTGTAGAACCGCGAAGATGATGCAAAGGCCGCAGAACTACGGAAACCTATGTCCCTAGCAAGGACTATGCGAAGGGCGCGAGTGCTATGGAGATCGATGGTAGGCTGACTAGTCGAAAGCTGGCCGTTGGGCCGCTTCTTGGGCCGAAATGGAAGGATCGTCTATGGCCCCTCTCGCGAAAGGGGAAACGATTTAGGTGTCCCCGAGATGACATATTATGTGGCTGTTGTTCCGGCATACTCTAGATGGTATTAGAAGTCGTTTAGGGCGGCGATCACGGTCTCAAAAAGCATAACTTTGACCTCTTATTATTCTTAGAAAATATGCCCGTGCGTTGCCTACGGGTGAATAATAAATTTTTATTTCATAATACTTTTTATCCGGCATGAACCTTTGTAAATTATTTGTACAGAGTTAGCCCTATATAGGAGCCAAACGAGCACGGTCTCCGATTTCACGTTTGGATCATTTAACACCACGGCCCGAGCTAGCGGGAGTATAGCGCAACTTTGGGCCTAGGCGGAAAAATAGCAGCCGGGCTCTTCTCCTATTATCGGCTTAGTAGTACTATCCAACAACATTGCTAGCTAGGCGAGGCCAGAAAATAGCCTTCAGGGCTCTTCTCCGCCGTCTTAGTAGTACTATCCACGGGCCGAAGCTAGCTTTTAAAATTTGAACAAAAATGAGTTATTTACAAACCTAGGCCATTCAGCTCGTCCACGAGCGCACAAACAAAAAAATTTCATATTATACTATAAAGGATATCACAAGTGTACTACATAAAATATCATATATGTGTTATGGAATGTAGAAAAGAAAAGTAAAAAGGAAAAAAAAGAAAATAGAAAGAAAATAAAAAATAAGGATAAAATATAAAAAGTAAAATAAAAATAAAACAACACAGAATAAGAAAAAAAAACACAAAAGAAAAGAAAAAAAAAATTCACCCACGCATTGCAGGCAACAAACCGAGTCATGCTCATGCATGCAAGTTGAGCCAGGCCACATGCATGGGTGCATCCGGGACGCACGTGCAAGCGCCCTGCGTGCGCCGGCGAAAAACATTTTCCAAGCAGCTAGTGCGTTGTATGGGCTGGAAGCAGACTTCGATCCAATTACTACGTTAGAGTCCCAGTACAGTACGGAAGAAAATACAGAGTATGGCAAATCAGTAACAAACTCATATTTGCAGCGGACGGGCGGATAGGGTAGGGCAGACAAAAACGTGGACAAGAAATTTTTCTCTCTTTATTAGTAGGTATAGATAAAAATATTTATGGAGATGTATACTTTTATTAAAGTATTTTTTAAGACAAATCTACTCATATAATTTTTACGTTTACAAACTCAACAATTTAAAAATTATTGATGATTTATATTCCCGATGTTTGATCCAAACCTTGTCCAAAACGACTTTAATACCAAACCGGAGGGAGTATGGCGTAGTTGCCTCAAGAGCATTTTTATACCACCAAAAGATTGTAATTACACCTTATCAAAAGGGGAGCCCTGCCCCTAAAGAAAAGAGAGCAATTCAACTTCAAGTGGCATGAAACTCTAATTGTTATCTCGGTATTCGTGCCAATTTTAGTCAAAGGCCTTTTGCCCTCAAATGAAGCCTTCGACCGCAGCGAGCTCCCCTGTATCCTAACCTGTCGGAAATTGATTCCCAACATGTTCCTTTTCTCTTTTTTTTGTTTCCTCGAAAAATTACCTAGAGGTCCTAGACACTGCAGGAAGGGAAGGAAGGTTGTCTTTTTTTTTTTTTTTTCTTTTTCGTTCGCTGACTGAATTTTTTTTATTTTTATGAAACGTTCGCTGACTGATTGGCGACACCAGAATCTAAAACCATTTCTTTTTTTTTTTTAGTATTGGCAGATTTTTTTGCGGGGATTTAATATTGCCAAGATTAAACCGGTCTTGTACAGAGCTTGGCAAGCCTGAAAGCCCATTGGACCAGGAAACCTAACAAGAGTCGAACACGAAGAGCACGTTGGTACAGGAACGGCCCAACAAAAGCACTGGTCCGTATCAGCAGCAAACGGGACGGTACCAGGTTTCCCACACGCCACCGTACTTCCGAGGAATTTCCACTTCCGATTTCGCCGTCCGAGTTCGCGAAAACCTGATCACAGCCGCGCGGCGCGGCGGCAGAACCCTAGATCCCCACCCGACCCCTCCTCGTCGAGATGGCAGACGCCTCCAACCAGCCACCCCACGGCGACGAGCACCGTTCGGGAGGCGACCTCGGCCGCAACTACACGCCGTACCAGACGGAGGAGGGCCTCAGCGTCCTCTCGCCCCGCGCGCTCTACGACATGCCGACCTCGCCGGGGCTGCTGTTCCACGAGGAGCGGCGCGAGGGCCGCACCTGGGGCGAGAACCTCACCTTGTACACCGGCTGCGGCTACCTCGCCGGCTGCGCGTCGGGGCGGCCGTGGGGCTGCGCCGCGCCGCGGCGGAGTCCCAGCGCGGCGAATCCGCCAAGCTCCGCGCCAGCCGCGCGCTCACCCAGTGCGGCGCCGTCGGCCGCGCGTACGGGATCCGGCTCGGCATCATCGGCCTGCTCTTCGCGGGGGTCGAGAGTGGCGCGGCCGGGCTCCGCGGCGCCCACGACTGGAAGAACACCGTCGCCGCGGGGATGGGGGCCGGATTGCTCTATCGGGCGGGGGCCGGTCCGCGGTCCGCGGTCATTGGTTGCGTCGCCGGAGGACTCATGGCCGGCGCAGCCGTCGCGGGGAATCAAGTTCTCGAGAGATACGTGCCTGATCTGGCTTTATAAACCAGAGTGCTTAGCAGAATTAGTTGGTTTCAATCTAGCGATTTCAGGCTAGTAGTAATAATTAGGTTAGTTATAATGTACACGTATGGAATCTGTACAAATTTCAATTATTAGGTTAGTTATAAGGTACTCGTGTGGAATATGTACAAATTTTCAAGCTTTATTGCTGTTGATTGAATATTACTCGAGTGCAATCTCTGTCTTGAATTAGGGGTTGCTTGGTTTCTTTGCTCAGGCAATTGCCAGCCTAGCCTAACTAGGCAAGGATATCTGCTTGTTACACACAAAAAACTTCTATGCCAGGCCGCCGAGAAAATTAGACAAGCCAGATTATTGTTGGCTGTTAATGCTGCACAATTGTAGCAGTGTTTGTCTACCATGTCTGCTACAGCAAGGACATATGCAATATTGGAATTGGATATCCCTGTTATTCCTCGTTCAGTAAATCAACTGACAATTCTTGATGTGGCAATTCTAGTTTTATTCATATTTTAGGCAGTCATGTACATGGTCAAATTAAGACTTACTTAATATTTGATTGTTAAATTGCATGGTACAGGTTCTATGAAGCTTGAAATTTGTTATTATGCCCTGCTTGTTACATTATCTGTCAGTGTTCGATATTTGTTTGATCCGACTATTCTTCAATATATGGGCATATATATTGCAATTGCAGCCTCTTTCTCCTGGACCCTGGTAAACTCATTTTATTCAAAAGTATTTGTTTACTTTTTGTGTGTGTGCCATGATGTCTACCTAGATTTTGATTTGAAGCTGGTGGTGGTATATATGAGACCGCACCGAAAAACATGATGGTTGTTGCCTGCCTCTTAGAATATTTGCTAATTGTTTCTCTATTTTAACCCTTGTTAGAGACTGACAGAATGAACTATAACTTCAAATCTGGATGAATCAAGCATTTTTTCAGGGCTGACCACAAGAGCAATACTAATAATTCATTGGGATGTTTTCTTGTTTATTTATTTATTTATTAGATTTTATAAACAGCAGCTACTACATGCTATCTTTTGTCATGTAATACTGTTTTTCCAAAAGTGCAGATTCACACCATCTGATGTTGTTTTGTGATTGGAAAATTGAATGATCTAAAGAAAAGATGTAGGTGGCGTGTGAATGATCACAGCCCTGGGCTAATTCTTTGTTGAAACAACTCTCTTAGGTATGCCGTGCTTGGGCTAGGCTCAACTCAATCGGGACTATCAATTGTTGATTAGACGACAGCGTCCTGTCTACACCAGCAGGTTGATGATAGCAATTATTTGTAGCCCTGTTTGTAAATGCAACGATGAAGTTGAAGGCTTTGAAGCAAGGAGGGTTTTACAGAAGTTGATACTGTTACAGTTGCAATATTGGAGTTGGATATCACTGTTATTCCTCGTTCTGTAAATCAACTGAAAAGGCATTTTTCTTGATGTGGCAATTCTAGTTTTATTCTTATTCTATACATAGTTCATACATGGTCAATGTAAGTAAGGCATACTTAATATTCAATTGTTAAATTGGATGGTACAGGTTCTATGAAGCTTGAAATTTGTTATTATGCCCTGCTTCTTGCATTATCTGCCAGTGTTCGATATTTGCTTGATCCAACTATTATTCAATATATGGGTATATATATTGCAATTGCACCATCTTTCTCCTGGTAAACTCATTTTGTTCAAAAATATTTGTTTACTTTGTTTGTGTGCCATGATGTCTTCTGATTAGCTAGTTGCTACCTAGATTTTGATTTGATGCTGACCACACCAAAGAACCAGATGGTTGTTGCCTGCCTCTCAGAATTTTTGCTAATTATTTCTTTATTTAACCCTTGTCAGAAACTCACAGAATGACCTATAACGTCAAATCTAGATGAATCAAGCATTTTTGTAGTGCTGACCACAGTCAGAGTAACATTAACTATTGAAAAATATTTGTCAGTGTACTGCTGCCCTTCTTTCAATCTGCTGTTAGTTACATACAACTTTTCCTACTTTCTGCCTACACATAAATCCACACTGTATCTTTTTGGTGTACAAAAAAAAAGTCGTTGAGATTTTGCTGAACTCTGTGCAGCCCAATAATTCATTGGGATATTTTTCTTGTTTATTTATTAGATTTTATAAACAGCAGCTACTACATGCTATCTTTTTGAAGTGTGATACTGTTCTCCAAAAGTGCAGATTCACACCATCTGATGTTGTTTTTTTAGAGTTTAACCATCTGATGTTGTTTTGTGATTGGAAAATTGAATGATCTAAAGAAAAGATGTAGGTGGCGTGTGAATGATCACAGCCCTGAGCTAATTCTTTGTTGAAACAACTCTCTTAGGTACACCGTGCTTGGGCAGACTCAACTCAATGCGGGACTATCAATTGTTGATTAGGCTCAACTCAATGCGGGACTATCAATTGTTGATTAGACAACGGCGTCCTGTCTACACCAGCAGGTTGATGATAGCAATTATTTGAAGCTCTGTTTGTAAATGCAACGATGAAATTGAAGGCTTTGAAGCAAGGAGGGTTTAACAGAAGTTGATACTGATACAGTTACAGTTGCAGGCTGTTAAGGCCTCTGGCATAGGAGGGCCGCCCACGGATGTCGCATTTCGTCGGACCTCACGCCCACGGGCCTTGTCTCTAATACTCGGCGGTGAGCCGGTGACCTTTGCTCAAAAGATAAAAAGAAAGGGTACTCGGTGGTGGAGTTGCTTTGTTTCAGGTTCTGCTGCTATTACGTGCTTACAGGCAGTTACAGCTTTAAAATCACTGCTCATTGGTCAAGAAACTGAAGAACCTAAACTGCAGGATTGAGAAGAGTTGATTTGTTTCAGGTTCTGCTGCTGTTACATGGTTATAGGCAGTTATAGCTTTAAAATCACTGCTCATTGGTCAAGAAACTGAAGAACCTAAACTGCAGGATTGAGAAAACTCCATTCGACAAAACAACAAATGCCATTGCTGAACTAACTGCAGGGCTCTGAATTCCCTGCCAACCTATTATGATGAGAACTGATGGAAGTTTGGTCAGAGCGGACATGGCGTTTGCTGTTTGCACACAATGCTTCCGCTCTAAAATTCCATGGCACTGAAGCCACGGCGCAGCGAAGGGCCGGCGCTACAGCATTTGCACTGCAGGCTTTTCCGTTGAGGGCTTGTCTAATCAAAGGAATGAGTTGGTAATCGATGCAGGATTAACGAGAAACAGGAGGGCACAGGTATGATTGCTCTTCCACTATGGCCACTTGACAGCGAGACAGATCCCTGTGGCAAGGTCAGTGCCAGTTCTTGGCGCCTAGCTCCTCGTCACCTTTTCAGTGCCCTTCAATGTCAAAGCTCAGAAAGCTTGTGGGGTTTGATCTGATCATGGCCTGGCCACTGTTGCGCCCCGCAACTTTCTCGAGCCACTGTTTCCACCATGCATAATTGCCAGTTCACAAAGCATGGCATGATGTTGAATTGTTGACGCCCAAGGGGCCGCAGCAGGCTGTGTGGTGCTCGATGGCTTCTGCTCCGTGCGACGTGCTTCCCCCTCTGCGACGCTGCGAGCCTACTGCCAAGCTCATCATGGTAATAATTTGTACTGCTACTCGTGCTGCACAAATTGACAATCTTGGCAACTTTTGTTGGAGATTTTCTTTTTGTTAGCCTATTGCAAAAAAATCCCATCTTTATTCCTTTTTTTACTAAAGATTCATGGAGTACAGCTCCTTTTCAATTCCATGCATTCTCTGGGCCGGAATGAAATGCTGTTGCAATGGGTCAATTTTTGTCTACTCTTTTGACTAGGAAATCAGTGGTCCATCTGACAGAAGCTTGCTCTTCTTGCTCCCTTTTTGGAGCACCTTTTCCTCTACTCCTACTGCACACGCGCGGTTGCTCAGAATCACGCGGTGGGCGCGCCGGAGGTACAGTACATGTCTTGACTGCTTCATCCTCAACCTCAATCATGCTGCTGGAGCACCTTAAGGTACTCTAGCTGCTGGTTGCTTCTCACTCCTCTGATCTTGCAAGAAAATTGACAGGGCGAAAAGAATGGGATGTTGTCTAAAGCATCCAATGGTGAATGCATACGTTTATTCCTTTCATTTCATCCCTGTTGCTTGAGCATGCTTTGTTCTACTCCTAGGAACGATCATGACATTTCAGATAGAGGCCTGGTTGCACGAGAGGATGCTATGCAGCGTGCTCTGTCTGTACCTCACCGTGGAGGTTGGAGGCTCCCCGGCGAGCACAACAGGGGCTGTTGCATCGAAAAGTCCTATCACCTCTGTATATATTCTTTTGTTGTATTCAGTCGGAAAAAAAAAACTTTTGTTGCTCTCAAGGGAGAAATGCAGTAGCGATTTTTGGGAAAACAGAATCTCCTCAGTTGAGGATATATTCTTTCTTTGCAGCTGCAGGAGCCAGGAGCTGTCGATGTCAGCAGTAGTGAGTACTATACTGTACTCCATAGGAACAACATTAGCAGTTGCACTCTACCACCCCTACGTTTGCCTTTTCTGATTTGTACTCCATGGAATGGGAATAAAAAGGGTATCCTCTTTCCAGTTTGTGGACTTTGGCTAGTTCTTGATCCCTACTACTACTAGGAAAGTGAAAACCACAACCAAGTGTTGCTCAAGTTCTTGATCTACTACTCCTAGAAAGCCAGTCATCTTTGATGCTCAAGCCTGTCAAACAAAAGGAGGCAAAAGATGGTTGGGGGCAAGAATCTCACTTTTCCTGTTGTTTGGTGCTCAAGCCTGAAGCTGAAAGCAACAGTACGGCAATGCCACAATGGTACAACTCAGCCTGCCTGGTGACTTTGCCGCCACTTACACATACTAGCTAGAGCTAATAGAGGTAACATCATACTAGCTTAGCTACAAGTAACATGCTATGATTTGATTCTAGGTCATCATCCTACTACCAACTTGGCATTAGCTACTAATAAACTTTCTAACACGGCCATGATGCTGCCAGGAACATCCAAAACAAACGTGGCGGGATCGCCAACGCGAGCAGCCGGTCGGACGGGGTCGATCGATGTACAGAATCCAGAAGTGGCCGGAGTGATCTAGGATCCACAGATGGACAGGGAAAGCTCCAGGCTAACACCCGGGCCAACAAAGCAGCCTGAATGGCCGGAGCAATCGCTGCTGGAGCTTCTCCTAGCCGGCGACCCCGTGAGGATGCAGCTGCTCTCGGCACTTGGTGAGGAGGCTGCTGCCATGGCACGGGCGCATTTTGGGTCCAGAGCAAGGGACAGCGAGAGTGAGCACTGCTCAGATGGCTCGTCCTTCGCTGCAATGCTGAAGCTGCTGAAGAGGGAGCATCCGTTTCCGTCCTCTTTGTTGGAGGCATCCTGCTGAATCAGCGCAGAACCAAGATGGCGTGCTTCTGGTCGGCTTATCTGCTAACGAAATTGCAATTACAGTTATATACTACATAAACTGATGGAAAGTACAGTATTATTGCATAAAAGTACAAGTACTCCTGGAGTAAACTGTAGAATCCGGTGGCATGTACTACTACACCATACGTAAGATTTTACCGTGTTGGAACTCTTTTCCTCTTTGCACTGTCCTATATCCTATCTATGATCTATCCACTAGGATCGCCAGGATCCGGGCAAGGTGGTACAGCTCGTGCAGTTTTCAGAAATTTTCAGTCAGAGCGAAGCTATAATGAGTAAATTCTATCTGCGGCGCTACCATCATCGTGAGAACTACTGGGTGCAATGCTAGGCATGGATCTGAACACTGCAGAAACCACTGCAACATGCCGCTGCAGTAAGGTGAGAAGTAAATGCCTGAACCAATGCTATGATCAAGAGACAGATTTCAAGAGCAGGTTTTGCCAGTCATCTTGCTAGTATGCCGATGCTTGTACTACGGACATACAGTACAGCATACTACTTGTGTGTACTCCGTATCTTCTACAAAACATGAGCCAAATAGATATACGGCAGTCCTGCAGTAGGATCTGGGATTTGCATGTGTGCATGCATTGGTTTATCTGAGATGTGTACAGATTACTTAGTACCAGTACTTTGGGGTATTAGATTTGTTGGTTGACCTATACTCAAGGTGAAAGTGTGGGCCCCACAGGTAAACACACTTTTATGAAAAAAAATCTGCCAGAAAATAACTTTTTGCAAAATATGAAAAAATAAAAAGACATTGCAAGATAGGAGTAGGATGAAAAGGGTTAGGGTGTGAAAGCAAGCCGGTTAAGACAAGGAAAGATTAATCTTCTTTTGATAAACCTTTTGGCAATATCTCTTTTTCTACCATAACTTTAAAAGTTTTTTCAGCTGGATATGTACCTTAAAGGGGTCAGATTCTTGCACCAAACATCCCATGGCTTGGAGGTTGGAAGGCCCAGCAGCAGTCGTCGCAGCAGCAGCATCCCTCCTCTGCCATCTGATGAGTCCCTCCTCCTTTATTCTCCTGCCCATGGCCATGGCTTGCATGTAATCATCGATGCAGTACAGGCTCCCAGCAACGGCTGCAGTAGTCCTCGCATCACTGACTCCATGGCTTCCCTGCATGCTCTCGTACCCCATCCGGGCCCTGTTCATGCGTCCAAAGAGTAGACGACCAAGACCGCCATGAGCATGAAAAAAAAGGAGCAAATGGACAGACGCCATGGGAAAAGGCGCTTTGTTTGGATTTGCGTCAAGATTAGGGCCTTGAAAAGCTTGTCTTTCTTTTAAACCTGAACACGTTTCATTCAAAGAAGAGGGAGAGGGAAAAGGTGTTTGCAGGCCAAACCTTTTCAGAGGTGGTGGGCACAAGAACTCCTCCTTGGGACCTCCTTGCTCATGCTCATCACCGGTGCATGAGTACCTCCTTTGCAGCAGCTGGGTTTGCATCCCTGGGCCTGGTGATCGATGGTGCCATGAACGAAAGGTGTTTGGCTTTCCATTAGCAAAATCTATCTAAAGTGTGTGCAGTATAGTATACTTGGCTTTCCCAACAAAGACGCTTGCAAGGTAAGCTACTCATGACACATGAAAAAGGGAATCTGGGGTCGCTAGGAGTAGTTGGCAAGTGCAGTGAGCATGTGGAGAACTGAGCTAAAGAGAAGAGTCACACAAACCGCAAGGCAATGTGATATCTCATTTTTAGAAAGAAATTGTATATAAAAATATTTTGGAATGTTCAGTTTACTGTTGCAAGACATTTGTTGGTTCCTGGACACTGAATAAAATAATTCAGCTATGTAAACTGCACGGCGTTGACATGTAAATAAAATAAACAAAAAATACAACTAAGAAACAAAAAAGCGAGGGCTCATTTCATCTCTCACCTCTTCTTCCTGCGCCATGCCTCGCAGCTCTGTACATCTGTTCATCAGAAAAGCAAATGGAGGAATCAGAGCTCGGAAGCACACGGTTGCTCCAACGGGAAAACAAACACAAACACTGATTGCCTGCAGGTGCGAAGGGATGGATCATGGATGAAGATGAGAAACTGACCTGAAGATGGCTCTTGACATGAGATATGGTGAGCTCCTTGACGCCCATGAACTGCAGAATGAGCTTCGGCGTAGCCTCTGCAATTTACACCGCCAACAAGAAAGCAATTAGCTGCTAGGCTGATGAAAACGCTAGTGAAAGTAGCAGGAAGACAGACAAGCACAAAACACAACCAATCTTTCCTGCCCCCAAAGAAAGAACACAAGCACCAATATTAGAACCGACAGGCAACAAAAGACTGAATAATTCTACTGAATCTCCCAAGGGAAATGTTATTAAAGAGCATAAAAATACTGAGGGCAAGATTACAACATGGGAGGGCAGCAAATATATCTAGATGAAGGGAAGAAGCGGAGGATGATGGAGAACGTACTGTGTTGGCCGCCGAGGGAGTCTATGGCCTGCAGGAAGCTGCGGTGGAGGTCGGCGCTCCACCTCATCCTGGGCTCCTTGGACCGGACGTACCGCCTCACTACAGCGCCATTCCTGCCGCTGCCGCTGCTGCTACCGCCGCCGCCGCTGCCGCCCATGTCTTGGATCGCCAGCAACGACGACGGGTCCTCACCTCCCTGGATGATATGGAGCTCTCTAGCACCGGGCCCTAGCTAGACGCCGCGCGCACGCAGGTGGTAGAGGAAAGAACCAAACTTCCCCTTTTGTTCCCTCTTCCCGGCTCCTAGTCCGCAGCTCTCTACTACCTTCCCCTTATATTTGTGAACCTGCCCAGAGCTGCTGCTGCACACCGGCAAGCAGGCTGTCGCTCCTCTCTCTCCTCTCTCACTCACACACACACACACACACACACACACAGCTGAAGATGTTTTTTTTTTAATGTTGAGATGCAAGATTTGTTGCGGATGAGAGAAAGGCCAAGCAAGCTGCAGCTGCAGGTGCCCTTCCTCCTCGCAGCGCCCTACACCGTGTCTCTCCTCAAAAGGCGAGGCGAGAGGCAGGGGAGGGCGGCGCAGGTTTATACAAGCTGCTGGACGCTCGGCCCTTCCGTCAGTTGCCTTGCCTTGCCACCATGTCCTGTGCCTGTTGCTGCTTCAATACCCCTTGTTGTATGGGCATGGCGTCATGGCTTCCCGTCTGCTAGCTACCGCGCTACTCCGTACGTATAGGGAGTACGCAGCTGTCTAAAAAATCTTCTCGTTGCACCTGTCGCGGATTAGCGATGCACCAGAACGGCCGGCCCATGGAGAATTGGGATATGGACATGCTGCGTTTTAAATTCCGCCTCCTGACAAAGCAAGCGTCTTTACGTGTGAAAAGACGGCAGCAGGTCCCTTCATGGCATACTCCCTCCGTCCCAATCGACTTTTTGTCACCCCGGTTTCCGTCCATCTTATTCGATCTTCGCCTTATTCAATTTTTTTACATAAATATAATTTATTTTTTACAAATTATTTTATCAATGAAGTTACTTGAATATTGATTATTTTATTTTATGATTTGCGTAAATATTTTGAATAAGATGGATGGTCAAAAAGATGAAGTTCAAAAGTCAAAAACAACGAAGTCCATGGGACGTAGGAGAGTACTAGACTGCAAGCCTAGCTGGAGTACTCCTACGCGTATCGTATCTCGCGGCAGTTATGGTGGCGGGGTCAATTCTATAGCAACGATCTACTACCATTCTTTCCTGAAACAAATACAACGGTCTATTCTCTCCATGAGAATTGAGACCCATTTCTTAATCCTTAAGGTAGGAGTAGTTTCTATGAACAAGACAAGAACACTCGACACACATTCTAGAGGCTATTGCACAATTTGACTAAGTTCATGAAAAATGTGCCCTTAGTTTATCTCCACTCGACACACCAAATATGCCCTTAGTTTATCTCCATTGTCCACGGTGAGCTAAATTTGAAATATCTGTTCTCTGCAATCCAAAGTGGTGGAATTCAAAAAGAGAAAAGGCAACAATGCCGCGACAAGTGAACAAATGGAAGGGGGACAAAAGGGATGCACTGGTCCAGCTACCCCCAAAGGAACCAAGGCAAGGCAAAGCCGCCATGCATGCATATGCCATGGAAACACATCCATCCACGAGATCACAGTCCACCGCTGTTTTATTTTTTTTTTAACCTGGGTGTGTTCATTTCCTTGTCACATCAACCAAAAAGCAAAAGTTTCCAAAATTCTTATCACATCCCATCGCATCGAAACATTTAACGCACTCCAAAAAAACGTTTGCCGGCCACTATAAAATTTAGATAATTAAAAAAAACTAATTACACAATTTAGATGCATTCTTGAGACGATTCTTTTCGGCGCTAGTTACGCCATGGTAGGATAATATTTATCACTAACAAACGAAACGTCTTCTGATTGTGTGATGTGACATCTACAGGAATTTTGCACCCAAATTTTGGGATCTAAAGGCTGTCTCCAACAATAGACCTAAAAAGAACACCCATATGAGGCATTGAGTCACAAACAGGAGAAGCACGAGAGAATGCAAAAGTCCCCGTCTCCAACAGACGGAACCAATACTACTCCATCGCCAGCCCTATCCCAATCTCCGGCGAGCCCCATCCCAATCTCCGGCGACGGTCCCGGCTGCGACCCACCGTGGATCCACCTCGATGCGCACGGAGCGCAGCTCTCGCGGCGGCGGTGGCACATGGAGCTCCTCCGTCTTCGTCTTCGCCGCGGCGGCGGCGCACGGAGCGCGGCCATCTTCCACGCAGCCGGCCACCGAGCTGCGAGGTCCGACGCGAGATCCGACGAGACCCGTGGCACCATCGCTCCTAGCCCACCGGCGGCGCACTCCTCAAAGGCCCCATGGTGGTGTACTCGTGCTCGCCTGGACGTTCAACCGCGAGCTCGTCCGAATCGATGGCCATGAGGTCGGGTTCGCCGCGCCGCTCCTGCGTCGCCCCGCTGCGGACCCGCCTGGCCACCGCGTCGCCGCTTTCTAGCCCACCACTGCGGCCCTCCCGGATCCAGCGGGTGAAGCAAGCTAGGCCGTGCACCTCCCCACCGCCGCCCCTGCGCCTCCCCATCGCCGCCGGAGCACAGCGCCGCTGCCCTGTGCCTCCGACCGCCGCCAGAGCACTCCGCCGCCGCCTGCGCCTCCCCACCGCCGCCGCCCTGCCGCACCACCGATGAAGCCGCCAGAGCACTCCGGCACCCCCGGGTCCGCGTGCGTGCTCTCTCGGCCGGGCACATGCTCCGGGGCGCGCGAGCACCGCCCTGCCGCGGAGGTCTGCGCGAGCGGGAGTTGAGTGGGCCACCACCCCGGACGATGCGTTGCGAGGAGAGAGGAGATGCAGTTGTGCGTCTCCGTTGGGCTGGCGCGCAAAATGCATTGGGCGTATGAGTAATCTGTTGGAGGACGTTTTGGTAAAAAGATCGCTATTCCTGCGGCATTTTCTTTTAGGTTTGGGCCTCCCGTTGGAGACAGTCTAAAACACACCCACCCTGAGAACAAAACCCCAATCCTCCGTCCGGCACCGGCAGGCGGCAGCTAGTCGATCAGCTAGCCAGCCCAACGCAGCGACTCCCCTACCGCAGACCCACGGCCATAGCCTTTGACTCCGTCACGACGGCCGACCGCCGGCGACAGCGACATGGGCATCGGGCACACCGCATGGACGTAACGGAAACTCGTACGGTACAGGCGACGACCTGGCCGGGGATGGAGATGATGCTTGATCTGATTTCAAGTCGCATCGTAATAGATAGTGCAGGCGTATGCGTACGTCTATGCGACGCGTGATGCGTGTACGGAGCACGCGCAATGCAAGAACACCAATCGGCCTCTGCCGATGGGCTCCGGATTTGCCAAATCGTTTCACGCTCACACACCGCTGTGCTGCTGAGGGTAGTGCTAGCTGCCGCCCTAGTATAGATGCTGCTGCTCTGCTGCTGCGACTAGTCGACTGCCATCCACTGCTGCTGCCTGGAGTAGCGCGCTAGCTCAAGGAGAGTACGAGTACGCTGGTCACCTTGGTGCATCACTGCAGCTCCTCGCCCGCGACGCCTCCTTTTTCCTTGTTTGGCCACGCAAAGCCTACCCAGCCCGGCCAATACGTACCACCCGGCAGTACAGTACATCTGTACTCCACGTACAGCAGCGTCCATGCATGTGCATGCATGCATGCTGCATAGCCCCAATGGCATATTGGCATGTGCATGCATGCAACCCCCTGCCTACTGTATTGGCTTGTGCATGCATGCATGCAGCCATATGGCTTCAGTAGGCTTCAGTCCGGTCACATGCTTGTAGAAATGCTCCCTCCTCGATCGGAAGAATGCAATTCTAGAACAATGTTATATTTTAGTATCTTACTAAGTTTAATCAATTATAAATTAAAAGACATCTGTCAAATTACGAGATATAGATTTTAATAGAAAATTAATTTTGCAGCTAAAAATATGAATCTACTCACTCTATCCCTAACCAAATACTAAGGCAAACTTTCTTAAGCTTAATTTATAGGAGAAAGACTAATGTTTCTGACATAAAATTTGTTAGAATATGAAATTTGTTTTCATACTATACTTTTTCGGACCATACTAGATTTTAGTATTCTTTCATTTAAAACTAGTTAATTAAGTTTAACAAACTTGACTTACGATAACTTTAGAAGTTGACTTGTTCAGATACAAAGAAGATGACTTATTCCTACGAGAGTAGCTACATCTATAGGAGGTGAGTATATTAGTAATGTTAGCTTGCTTAATTCTTAGCGCTGTCGCTACATCTGCTAATATTATTTGTATTATAATCGTTTGTTTGATCAAAACAGACCAACAGTAATAACTCGCTCGTGTAAAGCCGACCGGCATCCTTAGCACGGATGCCCATAGCTACTTGCCACCTGCCAGTCCTAAATAGGGCTACACATGTCAGATCGATCTCCAATCCTTGCATTGGGCGTTGCATTGGGCTGCAGGTAGACGTTGCCGGCTGCTTTCGTGCATGGAGCGAGACGTCTGTCATCCTCACAGACCTCTCACCTCGCGTCAAATCAATGGACAGTTTGCAGCCACCATTTGAAGAACGAACGAGTAGTAGTACAGTAAATAGTGAAAATAAAAAAATGATGTAAACCGTGTGTGTCGTCGTTTTACCCAGCAGGCCTGACATGCAATGCAACGGAACAAACGGGATTTAATGCTTGCTTGTACAACTTGTGTTCGGCCCGGAGTTCTTCAATCGATATCCTATCATCCTACTAGTATGTACCGTATGTACTGTAATGCTAATGCTAAAGTCTACTGAGATGCAAACAAAAAAGGCACTCAAGTTTGTGTGTTGTCTTTCCCTTGTGCGTTGCGTTCAGAATGTGGAGACGAATGTTTCCCAAGTAGAGTCACGGGATAGGCAAATGGTACAACGAAGGAATGGTAGCTGTTGGCAGCTCCCCAGAATATACTATTTGAAACAAGCACGACGCAGAGAGATTCACAATGGCAATGCATGGTCTGAGCAGAAAGATTTTGTGCCGGATGCAAGCATTGGCCATGCATGCACAGCACAGGGAGGCTAGCAACACGGTGTAAATTTTCAATGAGGCGGCAGGCAGGCAGCAGAAGGCCTCCTCTCGAGTAATGTAGCAATATGAACTGGAACTGGAAGAGAGGCAGGCAGGCGGCTGGGGCACTGGCCGAAGCCTACGGATCCTACGCAGCACTGGCCTGCACTCTCTGCATATCCATGCCCTTCCCTTTGGTTTGCCTACTTGTAGAAGCAAAGTTTGCCATAAAAGCTGCGTAGAAACCAAAGTTTTGGCCGCGGCTCCGCGGCAGGCGGCAGGCCGCAGCCGCAGGCGCCACCGCAGCAGGATGCAGCTCTCAATGTGGTGTAATGTGGTGAGTCCTGTGCTGTGACCAGTGAAGACAAAGAAGAGGCTAGCGGAAACTAGGAATACCCTTCTCGTTTGTTTTTTTACTAAAATACTCGTAGGTACACTGCGAAATACGTAGTACTACGAAGTATGCTTTACGGAGTACAGTTTAGTATATTTTTAGGGTATACCAGAATATCAATACTCTACTCCAAGTGAAAATGTAGAATAGTTTGGCATAGAAGAATATATAAACTTCGGGCCTTACTGTCATACTGTGTATACTTCAAGGAAGGAGGGAGTACATAAACCGCGAACACATGGTTGATTTAGGTCACATGTGTTTAGTTTTGTGATCGAAAGTGATTGTCAACAAATCAACATTTTACTTCTATTTTCGTTTATCTTTTATGCTTCGGCTATGTTCACCGGCACACGTGGAGTGTGTCGAAGACGATCTTTTGGTTCGTGGTTGTGCGGGTGTGGAGCTCGGAGATGGTGGCCGACGGCGAGGTGAAGGGGCCAAGGAGGACGCGTCGGGCCGACGGACCGCGGAGGTGAAGGACGGACGTGAGGCTTGGACCGAGGGACCGGATCGCCGGGTGGCTAGCCATGGTGGTCGACATCCGGGACATCGACGGATGCAAGAGGACGGGCGGGACCGTGTTGATCGGGTCAAGACGGCGGCGGCAGCGAGCGCGAGCGGGGAGCTCGGATGACTTGGCGACTTCGGGCGGTCAAGACGGCGATGACACGCGGTCGAGGAGGTTTGGTGGTTTGCCCTCAAAACCATCGGGCGCGGGTTTCGTGGGTTTGGGCCTCAAAACCATGGGCGCGGGTTTCGCGGGTTTGGGCCTCAAACCCCGAGACGTTCCGGTGGACGGAAGGACGGCACGATGGCGGCATCGGGGAGGTTGCGTGGATGCAAGGCTACCGATGAGGAGGCGCGGTGGCCGTTGGATCAAATTATCCCGAGTCGACTAAATTAGCCTTAGGGTTAGTTGTTTGGCTCATATATATCTAGGGTAGTTCGGGAAAGAGGATTTCGGACTATATAGCGAGGAGCATCCCTCCCATCCTCTTTGCCTCTCATTTTCACATTTTCTAGCTAGGGTTTGAGACTCCGGTGTGAGAGGTCCACCGATCTTGTGTTGATTTTGCGTGGACAAGGGCTAGCCCTAAGTAGCCCTGTCACATGGTGGCGTTTGGATTTGTTGGATCGGTGTTCTTGTTTGTTTCTATGCTGTGATTTGTGTTCTTCACTTGTTCATCCCGAGTTCCCTCTCTCCCTCTCTATCTTCTTCACGATTTCTACGTTTTGGCACCGTTTGGTCTCGTTTTCTTGCCTTGATTCGTGCTAGGACGTGAGAGGATCATTTCCACCAAAGGACTTCCATCAATTCCTCACGAGCACGCAGATCGGGCGAGTTTTAGATCGAAGCCGACTTTTGGTGTGTTCTTCGTGAGATTCGCGATTTCTCTCTATTCACTCCGTCAAACTCGAAATCTCTTTGGGGGAAATGGTCACCCACATGCCTAGATGCTATGGCTCAATTTTTGTGACCCGAGGTTTCGATTTGATCTAGTTTGAGTCGTTTTTATGGAGAATCGCCGCCGCCAGTACCTTCTTTGTTCGTCTTCGTTTTGAGCAACAGCGGACGGTACCGACCATCTAGGGCGGACAGTCCGACTCTACGGGTTTCAGTCAGTCGAGCCCGAGGTCGAAGTTCTTCTTTGCCACGTCGCCGCACGCGGACAGTCCGGCTTTTCCACGCGGACAATCCGGTCCCGCGAAATTGAAAGTGAGTCCAGCAAGTTGTCTAGTTTTTCGACTTGACGCCGGATACCGGTCCGGACCTGTGGTGCGACGCCTCCGCGATACTCTCGACAATCCGCGTCACGTAGCCTTCTTTGAGGCCGGTCCGGCTGGTCGGGATCTGTGTTTCGGCGGACAGTCCGACCCCCAGGCACGGACAGTCCGCCGTCACTTTCGGCCGAATCCAGAACCTGTCCCGAAGAGTTGATTTTTCACCGGTTTTTGCTCACGCGATCGTCGTGCGGCCCCGGTATGGACCGTCCGCGGGAGCTCCGGGTCTTTGGTCGTTTCCAAAGCTTCCGTTTCTGTTGAGTTTTCAGATTTTGGCTCACTCGGACAGTCCGGCCAAGGTCGTGGACGATCCGCCCTCGTTTGTCTCAGGCTCTGCGGACGATCCGAACTCCCGTGCGCGAGGACATCCGGAAGTTTCTGTGTTTTGTAGTCGTTCTTCGTCTCTCGTTTGTGTGTTTGCTTCGTAGTGCTTTGGTTGATCCGCTGTGACTCTAGGGCAAATTCTAGGCCATCCCACCTTGCTCCAAGGTCGTGATCATTCCGTAAGTTGGTCGATTTGCTTCGAGGGGTTGTGAGAGCTACAAGGTCACAAATTCAAAGAATTTTGTTGAGGTTCCCATTCACCCCCCCCCTCGTCGCCCGTTTTGGTCCTTCACAAACAATCATCGATCCCATATAGACGTATGCACAAGAATAGCTATCGGATGCTTAAGTTTTTGACACGGTTGTTTATCGTAAGTGTTGATTGCCTATGATGTGAAAAAATAACTCAATTATGAAAAAAAAACTTAATTGGGGGTGGGGGCCGGGGGATCCTTGGGCTTTAAGGGGGTAATAGAGGGATTCTTAGACTGTGTTTGGATTGAGGTGACCAAAATTAGTCACCCTTAATTCTTGGGAACGTGCTTCTCAATACTTTTCAACAACAAAACCGCTGAATCTCCGTATCAACAGATGATGGCCAGGTCGATCCTTCAGACGTGGTAAAGTCATCCTAGGGCAACCCCGACCCGACATGCATGCATGCCCATCGAGTTGTATGCACACGCAAACACTGTGGAAGTAAGTCTGTGTATTCAGTGGAACGAGAGTATAGTAATTTTCCAATGGAATGAATACACACCGTAAAAGCGAGAATTTGGGATACCCTAGTGCCAGCAATTCCTGTCGTCTCTGGGCCAGCTGCCGACCAGAGCTGGAGGCTGCTCCCGTCAGAGCCGCAGACCGCAGCAAGGGCGTCGCCGCCTGACAAGCAAGCGTATAGTATCTCCAACACCTCCTGGCGTACTGTAGGAGTATTGAACACACGCTCGGGCGGCGGGCGTGTAGCACGGCATGCCAAAGCCGTAGGAGGAGCAGCTATGTCCCTATACCACCAGCCTATCTACCCCGCGCTCGTCATCGTCGCCGTGCAGCGGACCCAGGAACGACTTGCACTGCGCCCAGAGGCAGAGCTAGAGGCAGAGGCAGGCGTATTAAAGTACTGTACTCCCCTCCGTCCTAAAATGTCTGTCGCTTTACGCTTCCCGAGAAAAACTACCGGCAATTTATATATTCGAATATATAAAATATTTATGCTAAGCAATTAGTATCACGGAAAGATTTTTAAGTCTAGTTTTTTAACAAATTTATTTGAATATTTAAATGTTATACGTATTTTCTACAAACTTACCAAAGTTGTGGACCAAAACCAACGGGCGACGGTCAATTTGGGACGGAGGGAGTAGGCAGCGTGATATCACGTCTTTTGGAGAGAGATACGGCCCGGTGCGTACACGCTGGCACAACCAGGAAGGAGTACAGAGGGAAGATGAGCCTCCTGTCTCCTGTCTTGTTGGTGCTACAGTCAGTGGATATAGCAGGCATGTGTACAGTACATTAGCCTTGTGCAGCGCTGCGGTTGGGGCAGCTCCAGAGCGCAGGCGCACGCAGCGGCGACGAATTCCCGTCCTGGCCTTTCGCGCCGGCGGATGGCAACACGGGATACATATGTCGCGTCCAATGGAGGGAATTTGCAGCGTCTAGAGCTGGCTTCCATGTGTGTAGCCAGGCCAAGTAGCCCGGAAGAAGCTTGTGAATGTGTGTGCATAGCTGCAAGGACAATGAATTCCTCCTGCCGCAGGGCGTGTAATCCATTGCGTTCACGGTATCCAGTGGGTAACGTTCGTGTTCTTCGTGGCTCAAGTACTTCCTCTGAACATAAAACACTCACTAGAGTCACTATACACTCTTCTATAGCATTCAAATGTCGTTTCAAACAGTGGCGTAGCCAAAGAAAAAACTAGCTGGGGCGAAATTCTATTGACTGACTAAACCAAAATTAAGAATATTCCCATTCACATCACATTAATGCATCCATACTTTATAATTACATAGTATTAATGTACCGTTGAGATATTACCTCAAATTTAAAGAATAAATTGATAGTTCTTGCACAAATACATGGTAAAATGCAAAACTAAAAATAAGAAATAGATAAACCTATAAAAAAAATAAGGTTGTACACCAACTTTTTAGGGGCAGCTGCCCCAGCTCGCCCCAACGTAGCTACGCCCCTGGTTTCAAAAACAATTTAACTCTAGCTTAGTTTACAGGATACGGATCCTTCAAATCTAGGTGGTGGTGTGTCCTAAAAATATTTGTTCTATAGCAATAAGTATAGAGTTTCATGGATGCAATAAATCCCTTATAGCTTGTTTGGATGTAGATAGATATTCAGGTCTCAAAATTGGAATTGGAATTGGCATTCACTACCACCGAATCTGAGTTGTTTGGATGGTTTGGAATTTGGAGCTGGTATTCATCCTCAATGCCAACCGGTATTCACTAAGCATGTGTTCCCTCATCTCCAATACGGATCTCTCTCCATCCTGAATTGGGTGGAATTGACACATCCGTGAGCGGGCGTGAGGCGGCGGCTCATCCCGTGGCCGGCGGCGTGAACTCATCTTCCCATGACTGGAGGCACGACCTTTCTCTTCCTCTTCGGTGACCCCCGCCGTCGTCTCCGACAAAGTCTGCGCCGCCCTCAAGGGCTAGCAACAAGGACACGGTCGCGCCTGACATCCCGGGAGCCGCGCGAGGCCTACGCAGAAGCGACCAGCGATCTCGACCGGGCCCAGCCAGCGCAGTGCATCTCCGCCTGTAGGTGTTGCGGGAGCGAGGAAGTAGGCGAGACCCTGGAAGCAATTCGCGAGTGCATCTCTGCATGGGAGGAGAGATTGACAAGGAAACCTGAGGGACCTGCGTCGCTTGCATGTGGGAGAGGAAGGAGGCCGCAGTGCTTGCCGGTGGGAGCGGGGTCGAGAGGAACGAGGGCCGCGGGGCGCGGAAGGTGAGATTGAGCAGAAATGGAGATTGGAGTAGAGGGGGTGATTGGAGTGGTGCGGCTCTGGTTCTCAATTGCAATGCTATTGCATCCAAACAGAAAACTTTGGAATTATGGGCATTTCAATACCATGGCTGCTTTTGTATTGAAGCCAATTCAATTCCAACCTCCCCAATATCTACATCTAAACGGACCCTTAGGTATAACCAGCATATGGGAGAACAAAAATAGTGCTACCTCCGTCCTCAAAAAATTGTTTCAACTTAAACAAATTTCTAAACTTTGACTATGTTATTAATATGATCTAAATTTGCTTGATTATTACACATCATAAATATTAGTATTAGTTATATATAATTGATTAAAGTTAAGCCTGATTGACATCCGGAAAAGCAAAAAATAATATTATTTGTCTTTGTTACTTCTCGTAAATAATTTTCATTAATTTTATATAAAATATTAACATTTGTGGTGCATAACTGATATCATTAGATAGATCGTTAAATCTACTTTTTTTAATAAATTTATTTAGCGATACAAATATTGTTGAGGCATGCTTGACACTAGCACGTGAATGATTTTCGATGGCGGGTTTTTATTTTATTTTAGGTGGCGGTTTTTAGAACCGCCACCGAGCTAGGGTCACGGAAAGTAGAACGATTTTTCGGTGGTGGTTTTTATTACACCGGATAACCGTCACGGTAAATAAATAAAAAATAATAGAAAAAGAAAAAATCCAATCCGAACCCCTAATGGGCCCGGGACCGGGTCGCCAGCCCGTTAGGAGCCCGGTGCCGCCGCCGATCCCGCGCTCCCGCCGGCCACCGGATCCCGCGCCTCCCTCCCGCCACCGCCGCTGGATCTCTGGAAGGGGAAGCCCGCCGCCGCGCCGGATCTCGAGGATGGGGAAGCCCGCCGCCGCCGCCGCTTCAGTTTCCTGGGATGGGGGAGCCCGCCGCCGCGCTGGATCTCGGGGAAGGGGACCCCGGCCCGCCGGCCATGGATCTCGGCGATGGGAGTGCTCGCCGCCGCCGCCCCGAATCCGCCCGCCGGATCCGCGTCGCCCCGCCCCGTCTCGGTGGTAGACATGGACAGAGGGAGGGGGAGCGGGCGGCCGTGGAAGGGGGGGGGGGGGGGAGAGGGGGCCGGTGGAAGGGGAAGGGGAGGGGATGCGGGTGAGAGAGGTTCGGGAGAGGGGGGGGGATGCTGTAGGTGGAGAGTTGGGGTGAGAGAGAGTGTGTGTGTGTGTGTGTTAGAGTGAGGGAATGGGGGTTCGGTCCAAACCCTAGCTCGCATATATATACATGTGACGGAAATTGGGCTTCTTAGATTGGATCTGGGCCTCTTTGGCTCTTGGGCTGGGCCTCATTAAACATGACGGTTTTTCCAAACAACCATCTCAGAAAATTATTTGGAAACATTGTGCAAAATCAATTATGTAGTAGTGTGAGCGACCTAGTGATTACCGTAGCAATGGTTGTAACAAACTCTCTTCTTTCTTGATGAAAAACATGTCTTGACACGATCGAAAAGATAGAAACATGAGCACGTTCTCACATTCTACAATGATTACAGTGTTACTGCAACATCCGTAGATCAAGCGGGCCATCGGGGAAAGAAATGAACTAATTCGTGCGTGTCACGTGCTGTATACTGTATACGAGATTCCAGTAAAACGCCACGCACTGATGCACGTGTGTTGTCTACTGTACGTCACAAAGATGCATGTCACGTCACATGTAGGGGCACTGTTGTATTATAAACATGCATTGTTGACTGTACATTGGCTGCTAAAGTATCTCTGAAAAAAAACAGCAGGGGACATGATTCCCCTGTTCGTGGTTTTCAATTCGATTTTCATGTTCGCACTATGTCGAGGAGAAGACGGCGCCGGAGTTTGTCCGGTGTCTAAGGCTAGCGTTGTACCACCAAGTAAGTACGTCCAGGAGCGACCGATGGTTTTTTTTTTTTTTTGGCTTTTCACTTATCAGATCAGACGAGTAGTATGCAATAAGATTTTTTTTTTGTCTAGATGCTTTATCTAAGTTTTTCTCAGGGCTTGTGCAGACAAGTTTTTTTTTTCCAGCATAAGAGAGTCAAATTGGCTAACCGATCTGGATAATGTTCTTATTGCTTGTGTCAGTAGCCTAGCTAAAGTTAGGTTCTGAAACAAAGCATCCCTCGATTGAGAGACAAACTTTGAAGTCCTAGGATGTGGAATCTCAAGTTAGAATTCCAGCCATTTTTAAAAGCAGCCCTCAATTGAGAGATAAACTTTGAAGCCTCAGAACGTGGAATCTCAAGTGAGTTACAACCATTTTTAATATAGCTTCGTGGCCTCCAACAATGAAACATTGTTCCATAGCACCGCCCCATGGATGAGTCTCTAAAAACATGCCCTGTGAGGAATGTGCATAAAGACCAAGAGCTAGTTTAAACAAAAGCTTCACCCAACCTTCTCTCGCTTTTTTGAAGCCAACGTAAGGCCTGGTGGTCTATATATGCCCAAGTGTACTAGGGCCGCTAAGTTGTCACAATCGAGGACTAATGTAGCACGACCTGCCTAGAGCGTTGGACCGGATCCGACACAGACACTATGGGCCCCGGCCTATGCCTAGCGGCACAACATGGTTCAAGAGATACTCGTGCCTAGGCCATTACATGGGTACGACGACATGGCATGGCGACAATGCTACTATGCTGCTGTGTCACCTAGTTGGGCATCTATACATGGCACATAGATACAGGAGGAGTGGAGAGAGTAGCGTACGTGCAAAGGGGTCCCTTGGTTACCTACAAGGCAAGCCAGAAGCAACGCGAAGAGGAGACAGAGAGGGCGACACAAATAAGACTGATGGGGCTGATGCGAGGGAGAGGCTAGACATGCCGACAAGGTGGAGAAAAGGAGAGCATATACCCTAAAGGCCCATTTGGATTCCTTTACTATGATGAGGGAACTAAATTCTACTTAAATGGATTGGTTTGGAATATGAGATTTGACAACTTTTCAAAGTTCACTTATAAGAGCAACTCCAAGAGACATTGTAAAATTATATGCTAAATTGTGAGATTAGGCCATTATGTAAAATTGAAAGACATCTAAAAATGTAGAGTTTCACAATAGCCTAGCTAAATTCAAAATGCAGAGGCAAATATGACCAGCGAGAAAGGTGGGATTGCTAGCATGGACAAATAGAAAGCAAAATAGACAAGTCGTTGGAATGTTTTTTAGAGCACAATAGCTATAAATAGCTACACAAGTACATTTAACCTGGGTGAGTTGCTCTAAGCCTATCTCAAATTCAGAGGGTGGGAAATAAAAATATATTGTATAGAACACCATGCTTCATTTTTATTCTATAACTTAATTTAAGTTTTACAAAGTATATGGCCTAACTCAATATGTGCCTAAACTATAATTTGTTATAGTGAATTTAATTATAAGATCCAAAGGAGACATATGGGCCAAAGAATTTTTTTTTTTTTGTAGCCACGATCACATGTACGTTTCGGCAGTATCATGAACGATATGAGCACAATACACTAGAGTACGCAGCTCATAGTAAGAAAGGTTGTAAGTGCAGACGTGGCAGTGGCAATGATCACCTTTGTACATGCATGCATGTGCATGCAGCAGCACGGTTGGGCGATGGCGCTAAACTGGTTAGATTGGATATGCCAAGGGCATGCACACGAACCTTTAATGGACGCTAGGCATGTTTCGTTTGACCGAAGCACAATGCCATTCGTGACATATTGCGGCCAGACAGAATAATTGCCACACTATTTTGCCTGATGAAATATACACCATCACTATACATATATCCTGTCTCTCTGCAATTTCCCCTGCAGCGACTTCTGTTGAAAAAAAACATGTTTTATTCCCTGTAGGGGCTGCGTAATTAGAATCATCATTAAATATAGATTGATGTACTCTTTTCATTCTAAATTATAACATATTTTGGTGTTAATTTTATATATTTATTTTTTGCTATGTATCTACCGGCCGGCCATAGTTATCTAAAGTGCATAACAAAATGTATGTATTTAGAAATCAAATATCTTAATTTGGAATGGAGAGGAGTATGCATAATAAGTGTTATAATTGTCAATAATATATTATCTATAATTATGAATATGACTTTGGGCAAACCATTTTATTAGAACATCGGTAGTGCTGATTTCATTGACCTACTAACTCATTCCGTTTCAATCAACAAACGAAAAAAATGAAGTGGTAAAGGAAGGGTAGTTAACACCAGGTGTTAGCAATTAATCACCGTTCAGAGATAGTCCCTGTGACGAGAGAGCAGTGAGAACAATGCCAAATGTATTTGCATGGAAATGGTACACGGACAATCATTACTTGCTGTGGCCACCAGAAGCACATGCAGGCGTTGAAACTGTTGCGTGGTGCTAGCGGCTACATTGCCAACAATGGGCGCATCCACTCACCCGCTGTGCACATTTGCCTGACGAACATACTTTACATGTAAGTTAGAGTATCCAAACACTGCATTTGTCAACCTAATTATGATATGACTGTAGATCAAGAGTACCATGCATGATGCATGTCTCATATCT
Source organism: Hyparrhenia diplandra (assembly GCA_015847255.1). Taxonomy (NCBI): domain Eukaryota; kingdom Viridiplantae; phylum Streptophyta; class Magnoliopsida; order Poales; family Poaceae; genus Hyparrhenia; species Hyparrhenia diplandra. Next base: position 51,073 of record JADLZK010002833.1, read on the forward strand.
CAGCTAATCTAGGACATCCAAATCATATCTAACGGCTGCCAAACCAGGGGCTGGTATCTAGGTGAGTTTAAAAGTACAATCGTTAGATATGGCGTGGTATGTACCTCAAAACAATGAAAGAGAATTTTTCTCGAAAGATAGAACAACGAAGAGAAATTGAAACAGTAGTATACTAGCATTATAATGTAGATCTTTGGTGTGTTCATCACTAATTAAAATGGTTTGTCATGGACACGTGCCATATAAATTCATAGGCGTGGCGACCGGCCCCTCTACAAGTTATCTCGGAACTGTTCACGTAAAGCACAGTGGATCACGATGGAATCCTTTAACATGTACAGTATTATTATGTGTATATAAATGCAATCTGGTCGTCAAAACAGGACAAATGCCGTTGGGAACAGCTGACAGGCAGCGCTGGCAATGCAATGCAACGGCATCAAAATTTTGTCCGGCGAAGGATAAATGCCACCGATTTGTTTTTATTTCAATGAGGCAAACAACAAAAAAAAACCAAGTGAATGAATGAAAGAAACTAGGCCGCACGACGCGCCATCATTGCGTCCGACCGTGGACGCAAAACGTACGCCCACGGGCCAGCAGCGTGCGGGAGGCAGGCAGGCCGGCGCGTCCATTCCGTTCGCGTGGGCCAGAACCAGCCACCATGGCTAAGTCTGGCCCGCCCACTACCCCGTGTGGCCCGACTGGCGTCGCCGGTTTGCCGCCGGTCGTGTGCAGTGCAACGTTTCGCCGGCGTCACGGTTGGGCGATTGCGTTGCGTTGCCCTGGCGGCCGGACACGATTGAATAGCTAGCGATCACCCGGCGGCCACGGGAACTAAAACATGAGGCTGCTGCAACGCAATGCATGCGCACTAGTATGTGTGGTGGTCATGGTCACCCCACCATCCCCATGCAAAAATGCGAGCGCACGGGCCACTGATCGCTTCGCCATCATTGTGTTGTGTCCCGTGTTTCACGTCCTCTCTCTGTCTCTACACTAGTGGCTGAATGCCTCTCATTCCAACACCGTCGTACCCGCCCGCTTTGCCTGCCTGCAATGGGTCGTGGATCCCTCAGGTCGAATCGGTGCGAAAAGGTTGGCGCCTTTGGGCTGGAAATTTAGCACAGCACTACTGCCATGCAGTTAGTGGCGGAGACAAAAAATTATTCATAAGGGACCCGAAAGCAAATCTAACTTCTAAAAAAATAAACACAACAAATTACGTTAGATTTTTAATGATTGCTATTAATTCATTAACTTGATACGAGTACTCGCATTTTTATATGTTCTAGTGGTAGACAATAACCTATTAGACATCTAAGATGATCTCAGTAAACTTTAATATCTATGTTTCAATCCTTCTAATGTGCTTTGAAATATTATCTAATAATGTTTTATATGATATAATTATTTATAAGATATTGAAAGGTATATGTGATAAGAGTTTTGCTCCATCTTAATATAAACAAAGTCGTTACTTATACTAGTAAAAATTTTGTTTGGAAATATTGGGGGGGCATGGCCCCTGCCAGCCCCCCTCCGCCACTGCCTGCAGTGCAGCCGCCACCGAGTCATCATCACCTAAACAGAATCCTTGCCTTGTACTATTGGTTTGTAGGCCACTGTAGTACCCATGGCACGCTCGGCAGCATGCATTGAATTCTCCAGCCGCGGGGTAGCGTGCATGACCTGCTGATGATGGCATGTCTGAAGCCTATTACATTCTCGTCTTGCATCGATGCAAAGCGAAGTCCATGCATGTGCATTATCGACGATCGATGGGAAAGAACACAACGCCACGTTTAGCTCTTAGGTCGGGCCTCACCGATGGTGAGTTTCATTACGTTGTTTTGAAGACGTCATGTCATATAAAATAAAATGAAACTTACATGAAACACCTATATTCTCAAGGGAGAGCTTCATTTTGTAATTTCATAGGCATTTAATTTAATGACTCATAGATGGTTGATATTCGTCTTAAGAGAGTTTCACCAAGATGAAACTTTTTTTTCTCTCTCCTCGGCATTTAATATAAAAAGTGATTTTTTTGCTGATGTGACGCCCTATTTAATATTTATGAAACACCTATGAGACCCTGTTAATACTAACCTCAGCCAGATTACACGAGATGGGAGAAGTTGTCGCGCGCTCGCTCGTTTTAAACGTAATAAAGAGAGCTTAGCTAGCTAGTGGATCGACGCGCGCGAGAGCTAGGGACAGGAAGAATCATGTCACGTCGGAAACCTCGGCAACTCTTGGTTGGCGACTGACTTGCATGCATGCATGAATGGCGTGATGAGAGCGAGACTGTCAAATAATTTGTACGACGATCGACACAAGTGCTAGCTGCTGATATGATGATCGATGTGAAACCAAAGTTTCGTTAAAAGACTAAAACAGTCAAATTGCACGAGAGCGAGACAGCCTAGGCACGTTAGCTAGCTCCTGGGCTAGGATAGCTGGCTCTCTGACCTGGCCAGCAGCATGAGTTGCATTGGGATCGATTGAGACGAGACAGCACGCTTGACACCGTCCTATTCGGTTGTCAACCATTTGTTTTAGTGTTTATATTTACTCGATCTAGAGCTAACAACGTACGTTTACCCGGGCCATTCCTCGCTAGGAACGAACTCCGTTGCATTCTTTGGTTGGACGGAGGGAGTATATGTAGACTGCTCGTGCTCGGTGCAGAGCTTTTTTTTTTTTTTTGTCCCTTCATCGATCATCTGTAGAACTGGTCACTCTTTCTACTACAGTAGTTTCCTCCAACCATTTCGAAGCTGGGCCCAAGTGTTGATAAACCCAGCAGCCTGCATCCTCCTACGGAAAGCCCAGCCCACTTGAGCCTGCTATACGCCACACCCACTTGAGCCTGCTATACGCCACATAGCCCATCTCTTCTCTTCTACCCGGAAGGAAACCACTAAACTGCGATCGCAACCGAACGAACCCAAGCCCTCCTCCCCACCGCCGCACCGACCAAAGCCCTAACGCACGCGGCGCGGCGAGGCGAGGCGAGCGACCGGGGACGGAGAGCCATGGCGGCGGCGGTGGCGACGCAGCAGCCGCAGCGCAAGTACCAGTGGGGTGAGCTCGCGGACGAGGACGGCGCCAGCGACCTCGGCCTCCCTCTTCCGCCGCGGGTCGTCGTCGGGCCCGACGCGAGCGGCCTCCGGACGGTGATCGAGTACCGCTTCGACGACGAGGGCAACAAGCTGAAGGTCGTCACCACCACCCGCACCTGCAGCCTCGCGCGTGCGCGTCTCTCCAGGAGCGCCGTCGAGCGCCGCTCGTGGGCCAAGTTCGGCGACGCCGTCAAGGGGATGACGACGCCGGCTCGCGCCTCACCATGGTCTCCACCGAAGAGGTCCTCCTCGAGCGACCACGAGCCCGAGGTAGTAGCTCTTCTCTTCTCACCCCCCACGCGTTTCTTCCGTCCTAGCTAGATCTGCTGAATTCTGCTCTGCGTTGATTGATTTCTCTGTCAACCTTAAGTGTATTGTAGTTGCTAGTTTCATGGACATGTTTGTACACGAATTGTAGTCTTATAGAACATTAAAACCACCATCTACCTTGGAAGAATTCTCTTTCCAAGTACTCACAATGGAACCAATGTAGTTAGTGTTACCAAACAGCCAAATTTGCACCCTCATTTTCTTATATATGACTCATCATTGTCCCTGAATTATGTATTATTCCAGACTACTTAATGATACTGTGTAAATAAATCGGTCTCTTAACCTTGATTGAATTAGCATACAATGCAGAGTTTCCATTGCTAAACATATTATGTCTTATTCCACATCTGCTCTGCAATATTGATTCATCTGTTAACAATGTTAATACAACGTCTGTAGGCCATGCATGGTTTCCAGTTGGAGTACTATGGATGGAACATGTCATTGCTGTCATCTAGATAATGTGGTATTCAAGTCTAGTGTTTAGTATGTTATTGAAAGAAACCAACTCACACTTTCATAGACATATGTGGGCACATGTTTCAGTTTCACCATGAGACAAATCCCATTTTATGATCCAATGGCGATCTTGTTGTTATGAAATGTGGTGTGTACACCAATTATACCATTCTTTTTTATATACACTAGTATTGTCTACCATGGAAGGGACATGCCTTCATAGTTCATTATCATTCCAATTGATCCAAAAAGTTAGCATTTTGCATTTTGTTGTGATTCCTCATTCTCCCTGAATAATGCATAGTTTAAGTTGATACAATGTTGGCTGCTGTTAAAAAATAATTTTAGGGCTTTAGGAACAAGGGTAGCTCTTTTGCCTTTTCATTTTGAAAACTTGGATCACACGTCATGGTCCAGCAGTGGATATTTTCTGCAGTTGTTTCATCAGCTGCAGGTGATCTAATTCCACTGTAGAATTGTATCCTATTTAATGCAAACTCAACAGAATGTAGCACGATTACTGGTTACGTTGCTGGTTGGTTTCCAGACATTCACAAGTTTTAACATAATTACTGTTGATCAAAACTGTACCTGCTAAAGTATCTGTCACTGTCTGTTAAACAGTTTACATTCTGTGGATATAGAGACATTCTGCAGCTATTGCTTATGTTCTTCAGCATTTTCTTTTTTATCTCTATCTTCGTGGCATAATTTGTTAGTCCTTCTCTCAATTGTAGGGAGACGGACCGAGGAACCATTTATGTCTGGTGATCCACTGGATATGGCAAGTACAAGAAGTGGCATTCTCATGGTTTGCCGGACCTGTGGGAAAAATGGTGATCATTGGACCTCGAAGTGCCCCTTCAAGGACCTTCCTCCAAGGACAGAAGGTCTTGTCGACGTTCCTTCTACTGCCGATGGCCTGGCAGCACCACCTGGTACTGGTGTGCGAGCATATGTTCCTCCAAACAAGAAAGAAGGTGCTGATACAAGTGGAGCAAGTATGATGAAGAGAAGGAATGATGAGAACTCTATCCGTGTGAACAATCTCTCAGAGGACACCAGTGAGTTCAACCTCTTTGAGCTCTTCTCCAAGTTTGGCACTGTAAACCGTGCCTTCGTCGCAAAGGATAGGAGGACTGGATCAAGCAGGGGCTTTGGCTTTGTCAACTTCGTTCGTAGAGAGGATGGTGAGAAGGCTATCAGCAAGCTCAATGGGTATGGTTATGATAACCTTATCCTCCGAGTTGAGTGGGCAGAAAAGAGGAACTAGATTTTGCTTCTACCTACTAGCCTGGCATATATTCACTGAAGTGTTTACCAGTACAATATGGTCGGAAATAGTACACTGTGGTATGGCGCATATCTTGCGATCTGAACTTGTGCCGGTTATTTTGTTTGAACGGGAATAGTTGTATGTCGCTGGTGTTTTTCTGTGCCCGTCACTCTGTCGTATGGATGAATTTCTTTATGTTGTAATTTCTCTAGAGCATTCCCTTAAGATGGTCAATGGATGATGGTTAATGGTTGGGTTTGTTTGTCGTAATTTGTCTACAGCATTTCTTTGATTTGGTTAATGGATGAATTTCGTGCATGTGTTTTGTCTACACCATTTCCTTCATTTGGTTGGCTTGTGATTCTGCCAGCAGTCACTGTTCTGTATGGGCAGTAACATGCTGTTACACATTACAGATACTGATGCCCATATTTGTTAGCCATGATGTCGCATTGACGATTGGCCTTATATACTCCATTTATAATCACCGGGGCACAAACACAAGCCTAAATAGTTCCCTATATACAGTTGAGTCGTCGATACACGTACATCACACAGTTATTCACTGATGTCGCTAGGTGCAGCACATGTACTCGTAGGCCGGTAGTATGTAGAAGGATCTCACTTGACATACTCGATCCCAACGCCACCGACAGTGACCATGTCCCCGGCGCACCTCGGCACGAGCGACACGACGATCGTCTTGTCCCCGTCAGCGCCGATGTCGTCGAGCAGGTCGCAGATGCCGAACCTCGCCGCTGTCTTCACGGATCCCGCGCCCTTCTCGAGCCGGACCAGGTGCGGCGTCAGCGCCACGCTCCCCGCGCACTGCGCCGCCGCCGCTGGCATGTCGCCGCCTCCGCTCTGGGACTCGTTCACGAACACGTCGAACTTGACGAACCGGCTGAAGTGGTCGGCGACCTCGATCCCATCGACGACCAGCACCTCCTCCTCGTCGTCCTTCTCCTGGCGGGTCCTCGACGTCCTGGGCCGCGTCACGGCCACCCTCACGGTCTGGTTCAGCGTCGCCGGGAGCGCGCCCGTGGCGGGCGCCGGAGACCCGGTCTCCGTGGTCGGCTTGGCGTTCAGCCACGGCAGGGCGACGTCCTGGTAGGTGTAGCCCAGGGCAGCCGTGTCGAGGCAGTCGCGGACGCGGACGCGCACGAGCCGGGCCTCCTCGTCGTAGAAGAGGAAGCTGGCGTCCAGCCAGTCGGGGTCGGTGAAGTTGGTGTTGTCGGCGCGGAGGCCGTTCCAGACCGACCACATGCGGTCGATGTTGCCGTGGTGCGCGAAGAAGATCGGGTCGCGCGCGGCAGAGTAGAAGTTGCCCATGTCCTCGCCGTTGGGCTGCCTCGGGTCGCTGCACCAGAAGTGTACGGGGCTGTGCGGGATGCTCTCGACGGTGCCCGCGCCGGGGTCTGGCTGGTCGCCCTGGTGGTATGGCAGCCCAAAGAAGAGCTCCTTCTTCTTGGCACCAGAGATCATCTGACGTAGAGAAGAGACATGCATGTGTATCCATCCATATGCTAATCAGAGAAGACCAAGTGTTCAATTGTAATACTGTGTACATCAAGACAACGAGCTATATATACTAACACTGACCTGACGGTACATGATCATCAGGTTCTGATCGATCTGCTGATCTCGTGGGATGGTTGGCCCGGTCCCGTCGTAGTCGAGGTCCAGCGTGAACGGTGGCTGGTGAGCAGGGTCACGCCTCTCGTCGTACAGCGGGGAGGACGTGTTGGCGTAGATCGCCGGCAGCGACATGCCCCCGGCGCGTCCCAGTTCCAGAACGGCAGCGCAAAGTTGTCGTCGCCGATGAGCTTCCCAAAATCCTTTCGTGGAAGTACAGGTACAACCTGCATATATACGACGTTCAGGTTACATAAGCAAGTTCACATAACACCCTACACGTACGCCAGATGCATGGATCTCCGACAGACAGTCACCTGTGCCACGGGAAGAAGTGCCAGCAGTTGTGTATCTGGATCTCCAGGTCCGGGAACCCGACCTGGTCGAACGCGGCGTCGCAGTAGGCGCAGTGCACGCGCCACTGCTTCGCGAAGCTGCGCGGGTCGTCGTCCGGCAACGCCTTCATCAGCGCCACCGCCTTCTCGTACTTGGCAAGGTACTCCGCGTCCACCAGGTGCGCGGCCGGGCGCACGCGGAGCCCGAGGGGCGCCGGCGGTGGCGTGAAGTCGACGATCGCCGTCGTCCCCGCGTCCGGAGGGGGCAGCAGTTGACGTCGCCCACCGTGTCGGGGAGGTTGGGCGGGTTGCAGTTCGTGAGGTCCGGCGCCTGGATGGGCGCCGCGAGCGCGCCGCCGAGGCTCGACGACGACGATGACGAGCTGAGGAGGCCGGCTGCCGCCGCCCCGCCGAGGCCGAGGAGCACGTCGCGGCGGTCGGCGCCGCCGCCGGTAGCCTTGCACCTGATGAGCGTCTGGAGGCGACGGCATGGCGCGCGTGGCGCAGCGAAACCTCGTGGCATGGTGGAGCTCCTCATGGCGCTAGCTCCTGCTGCTCAGTGGTGAGCGTGCTGCCTGTGAAGTGTGTGAACTTGTGAGCTGCGTGCGATCGGTGCCGTGCCATGGTTTAGCTAGCAAGTGGCTATATAGAGAGAGTTATTGAGAGAACGTGTGAGCTATGATCGGCTAGTGGATCGACTGGATGCTGTTTGTTACGCTACGGCTACATGCGTCGTGTCGAGGTTTGGTTTGTTAGCTAAAGTAAGTATCGGCCGTTTGACGCTAAATTCACCGAACACACCAAATCGTGACACGACCACATCTCACACGCAGAATTCAATGTTGTCATCTTAGCGTCTAAGATCTAGTAGTGGTTAGGTAACCATGATGTTACCAAGAGGTTGTAACAGTTGTCTCACTCTTCTTCTAAATGAAAAACGCACAACGGCAAGCAGAATTGAATGTTGTCAGCTTCGTTTTTCACAGGCGCGCGCACATACGAAAAAGAGCAGCAGCAAGTGCGATTAGTTCCGACGAAAAAGCAGATGCATGATAAAGTCTCACCCCTAGGAAAGCAGAAGGTTGTCAGCTTCGTTTGTCACATCCCTACGATATGATGGAGATCACACTTCACATTCGGTACAGTTCATTAATTTTCCCGACGGAAAAACAGCAGCTATAATAAACATCGATTGACAGGCGAGCTGAGTCACCGACTGGTAAATGCAATTAGCTCAGACGACTATAGATGTCGAATTAGTCAAATATAAGATAGTTTGGCTTTCACGGATTTTAGAAATTAATTTATTTATGGTGTGTTAAGTTGTGTTGTGGCTTTTGGAAATGCAGTTGTGAGCTTTGGCTTTAGAAAACGTAGCTTTACAAAAGTAGTTGTGAGAAAGTGTAAAACCCCTTTGGTTCAACAATTGTGGCTTTTGAAACTTCGACAAGCGGCCCTATCACTGACAAATCTTGCACCGAAGCCCTTGAAATAAACTCTAATTAAACTCAGCAAGCGAGTCCTAACTACACTATTCAAATGAGTCATCAACTTTGTATTAGGAATCCTTCCTTTTATTGAATTTGAGCGCTACATCATTCCTTCTTCCTCTGTAAAAATCGAGCAAAGGACAGACAGGAGGCATCAGGATCTAGCCGGAAGAGGGTGGGCCTACGACGAGCGGTGGCGCTAGGGCATCCCCATGAGTAGGCGCATCCACCAGTTCCAACAACATGGAGGGAGGTGTCCCATGGCAGCCCTGCAGCCACGTGTTGTAGCAACGGTGGTCGCAGCTACCCGCCGGCAAGGGGCGCGCGAGGACGAGGAGAGGGAGCCAGAGGAAACTAAACGTTATTTGAGTAACCAGTGGTAGGGGGTAATTTTTGGACCAAAAGCAACCGAAAGGAGAGGGAGAGGTGCTTTTGGATTATTTGTACTGCAATGAAGTTGTTTTTGAGCGAAAGCATTTGTGGCTTTTTGCGCCCTTTGGTTGGCTTTTGTCTTTTTACAAAAGCAAAAGTAGGTAGCCCAACCAAAGGGACCCTTAGGAGCATATATCTAGGCATAGTAGTATATATAAGTTGTGTGGTGTTTTTTCTCAAATATGCAACAACACTATGTATCACTGGCACAAACCGATGGCGCGTGATCCTTCCCATTGTCGTCAGTGCCGACCCGGGGCTAAGGAGGCTCCGGACGGTGGTGCGGCGAGGGATGGCGGATCCGACCTCCGATGGTCGGACCTGTTCCTCCCCCCTGCTGCAGGATGCACGTGCCTTGGGGGCTCCTTTGCGGGCTCCGGTGGTGTGCGATGGCTGGAGGTTGGTGGAGGAGGTCGAGGTGCAAGCAAAGTGGGAGCAGAGGTGCAGGAGTCCCGATGACGAGAGGTGCGAGGCCGGATCCGGGGCTTTGAGGCATGGGTGGTTCTTGTGGCGGCCTCGCTCGCCTTGCTCTCGATGATGGCCGCGTACGTATATGTGCCGTGCGATGGATTTCGTCCCCCGCCGGTTCTAAGGCTTTGGGCGCCGCAACACGTAGATGGTGGTGGTGCACCTCCTAAGAGCTCCATTGATCTGGATTTGTGGCCACCGACGTAATGGCATGGATCGCGGTGGGGCAGCAACTGTGTTTAGATGGCGGTAACATCTGTGGGTGCCACTTTCTCATTGGAGGCGTCGTCACTTCTCTCCAGCATGCCTTGGAGATCTTTTCGAGATGAAAATTCAGCACCGGTCTTTTACGTTCGGTCGGCGATGACATCTTCGTATGTCATGTTCTTGTTAGAGGCGTCGTCACTTTTGTAAGTTTTCTCATTGGCTTGTTAGTGTTGGAGGCGGCCTAGTTACCTCGCTAGATTCTTAATGTTGTTGTAGTTCATTTGGTGGTGTATTCTCGTCTCGTAGCAAGTCAGAATGTGGCGGATGACTTCTCGAGCTCCTAGAGGTTTTTCTTTTTATTTTTTTTTGTAATAATTGGTCCGATTCTATCTATTATGTAAAAAAAAATGTGAGTTTTAAAAATACAAGAGAGGGGTCGTTTCCGACCCGGCAGTTACCTCAAAGGAGCTATATTTTGACGACTGTGACATCCTTTTGAGATCAATTGGATCAATATAAAACATTGTATGGTCTGAGTCTGTCTAGTGGATGCATGCGTGTTTGGTTTCACTGTTATGTACATATACGCATGTGATGCTATGTGTCGTGTCTTCTCCTCTAGGACCCAAAGTTCATCGAAATACACATCAGACATCAGATGGTGACATGCTTATCTATCTATCTACCGAATCCAAATTACACACGCAACAATTTGTGAGCACATATAGTGCTGCTAGTTCATTAATTCAATCTGTTCGTTCGATCCTAATGAAAAAGCTATAGCACCTGTAAAAGAATCGGATGCGAGAATCACGGACCCAAGGTGGGTGAACACTATCAATTTTCCTCATCTGTACGTGCGGTTAGCTCGGACCAATGGAAGATCATCTGAGAGGTTTCTGTCTATAGCAACTAGCTTGCTGCTTATTGCTTCCTACACGCAAATGGTTGAGATATGGATAGATCATTTGCATTTTTCGAAAGATCTGATAGGTCATCTGCATTACTGGGTGTATATATGTAAAGCAAAAGGGACCGGACGGTGTCGAACCAAATCGATCGTAGCTACCTGCTACAAGAGCTTTGGCGCGTCTGGAGGCTGCGGCACACGGCACGCGTGGCCTGGTGACGCTCAAGAATGGCGCCGGCTGCTTCTCAGTTCTGAACGTGCTGTGTGCAGTGTGAACTTGTGAGTTGTGACCGGTGCCGTGCCATGGTTTAGTGAGTCGCTATATATATATAGAAGTAGAATGTGTGGGCATGTGATCGATCGACTAGCTGGTGGGCTGGATGTTTGCTTTGGCCGTTTGTTTCGTGGCCTACTACTCCTACTCCTACGTACACGTGTCGTGTCGAGTTTAATTTGGTTTGTTTGCCAGGTAAGTACGTGCTAATACCGAAGGCGAAGTAGTTTTATGCACGGTACATGCTTTAAACCGAACAAAACTGGGCTCGGGGGCGATCGTGTAACATGCTGCTGGTATAGTATGGGTGCCCGAACACGCACCAAATCGTGACAGGCCTTAGCACCATATACTCTAGACCACGCGTCTCACAAATTGTAACAATCGCACGAAAATCCTACTGCTAACCCCCTACGATTAGGATGGAGATGACGGACATCGATGGACAGTGGCAACACTACTTTTTCCTGATATGTGCGATTAGTTCAGAGCAGAGAACAGATAATAAGTCTCTTTTAGAGAAATGGAAAAAAAAAAAATAGTTTTTATGGGTGGTCTGTTCGCTTTTACTGAAGAAAGGCCTGTTGCTGCAAAAGGTACTGTAGATTTAGTACTCACACAAGTTACTGTGTACACATTTCATTTCATTAGAACCATTATTTTCCCAAACCACGTAAAAAATAGATATAGCAAAATTGTTTCAAGTTTTTTTCCCGTAACAAACAGAGAGGGTTGCTTGCACGATCAGGCTGCTTCCTCGCACAAAATGGTGCAGGTGGTTGCTTCCTCGCCATGCCGTCCATGCGCACGGCACCCTCTTCGTCCTCAGCATCGGCAGCACAGCAGCATGCTTCATGGCGACCTCGTAAGCTGGGAACAGGGCAGAACTATTTCAGCAGCAGATGCAAATAATTGCAAACCTCACAACACCAGTCCTTTATATACATGGTTTAGTTCAGGATCCAGAAGCTCTGCTTGTAGTTAGAATCACACAGGTAGTACTTACAACAGGATTAGTGAGATCCAGAAGTTAGAGTGCCATCCTGAACCCAGAAATGGAAGTAAAATAAATGTCACCTTTGCCTTTGTGAATGATATATAAAGAAGCAAATATAATACTGATACAGGACCCAAAACATGTCTCTGGGTGGAGGATTCGCTAAGCTTCTTGAGGTTCATTTGTCATACCCTTTGTACCAAAACCATTTTCCCTCTTAATATAAAAACATGCAAATCATTTGGGTGATTGAGAAAAAACATGTGCGCAAAATTAAATTATGGCCAAGTGAGAAAATTCAGTCCTACCGGTGACATTGAGGAGCAGAAATATCACCACAAATATCAATCACACAGAAGCAGAAAGATCACCACAAATATCAATCACACACATAGTACCAAATAAACTAGTACCAACTTACTTTATGCCAACTACTCTCCTAAAATCTTTTTCAAGAGCTTTGATCATGCAGTTGTAAAAGTTGAAATTTGGGTGCCCCTGATGTGTTCCTGTTAATGACAATCAAGCGCAGATGAATAATAGCAATCAAGCACAGATGATTAAGAATAAGAACAATGTAAATAAGACAGAAAGAAGAGCGAATTACAAAGGCATGCATGCAATGTATCATCATCATTTACCAAGACGAAACCAAGCCTCATGGCATCATAGTCCCTCATTGTATTTTCTTTTATCTGCTATTTTCTTTACTCTTGTCCGCTGTTATGTATGCTGCCTCCGGCGCCATCGTCTTCGGCAGCTGCAGTTTTCTCTCCAGATTTGCATCGGGATACTTTATTGTTCCTTACTTGGCTTGCAAGTATGCTATATCTATCTCTTGGCTCACACACCCCAGGATGTGGAAGATAAGCACCACATTAGATTTAGTGTCGTACAGGTTGAGAAAAATGGAAGACAACAGACCCAAAAATCTTCAAAAAAAAAAAAGTGGAAGACAGCAACCCCAAACATCTTGTGCAAGATGTGTAGGCAGTCCAAAAAAATTCAGGACACAAAAAGAAAATATGGAAGCATATGGAAAACATAAGACACCTTACAGAAGCATAACTTAACAGCCCACACCTTACAGAAGCCTCATTGACTCAAGCAACTTAGCAAGCAGCAAGTACAATTATTTGGCAAATTTGATCACCTTATTCAAGTTCTCATCATATTAACTAGGAAATTGACCTGAACTCACAGGTCTGGGAGTTCCCAGCACAAGGTCTGGGAGTTCCCTAAGCAAACAGCCCTACTGCAGCTCTGACAGTTCACTCTCTTCGATGTCCTTCAACATGTCCTCATCATATTCACTAGGAAATTGATCACTCCCATCAGCGTTATATGATAACACCAATGGATGATACCGTTTATTGATGTGTGAGATGTCTTTCCCTTTTGAAAGAAGCAATTTGACCTGCCTTCTTTTTACGGTGGTAAATGGCTGCTTTCTTTTGGATCTTCAGGAACATAAGTGTTCCATTTGTGCACATGCTGTGCATGATGTTTGAATAATTTGAACCGGCGAGCTATCTCAGAATGGTTACGATTCTTGTTGAAAGCCTTGCACCAGCGCTCATATAAGGCCCATACAGCTTCAGCTGACTCCAGGTCCTTGTCCATCGGAATTATTATCGGAATAATACCACCACGACCATCTATGACAATGTCCATGAGTTCATTATATGCCCATATAAGACAAATGTAGACATTTAAAGCAGTTTTATATTAAAACATCGATGGATATTTTAAAATTCAGCACAATGAGAAGTAAAAGATGAAATTTTTATCTATATACTAAATCAATATTATCTTCAAAATTCTAGAAGTGGAAGTGGATGACGTATTGCACTAAATTATTTTTAGGCACTGACATACCATGGCCATTCATCTTTTTTTTAAAACATTATTTTTATTGTTAATGTTTCTACATGTCTGTTTCAACCCCTGCATATTTACAAGGCATCTAAAAAAAAAAACAGATAACATGGCCAGGTAACATCTTACATAGTACAAAAGTAAGTTAAAAGTTTTGGAATACTTATATGGCAACGTATCCTATGCTAACTAGATTCATATGCTAACTATGCTAACTCCGATCTGGACCTCTCGATGAGCATCCGATGGATACACTCAAACTGAAGCATGCTTATACAGATGTTCCATGATATTCAGGAAAATTAATCCAGGCACCACACATTGGAGACTCGTACTAATTTAGATCCAGGCGGCACACAGATGAACCTTTTGTCTTCTTCATCCTTTTGCTATCTGAAACAATCTATGTACTGTTGCTGTATTTCCGTTTTTAATGGAAAATAGGAACTCCCCAAGTTAAAAATATATATATATATATTTTTTTTGAGTCTGGAGTAGTGTGGGATTGGTTCACCTGGCAAGTAATCGGCATCATCGGCGCAGAGAGAAGTGTGGCAGACAACATCGCGAGCATCCTCACGTGGCTTCGTTGATCCATTGTTGTGACTTGGGCAGCTCTTGATGGGAAATATGGCGCCTGAGTCCCAGCGGGCGGCGCGCGCGGCGGCTGCGGCTACGCCAGCGGCGCGCGCGGCGGCTGCGGCTACGCCGGCGGCACGCGCTGAGCGGGATGCCATCGCAGCGGCGCGAGTTGCGGCTGCCGGAGCGGCGCCCGCACGCGCTGAGCGGGATGCCATCGCAGCTGCCCGAGTAGCGGCTGCCGCAGCTGCCCGAGATGTGTCACGGGCAGCCCGCAGGAGAGCCGACGCCATTGTTGCCATAGCAGCGCGATTCCACCCTTCCGTTGCTGCAGATCTGAGTCCCCAGTCTACCCTAGCCTCCACTCGGCAGGCGGACGGCTTTGCATTTATATCTCGCAATGCTAGTGGCAGATAATGGGTAAAACCCTGGTGGTAATGGGCCGTTTACTCCCAACCCGTGGCTGTTCATGGGACTAGGAAAGACCTAGGCCCATTATTTACTGGCCGTGAAGTCACGAACAGAAGAGAAGCTTTGGGATTTGTTTTTTTGTGCGTTCGTTCTTCTGGGATAACTAAATTTTATATAAAAAACACATAGATCGCGTGATAAAATAACAATTCTATAAAATTAAACAATGATAGGTTCTTACTCGAGCGTTGTTACGGGACAGCTAAACTTTTGTACTAAACAACAATCACATAATAAGATAATACTCTGAAATTAAATAACAACATTAAAGTGTCATTTAATTAAAAAAGCAAAATTCATGAAATTAACAAAGTTACGAAGAGCGCGGTATCATGACCGTGGGATGCTGTCACCACAATTTTATAGATTACATAGTCTTTCTAGAGATTGTGGAGTTTAGTACGGTAATCATGAAGCCTCCAAATGTCTGAACTATCATCATCGAGCCTCCTGTTTTTTGACAATATCATCAAGCCTCCTATTGCCTCAACTATCAACAATTGCCAGACTCATACAGGTCACAGAGTGCCAAGCTTCCAATCTTCCTTCTCCTGTTTGACAAAGAGCGGCTCGATACCCTCAAGGGTTAGCTCACCTCTGTTTACCAGAATCCTATCAGCCTCACGAACCTGTGGCATGGTAGCTGAGAAGACGTCGACCCGAATCTTCGATGGAAGAAGCTGGAAGCTATCATAGATCTGCAAATGGCACATGAGTGCTTAAGCCAAGCAGCTTAAAAGCTACGAATATATATCTGCAAAGAACAATTCAAAGCTGGTTCAGGAACATAGATCTGCAAATGGCACATGAGTGCCTGTTTTGCCCTTGTATTCTGGATTTTTTATGTTTTGGACAGCACAAAGATCAATTAATGTTAGCAGATGTTGTATGACACACTACAGCTTATCTTGCATAATTAAGCCACTTAGTTAAGTTCGTACCTTTTTGCTTTCATGGCCCTTTCTAGTTTCTACTATGGGTTAGGAATGTTTGGGGCTGTCCATTCACCATCTCCCTCATCATCCCAATTCTGTGGCTGAAACAGGTATTGAACAATGTGAAATCAAGGATATGCTGAAGACCTGATCATAGGAGATGTGCATACTATGGAATAACTGCCAAAAAAATACTATGGAATAAAAAATAAAAAATATGCACCTTCTTTGCATCGGGGTCAGGAATTTCGTTGGGAACATCATCATAACCCTGCAAAGAACAATCAAAGTCATATACCAACAGTGATAAAGATCATCTGTAAAAGGCTGTTTAGGCTCAAATTGTCATACAAGTAAATGATACTTCTACTTAGAGATTTGTGAGTTACAGAAAACAGTGGAGAGAATATGAACCGAACTACTGTGCCAAGCTCAATAAAGTGAAATTGGCCCAAAAATTAAAACCACAATATACTGATATAAATCATATAATAAAGTTGTAGAAGGGAAAAATAAATATATACCTCTGGCTTCTTGTCCTCAGGATCAGGAATGCATTCCTTATCAACCCAGTCTGAACAGGGAAGATGGTGATGTTATTCAGCAGGTATTCAATCGGGTCAGGATAGTGCAATAGCAAAAGTTGAGGACTGAAAGGAACAGTGAGTGACTACAAGTGTGCAGCTGCTAGCTTTGGCTGCCGATCTCCAATAAAACAGAGCTCTGGATAGACCAATACGGTAGACAATAAAATAGAAATCCAAGTGCACGATCCCATATATATTCTCATTATAACATGGTATGCATAGCTGATCCAAATGTTCTGGATAGAAACTGAAAACAGGAGGATAATCAACCGAGCCCAAACTCCACTCTGTTGCCAAAAGCACGCGACCGAGCCTGTTGTCGTAAAACATTCAGTCATCAGCCACTCTCCATCACCGGCTCGACAGCCAGGTTCCTGACAGAGACACTGGAAGCACAGGTACCTGTAACCACATACTGATATCATCAACTAAATGAAATAGCTACTTGTATAAATACCTTGGTTACAACTTCTAAATGCCGCCATAGTTCCTCATCATATCTTCTTAGAAGCTGTGATAGTCTAGTAATTGTGGAGCGTATACCAACCACACTGTTGTCAAGTTGCTTGCAAAAGTTATCTCGGAACCCACTAAGCAGCTCGACAAAACAGAAAAGGGCATCTGGCTTTGCTAAAGCCTGTTCACAGTTAAAACATAAGACAATTATGAACATCTCGTGTTTTACTAAAGCAAAATGTATATAAGGCACAAGGATCAATGCTATACGGGGAGTTGTTCTGTCACATGAACTGAATTATTTCAGAAAAATAAATAAACTTCTGCAGGCAGTGCAGCACCAGGATTAAATTCACTCCACACAGGGTGTCAAACGGTTTCAGACAATCATAAGAAAAGAAGGAACCCAACAATTTATCAATTCTCAGTTCAAATAAAAGCGACCGCAAAAAGATGAAGAATTGTGTTAAACGTAGAATTTTCACAGTGCTTTTGTAAAGAAGCTTATTATGCTAATGCAAAGAAATTTCAACTTGGATGTATAATATATTGATTGCAGTAGTAAATAAAAAAACCTATTGTGTCTCCTGTTTTTTTGTTTCCACGTCCAAATTAACTTACATATACGCTCAAGCCACCAAAAGCACATATTATAATAACTTGTTTTGCGATTCTAGACTCAACATGATATATATATATTATTATATAACTATACAAACCAAAACAGTGTCTCAAGTGTGCAACAACTAAGGTTCAGGTGACCAAATCAATAACAACTGCATCCTCATTAACTGTAGGTGAAACTTGGGCATTTGTCAATTGAGCATTTGTCTGCATTCAAGTTCACAGGTTGATCACATTTTTTTAACAAAAGGAAATTGCATTCGAGACTCATCGATCACCCAATACCATTACAAGATCGGCACCAATTGATTAGCAGCTAAAGAAACCATCAGAGCATCGAATAAACAGAATGAATCAAAATAATCTGAATTGGAGTGTGGTAGTGCTTACAATCCAGTTCCTGGTTTTGGCGAGTCGTCGGGCAAGCGCATGGATGCAGTAGGCTACATACGCCCATCGGCCCGTGGCGTCGCGAATGGACGTCGCCGCCACAATCTTTTGCCACACCGGCACCAATAAACCCACCAGAGAGTAAACTCATACTGAGAAATGCCGGAGAAACCACAACACTCAATCGGGCTAGTTCCTTAAATCAAATTAGACAAATGCTCAATCCTAAAATTGGGAATGCATAAGAAGGCAGAGATAGGACACGTACATGAATGTGGCGGCGCGTCGTCGAGAGGGCGGACAAGGCGTTGATCAGACTGGCGACTGCATCGACGAAGGGGCGGCGCGTTAACTGGAGGGCAACTGTGTCGAAGTGGCTGGGGGCGGCGCTGATCCGTCCACCCCAGCACTGGTCAAACCAGGGGATATGAAGGCGGCGGCGCGTCGATGGGAGCGCGTCCACGACATCGATCTGGTTGGAGACGACAGCGATCTAACAGCCCCAACGTTGATCCAGCCAAGGGAGACGACAGCGATAACGTTGATCCAGCCAAGGGAGACAGAGCAAGAGAGCGGGCTGTAGGGTTCGTCCTGTTGGCCCCAGCGGCGACGCTCGTCGTGTTGCTGCCGTCAGCGTGGTCGTCGGGGATCCCGGTGGTGCGACCTTCCTTTTTCTTCTGCAACAGGAGGACGTGCGCAAGTTTGGGAGACGCAGGGTGAGCACGAGATGCGGAGACGGGATTCAAGGGAGCCATGAGCGTACGGGAGGGGAGCAATGGTTTCCTTCTCGAGGCAGCGATCGATCGCAGGTCGAGAGAATCACGGAGGGAGGGGAGGAGGGAGGGGGAGCGATCGTTTCGTTCTAGGGGCGAGTTTTTTTTTTTTTTTTTTTTTTTTTTTTTTTTACGGAGGGAGGAGAGTACGGCAGAAGATCGCAAGGAGGCAGAGACAAGGTTGAAAAATTTTACTGCACCAAAAAATGTCTCTTTTTACCACACTCCTTTTTATTCTTTAGATAGTATAAATAATAAATATAAAGAAAGATAAAGATAAAGAGTAAAGATGTGCCTTGAGAAAAGAGGCTCTGGGGTGAAATGGACAAACTGCATAAAACAGGTTGTTTCGGGTGGGACAGTGAGTGTCAAAATTAACAACAAAATTAGTCCCTACATAAAAAGTTACAAAGGGGTGAGGCAAGGAGATCCTTTACATCCCTCATTCTTTTTTAATATTGTGGCTGACTGCTTGACTAGAATGGTTCATCAAGCTCAAAATAATAATTTGATTGTTGGTCCGATTAGTCATATTATCCCTAAGGGGTAGTTCTTTTTGCAGTGATGATATCATTGTTTTTTTAAATATGGGATTCAAAGTGCTACAAATATGAAATTGCTTTTATACATGTTTGAAATGTTAGCTGGCCTCAAGATAAATTTCAATAAGAGTGAAGTATACATGATTAATGATGAGGGAAAATGGGAAATTAAATATGCTAATATCTTTAATTATCAAATTGGCTTGTTTCCAATAAAATATCTTGGTGTGCCTATGGGGCCTAGTAGGCTCAAAATTAAGGACTAGTTACCACTGGTTGAGAAGGGAGCAAAAAACTTGATGTTTGGTGTCTATGGTCGCTAGAACAGTTCTAATTGAATCCAGTCTAAACAATACACCAATTTATCACATGTCACTATACCTTTTACCAAAAGGAACTGTAGGAGCAATGGATAAACAGAGAAGGACTTTCTTTTGGCGGGGAGGAAGTTTAAAAAGAAATATCATTTGATTAAATGGGAAATCATATGCAAAAGTAAAAAGAAGGGTGGGTTAGGTATCAAAGATCCGAGGAAAATGAACATTAGTTTGATGTGCAAATGGTGGTGGAAGTTAGAAAAGGATGAAGGCCTTTGGCAAACTATAGTGAAATATAAATACTTGCAAAATAAATCTATTCGTGAAGTAGGCCATAGATTGGGAGATTCACCAATGTGGTCCGATTTGTTGAAAATTAAAGATATCTACCGTTGCACCCGGGGGTGAAAATTAACAAGGGCAATCTCTAGTCGATTTTGGCAAGATAGCCGGCTTTATGATAAAACATTGATGAGTCTCAGTATCCTGAACTTTTTTTTTTTCTTTTCGAGAATAAAAAATATCACTATTTTAGAAGTAAGAAATGGGTGCACTATGTCTTTCGGGAGATGGTTGTTTGGGAACTTACAAGTTTCTTGGAGTAGAATTTTGGCTAATATGAATATGTACTATTTTAATGATATTCCCGATCATGTCTTTTGGAGTCTATCAAAGAAATCCAAATTTCTTTGTTAAGTTTGTATATGAGGCTCTAACCATATCGGATGTTGGGTTATATCATAAAAACATTTGGAAAAGTAAAATTCCATAAAAAACAAAATTTTCTTGTGGTAGATGACTAATGATGTTGGGCTAACTAAAGAAAATATGTTAAGAAGGAATTGGATTTGGTGATACTTTGAATGTGCCTTTTGTGATCAATTAGAGACTTTGGATCATTTATTTTTCTTGTGTCTGTAGCAAAATTAGTATGGACAGTTATAGCTAAGAGTATTGGAGCAAATAATATTCCACAAAATCTAGAACAATGTTGGGAGTGGTGCAAATGTTGGTTATCCAAAGGCATCGAATTTCATGCAATGGGTATTGGTGCTTTTTTTGTTGGTCTATCCGAAGTGTGGGAACAAAGTCGCATTTTTGACAAGAAATTGGTAAGTAATCCAATTGCCATTTTTCGTCAAGCTCATGCATACATGATGTTTTGGTGGGGTTTATATGATGTTCCCGATAAAGAATTATGGGTTGAAAGTGCCAATGTAATCGACCATAGCAAAAGATATCCTCGCCAAGCAAACCTCCAAAGAGATTGATCACCCGCTTTGCTCCAAGACGATGAAGAAGATTAGGATGGCGTTCAAGGCGGAGCCTGAAACATCCTTTGTTGTTGGTCATCGTGCTTAGGAAGTAGCGTTTGGGATCTTCCATCTTTGAGGATGTCGATCACATGTGTTGTTTGCTTTTTGCCTTTGGTTGTCCGTAAGTTAATTTGATGTGGGTCGGTTTTTATGTTCGAACAATTTAGTCGTCACAAAAACTTTGGTCGATTAATTGGGTGTGTGATAAACACCTATAAGTTATCGATTAAGTAAGCAAGGTTCTCGTACAAGAAACAGATGATCGGTAGGTCCTTTTTCAAGACTGTCATGCCAAAATCTTTTGCTACTCTCTATAAACTCTCAGATTGCTTTGTATTTCCGTTCATGCAATGGAAATGGGTAATGTCCCGGTTGGAAAAAAATGAAACGAAGAGAAGAGAGGGAATCAAATCCGCTACAGTCACGGACATCAGACCCTTCACCGAAGATTTGGCCTCTTTTTCCTCCTTGCATTGCTACCACGCTGGACCCATAGGTCGTGCGTCGTTCCTTGTCCTTAGTTTTAAGCATGATATGAGTTTGCTTAAGCATCTCTAAAAGATCATCCTTAGTTGGTTCATATTCATCATCATCATCATCACTATCATCATATTTTACTTCATTATCACTTAGTTCTTCATGCTCATGCAATGATACCTTAGTGGCCTTAGCCATGAAGCATGATGGTGATGAGTCGAAGAGGGATGGCTTCTTGTGTTGGCCAATTGCACTCATTGCCTTGGCCTTGTCTTCCTCTTCATCGGAGGAGCCATCACTATCCCAAGAACAAACAAAGGCACCATCATTTGTCTTCTTAAATGTCATGGTCTTGCTCTTCTTATTTGTCTTGCCGCCCTTGTATGCCTTCATATTCTCTTGGCTCTTCATTGCCCTTGGATGGATCATTTCTTCTTCTAGAGCCTGCCCCATCTTCTTGTTCTTCAAGACTTTGCTAAATTTTCTCACAAACATAGCAAATTCTTGATCAACCTCATCTAGATCAATCTCCTCATCAACTTTCTCTTGAGCCTTGGACTTGCCCTTAGCCTTGGATGAGGTGGTGCAGGCCTTGAATGCCACAACCTTCTTGTTCTTGTCCTCTTCCTTCTCTTCTTCATCTTCCATCCCAAACTTGCTTATCGGTTAACACTTCACCAAGAAAGTCACTAGGTGTCATGGTGTCCAATGCTCCTCTAAATAGGATCTTTCTCAACATAGCAAATCTTTTGGGCAAACACATCAAGAATTTGTGCCCAAAATCTCTATCCAATGTCTTCACACCTAAAGACTTGAGATCATTCACAATCACTTGGAGCCTATGAAATGTCTCTGGTATGCTCTCATCTTTCTTCATCTTGAAGTTCTCAAATTCACTCTTGAGAACATATAACTTGGCACTTTTCACAACCTTTGTGCCCTCATATGTTTCACATAGCTTCTCCCACACTTCACTTGCTGAAGGGTCGAGATGGGGACTAGAGGGGGAGTGAATAGTCCCTTTAAAAAACTAATCGTGAAGGCTAACCAAAAACAATTGCGGAATTAAACTTAACGGTCTAGCCAAGACTTCACCCCTCTAACTAAGACTCTAAATCACCTCACAAAAGATCCTACACAAGAAAGGTGAGGTGACGAGCCTAGCTTGAGCTCCTAATCAATTCTAATGCAAGGTCACACAAACCTAAGCACTAGTACTTCAAGCACGGGTGAGCTCCTACACAATTCTAGTAAGCACAAGCACAAAGCCCCTAAGCTCACTACATGCACAATGGACAAGGCAACACACGCCTAACCCAAAGGCTCAAATTACCTAGCTACACAAGCTTAGCAAAGTAACTAATCAAGCTAGATAGTTACAACTACTCTACTCAAGCACAAGCACAATATATATATATGAATGTAATGACAAAGCTTGTGATCAAGAGAATGCAAACCACCGCGAAGTGTGGATACAAGATGACACCGGTGATTTTTTACCGAGGTCTCGGGAAGCTTGCCAACTTTCCCCTACTCCTTGTTGTGTCGACCAACACTTTAGTGATTCCACGATTTGGCAAATCACCCGGTGATGATTCTCAAGCTTAATGGCCAGTGCCAAATCCCACAGCTGGGAGCTCGATCGAGACACTCACACAGTGTGAGTTCTCTAGACAATCCCTCAGAGGATACCGTGTTAACCCACACACAAGTGTGGTAGCTCAATGACACGCTCCACTAGAGTTGCTCTTCACGATCCCCTCGCGAGGTGAGCACGAACCTCTCACAATCTTTTCTTTGAGCACCGCACAAGCTTCCTTGCGTGCTTCACGAAGTCTCTTGCCACCAAACCGTCTAGGAGGTGGCAACCTCCAAGAGAAACAAGCACACCGGCTTGCAACACGATCACCTAGTGCCACGAATCGCGATCTCTCAACGCAACGCACTAGAACACGATCTCTCACTCGCCCGGATGAAGCGATATCAAGCATATGTGAGTGGGAGCTCTCAAGCACCACAATACAAGCCACCAAGGCTAGAATGTGCTCAAAGAACCACCAAAGCCGACCATCCCATCTATTTATAGCCACAAGCCAAAATAGAGTCGTTGGGGTGCTTCGCAGCGACCTTGTCGATCGGACGCGACGGCCGGACGCGACGACCGGACTCGTGCGAGTCCGGCCACGCTTCCGGCCACAAACGACGAGCATCAGGCCCACGGTACCGGCACCCACCTTCATGCGTCCGTCCACGGGTTCCGCCGAGCACCGAAGCGTCCGTCGGCTTCCGGTCACCGCGGCGACAGGCAAAATGGCCGAAACAAGCTCTCGCCAGACGCACACCACCGGAGCGTCCGGCCGGAAGGCGGGCGCTCCCGGTCGGTGCGCGTCCGGCCAACGTTTCCAAATAAAAACTCCAATCGAAACACCGACGCCTTCTCTTCGACATGCTACTCATCAAGTATACCAACTTGAGCCCGAGGGCTAGCATGTTTTCACCTCCAACTTGCATCCGGCGCAATAGAAAATATGCATCTCATTTTCTCGAAAACCCCGCAATCACCGCCGCCTTTGCAAATATGCCAACACCACCAAGTGTACATCACCATGTGCAAGTGTGTTAGCATTTTCACAATCATTTCAAAGGCCGGGTTAGCTCTTGTCGGGCCACTCGATCCTAACATGTCGCAAAGATAGATCGCTCAAGTGGCACTAGATGACCGATATGCGAACAAGTTTGCCCCTCTTGATAGTACGGTCATCTATCCTAAATCCGGTCATAAACTTCTCTAAGCACCAATGACCGGCGAAATGAAATGCCCTATAGGTTATACCTTTGCCTTGCGCATTTCCATTTCGCTCCATCTTCAAGTGTCGATGCAACACATGCACCAACACGATCAAGAATGATATGATCCATTTCATATCATCACATGACCTTCTTGGTCCATCGATCTTGACCTCACTTGCTCTTCGCCGTTGCGTCGGTCCATCGGCGCCAAGTCCAGTGACTTGCCCTTCACACTTGCAACCGGTCCATCAAGCCAAGCCTTGTCTTGATCTTCACCACCTTGGTCACATGACTCCAAGTCATGTCTCATGTGCAATAGAGCTCCTCATCTTGTGTGAACTAATCTCCTGTGTATTATCTCAATCACACATATTAGTTCACCTGGGGTTGACACTCAATTACCAAAAACCACATGGGACCTTCACTTGCTCTTTCAGGGTCCTTGATGCCCTCAAACACCTTAACATCCATGCCATTGTACAATGCGTTCAATGTCATGGTGTTGCATTGCTTGTTTGACTTGTCGGTGGGAGTGAGGTTGGTTGGATCAAGGATCACAAAATCCTTCTCGGTCACATCCCATACTTGGTCATTGATTGATCCCAAATACATCCTCATGGTTCTCTTCCAATAGTCAAAATTCTTGACCCCATCAAAGAACAGAGGCTTTTCCCCCACATGGTTGAACACAACATGAGTCATACTATCACACCAAGGTTGTTAAGCCTTCAAATATGGTGACCACGGCTCTAATACCACATGTAAGGTCCTAGATGGCTAGAGGGGGGTGAATAACCTATTAAAATTTTCTACAAGCTCAATTAACAAACAGATTAGTATAACAACAAGCGTAATCGCGGTTTGCACTAGCTCTATTGTCTTGCAAGCCTCTAGTGAAAATTCTAACAATATGCTATGATCTCTATGTCAATCAAGGGCTATGTCACTACTCTAACTAGTGAGAAATCCTAAATATGATCCTTAGGCTAGCAAGAACAATTATACACAAGCAATGCTAGCTCTCTACACAATGTAAGCTAGGAATGTAAAGGCAAGTGATCGGGCTCGATATACCGAAGTGTAGAGGAGTGAACCAATCACCAGGAAGATGATGAACCAATCAACACAATGAGACAATGAACCAATCATCAAGACAAGAGACACGTCGATGTGTTGACCCGAAGTTCACTTGTACACCGACAAGCTAGTCTCCGGTTGTGCCGACCAACACAAGGATAGTGTTTGAGCTAGGCGGTGCCCTTGCTAGCCTCAACACACCACTCACAAGTGAGGTACCCAAAGCATGAGCAATGTATTCCTTGCACTTTGTCTTTCCGACGAGGAGTGCGTAATCCTCTCACAAATCAACCGAAGGTGGCTAAGAACAATCATCTTCTCTTGCCAACGCCTCCACCAATTCACCAAGCGGCTAGAAGCGGTGTCTCCAAGAGAAACAAGAAACCAACCGGCTCACAACGATCCCCAATTGCCTCTAGATGCAAGAACTCGATGCAAATGCACTTGGATCACCTCTTCTCTCAAGAATGAAGCTCACAAGCAAGAATGAGAGAGAGGGAGGGTTGTTGCTCAGCTCTAAGATGTTAGGAGTGATTCAAATGACCAAGAGGGAGAGCATGAGGCAGCCAAGGGGGTATAAATAGGCCACACCACAAAATGTGGTCGTTTGGGTGAAAGCCACGCTTTGCGCAGGCTAATCGGATGTCCGACCGGACTCACTAGTGAGTCCGGGTCACAACTAACACGCCTCAAACCAAAGTCGACCCCCTTTTGCCTCCGTCGGCGTCCTGGTCGCAAGTCCGTTGTTGCATCCGGTCAGACCGGAAGCTTCCGGTGGGTGAGTCCGATCACAACCGACAAGCCTCAAACCGGTGCCCGACCCCTTGCCTCCGTGGTGTCCGATTAGATGCGTCCCGTTGGTGCGTCCGGTCAGCACGGAAGCTTCCGTGGGTGCGTCCGGTCACTCGTTGACCACCCACCGAGAAACATGCTCTTCGCAGACGCGCACCCACCGGAGCATCCGGCCGACCCTGCGTGCTTCGGTCGTGAGTCCGGTCCCCATCGAGTACGCAAAAATCCGTCGTTGTGTTGTCGTTCCTTCGCCTTTGATCCAAACCGACTTCCGCCACTTAATTCTTGTTGTCGACACGTCGAAGAACACCTCGACACCATGTGTTAGCATTTTCGAAACCATTTTCGATAAGTGCGGAGTTAGCTCTTTAGGTTAGAATGCATGCATATGAATTTTGAACCTAAAGGCACTAGAGAACCGATATGTACGATAAGTTTCCCCTCTTTATAGTACGGCTTATCAATCCTATAATCACTCACACCCTCTATGGTGTCTTGAGTGTGAAATCAAAAGCCCTATGGTTATACATTTGCCTTGGGGCTCATTTGATCTCCAAATCCTCCGGGTTGGAAGCTTGATCACCTTTTGGATCACCTTGATCCATCATCCATGATCACCATGCTCTAACTCCGACACGACCAATCTCCAATCTAATCAAACACTTAGCATCAAGAGATTAGTCCTTAGGTGTCACTAATTATCCAAAACCAAACTAGAGATCTTCAGCCTTCCCATGACAAAATATAAATGAACGACGCCCGCATACTTTTGGGTGAAATCCTATGATGATATATCTCTGTGCTTGCAGATTGACCTTTGCACATATGAATCTGTCTATCATTGGCGTTTCTTGACTTTGTCACTTTGGATATTATTTATATTTTGTGATTACGCTGAGAAATGTCAACACCAGGGTCATGGGTCCGCCCTCCGCCGGCCCTAGCCCCCCCGGGGGCTCTCCAAGGTGGATCCGGCCATGGGCGGGGGAAAGCTAGGCCTCTTGTGCGTACGCGACGTCAAGGCACGACGCGTCGTGGGACGTCGCGGGGAGCACGCCGTCAATGGCTCTGGCGGCGTTTCTCCTCATTGTCGATCGCCATGGTGCTCTGTGCGCCGACGTCCGGGGTCTGTAGGGGCCCGACCCAGCCGGGGCTACACCGCCGGCCCTGGCTCCCCTTGTCATGCTCGCTTTGTTCCGACCATGAACAGGGGCACGCATCGGCTTGCCCCACTGAAGATCTCTTGTTTGGTTTTGGCTAATTAGTGACACCTAAGGACTAATCTCTCAATGTTAAGTGTTTGACATGATTGGAGATTGATCGTGCCGGAGTTGGTGCAAGGTGATCATGGTTGAGGGATCGAGGTGATCCAAAGGATGATCAAGCATGCAACTCGGTGGAGTTTGGAGATCACAAGTCCCAAGGCAAAGGTATAACCATAGGGCTTTTGATTTCACACTCAAGACACCATAGAGGGTGTGGGTGGTTATAGGATCGATAAGACGTACTATAAAGAGGGGAAAACTTTTCGTACATATCGATCCTCACATGCCTTTAGGTTCAAGTCTCATATGCATACATTCTAACCTAAAGTGCTAACTCCGTTCTTTGGTGGAATTGGTTTCGAAAATGCTAACACATGGTGTCGAGGTGTTCTTCGGGCGTGTTGGCAACAAGAAACAAGTGACGGAAGTCGGCTTGGAGCAAAGGCGAAGGAACAGCGACAAACGATGAAGATTTCACAGCTCGGTGGTGACCGGACGCACCGACCGGAAGTTTGGTCGGAAGTGACCGGACGCTCCGGTCAATGCGCCTGGCAGAGAGCATGTTTTTGGAGCTTTCGGCCGAGGGCCGACCGACTCGCCGACCGGATGCTTCCGGTCTTGATCGGAAGCACCGAACGGACGCGCCGACCGACGCCCAAGGGCGTGGTCCAGCGCCGGTTTTGGTTTGTCGATTATGACCGACACTCCAAGGGCGGGGTCCGTGCCGCAGAAAGTGTGTTTTCCACCCTTTCCACCACATTTCGTGGTGTGGCCTATATATACCACCTTGGCTGCCACTTGCTCTGTCTCTTGGTCATTTTTGAATCACTCCTAACATCTTTGAGCAAGCAAGCAAGCCTTCCTCCTCTCTCATTCTTGATTTGAGCTTCATTCTTGAGAGAAGAGTGATCCAAGTGCATTGCATCGAGTTCTTGCATCTAGAGGCACTTGGGGATTGTGTTGTGACGGTGGATTTCCGTTACTCTTGGAGGCACCGCTCCTAGCTGGCTTGGTGAAGTGGTGGAGGCGTTGGCAAGAAGAGATGATTGTTTCTTGGCCACCTCTAGTTGATTTGTGAGAGGATTACACACTCCTCGTCGGGAAGACAAAGTGCAAGGAATACATTGCTCGTGCTTTGGGTACTGCACTTGTTGAGTGGTGTGTTGATGCTAGCAAGGGCACCGCCTAGCTCAAACACCATCCTTGTGTTGGTCGGCACAAGGAGACTAGCTTGTCGGTGTACAAGTGAACTCGGGTGAACAAATCGACTTTTGTTCATTGTCTTCGCTTGTGGATCATCACCATCGAGTGATTGATTGTTCATCTTCATCCCGTGATTGGTTGACATCCTCTACAAGGCGGTATAACAAGCTTCTCACTCTTGCATTATCTTCCTAGTTTACTTTGAGTAGAGAGCTAGCTTTGCTTTGTGTAGTTGTTCTAACTAGCATAAGGACCTTATTAGGATTTCTCATTAGCTAGAGTAGTGACATAGACTTTGTGTGGACTAGAGATCATAGAATTACTTAGTCTTGTCACTAGAAGGCTTGCTTGACCATTAGAGCTAGTGCAAACCGCTTTACGCCGTGTTTTATACTAATCGGTTTGTTTAGTTGATCTTGCAGAAAATTTTTATAGGCTATTCACCCCCCCTCTAGCCATCTAGGACCTTACACCCACCCAGCGTGGCCTCCTCCTCTGATGGTGTTCCGGCGGCTCAAGGTGGACGACGTGCAGGAAAGAGCAGCAGTTTGGGCGGCGTGGCCAGCTACAGATGCGTCTTGCTCCATGGTCTTATGGGCGGCTGCTCTAGCGGTGACGCCGTGGTGGTGTGGATGGCGGTGTATCACTCGCCCTCTGCGTGACTTGGATGCATGGAGCTCTAGATTTAAAGCTCAGGCCGACGTGGTCGGGCGGATGACGGCGATAGCTTTTGCCGCCGCACCCTTCTTGAAGGTGCCGTCCTGCGAGTCTCCCTCGCTCCCTTCATCGCCCGTCGCTCCTCCTCCTTGGTTGCTCGTTTGTCTCGTTGATCCTTTTGTGCCTCCTATTTTCCATCTCCGGGTATGTCTAGCTAGTGGTTATTTGCGGCCGTCGTGGTCGTTTCGGCGGACGCTTGCCGCTGAGGTACTCTTCATTTTTTGGGCGGATGCTTTGTCGCCGTGTATCTTTCTTGTTCTATTACAAGCTTGCGTTTCCGGTGTGCATGTGCTACCGAGGTCGCGAACATTACGAGCACTGTGTTTCCGGTAGGCGTGTCTTCCGAGGTCACGGTTGTTACGAGCCTACGTATCCAATGTGCGCTTGGGCACGCAGGTCGCAATCGTCTTAGGCGGATCTTTGTGCCGCTGAAGTGGTCGTCGTCTTCCGGCACATGCTTTGCCGCCAAGGTTGGTTGTCTCTCAGAGCCTGATGCTTTGCCGCCGAGGGTGGTTTTGAACGGATGCTTTACCGACTATGTTCTAGCAGATGCTTTGCCGCTATTATCGCCGTTGGCTCTGTACACTACTAGCTACCTAGGTGATGAGTTTATGGTTGTAATAGGATCAGCTTTTGGGGTTGTTAGATGGAGGGTCCACTCCGCCCCTCCCCACACATTGCTTGCTATTTGTTTGTGCCCGTGTGTTTTATGAGTAATCTGTGGATTACTTGTGAATCATTTGTAATCTTCCTACTTCTCTTAATCTAATACGTGCCAATGGTACAATTTCAAAAAAAAAAGAGTCCATCTCGGGCACGAAAGTGAGAGGAGGAAGGTGACAATGATCATCGGGCCCGGACGCCAGACGAGAGAGGACAGGGTTGGGTCGCCAACGGCCGAAGCGAGAGAGGTGGAGCTTCCGTGGTTGGGGCGGTCTTGGGCGTGGCTAATGGGCGAGGCCAGGTCGACCCAAGAGTGGAGGAAAGAGGGCGAAGCGGGCCTCTGCCGCAGTTTGTTGGGCTACCAGGCCGAAAAAGACGAAGGATTGGGAAGGAGAAAGAAATAGCTTTATTTTATCATTCTAAAAAAAATAGCTTTATTTTTATTTCAAAGGCATTTTTAAATCCTTTTCAAAAGCAATTTGAATCATTTTGAGTTTTAGATCAAAACCACTCCAAAAATAAACAATATGCACCAACATTTATGCACAACCATGTTTCTAAACCCTATGATAATTTTTAATTTAATAGAAATTTTATTTTCCATGTTTTATGAGCACAAAAAAAATTAAACCATTTTAGCTCTATTTCAAAAGAGGCAAATTTTAGGGTGTCACATGGTAAATTCATGAACCATAAGGGATGGGAGGAAGATGCCTCCTCCCACAAGCCACAACCCTTATAAATGGGGGGCCTAAGGGCAAGGGGAGAGGGACTTCCATTTTAAAACCTTGATGTTGAACACCCTCTCTCTCTCTTATCTGGGAACAACAACTCTCTCTCTCTCTTATCTGGGAACAACAACTCTCTCTCTATATATCATATGTCTATTACTTTTACTCATGAAAATAATATCTATAATACGCACAACTGATCCAAAGTTAGGAGTAAAAAAAAATAATGCTACTATCTATAATGCCTAAATGGTGTCCTACATATTGAATCCGTACAATAGAATACAAACAAAAAAATAGTTACTTAAATATTTATTATGTAAACTAGTCTCACTATTTAGAATTAGTTTTAGAAATAATGATATCGTTCACAAAGCATGAAAGAGATTATTTGGACACCGCCACATATCATTGAGCAGCCAAGCATCTTCTTCCTAACCATGTCAATAGCTATAATAATCTTGTTGATTCTGAGATGCATGATGCTAGAGTTTTTTTATCAATAACACTAGTGCATGGGGATCCCTAAAACGGATGACATTCTCCATGTTAAAGTCGGTTGAACGACACTTGGTGCTCTGTCCAACCATTGCCACCGTTATCAATGGTAAATAAACCAAGCATGAAAGGCTCCTCTCAGGACACCTCTGAGTTCTTGATTGACTCTACGTGACAAAAACTGTGTAGGTCCTTCATTAGCTCTAGGCATTCAGATTGGGTGAGGATGTCGATGTGCAAGCAGGGAACAGTCTTCTTTGTCCCATTGATGTTGAAAAGGCGGAACACCTAGCCGTTGGTGGGTTTAGGATGAAGCTGGTGGTGTCGACATCATACAATAATTTGTTTAGTCGCTGAAGTTCGAATAAAGCCATGCTTAGTAACGAAGTGAAAAAATGTACTTAATCGTCATGTGCATGTAAAAAAAGAGGACACCTGTTGTCGAAAGTTGAGAACGAAGGCAGACCTGGAGATGGAGACGTTGTTGGCCCTCTCGGCATGCAAGGAGGTTGATGAAGCAGTGTCTAGGCAAATCACCACCGACAGGTCGGAGAGGGGCAGGCGGCGGTGGTAGGGTGTGGCGTAAGGTTTCGATGTTTCTCTTTTTTTCGCCACTTTTATCGAGCCGAGATATGGATTGAGGTTCCAGTGGGGCCGTATTTTCTCTAGAAGTTTTTGTTGGCTTGTCGTATGGGGACTTGTGGCGCACATCGTTTCATGGGTTGTGGGAGTGTACGACCAGATTGGTTGGACTGTAGATGTACTGTAGGTTTGTGAGGGGAAACACCGTTAATGTACAATGATATCTTCACCATGATTTCTATAGATATAGATCATAGACCACAATCTCTAATAGCAGCAAGGTTCATGTCGCCCCGACATTTTAGTTTGCGCATCTATCTTCACTAGTGTCCTTGAATAGCTTCGAGCCATCCTTTGTCTTCTTCTTGCCGACCAGTCTTGCCGCGACTTCTAGGACAATGTTGATGCCTTGCACATTTGCTTCTTTGTCTCCTCATGTATATATATCTATCTAGTAACCAATGAGCATACATTCATATCAAAGGATGTATGTAGGATCTTGAATGATATTTCTTTTTTTTTTTTTGCGAGAAGAATGATATTTCTTTCAAAGCAAGCCCTATTTTGGTTTTTCCAAATCGCCCAGCACATGGCTGCAATTCCTAGAGTATGAAACTTTCTCCCATATGGCAACCATTTCTCACACCAAATCCAACACTGATAAATTGTCCTAGATATATTATTTGCACCCAGACAGTAAGCTAATATCACCCGAACAGCTCTAGCAATATTGCATTGAAAGAAGAGATAATCAGTAGTTTCAGGTTGTGAGCAAAAAAAAAAAAAAAAAAAAAAAAAAAAAACAGGTTGGGTCACCAGACTAATTTCTAGCGATCGTTATCTTTGGTTACACCAGTTTCATGATCTTGTGATTTGATTTTGGTGTTCTTCATCTCTGGTTCTTCCATTTTTCTTGATTTTGTGATTTCTTTGAATACGAGCTTTTGGGGAATTTTAGGTTGGATCAAAACATGCAAGGACATATGAGAATCAATCCCACCAACTGGTTTGGATAGATCCAACTCGAACACGAAATTCCATCCTTTTGAGGATTTTTGAGAAAACCTCACTTTTCACTTGGAGCGCTGCATCGCCAACGTCGACGGCAGCGGCGAGAAGGTGTTCCGAGCGTTGGTCAACACCAGAGTGTCGTTGCTCAACATTCTCAGCCCCGGCTTCTGATGTCCGCTCCGTTGGATCACTCACTCGAATGGAAATTTCAGAACTTTATTCTAGCTCGCGTGCTTGGACAAAATCTGTACATATAGGAAAATGCCGTCATGGAGTCAATCTGTTCGTTCACCTGCATCTTTCAAGAGATTTGCTTTGAAACCAGCTTGGCGTTCTGAATTGCAAAAGTCTAAACTTTTGTCTGTGTGCTTCTTGTCAACAACGGATCGAATCCTAATGCAGCACTCTTCCTCGAAGTCTTCGTTATCCTGACTACAGAGAGGGCATATAGCTTGATTCATGCTTATTGAGATTTTTGCAAACAATACAAACAGAATATACCATTTGCTCCCTCGGCAAATCCGCTGAAGAATTTTGATGGCCCATGGCTCCTTCCACCATACGAGTGCTACCTTGAAATAGAATACTCGTGTCAAAGCGTTTGATCATCCAAAGGGTGCAGACAGGTTGTCTGCAGCTGAACTGAACCACTAAATCTGATCCATCCATAGATTAGTAGCCGGAGACTGTAACATCACGCGCGACACAACCTGCACAGGAGTACTCTTGTTTGCACTTGTGCCCTGTCGCCTGGATGTTACTGTCGTCTCGTCTCTTGGCCTTGTTTGCACTTGTTGTTGTCACGGTTTGAGGCCTCAGGAATGCTGGATAGTGTAGCAAAAACAAATCCACTGTATCTCCTCGGAGCAGCTCGCAGGCGGACGACGAGCACGTCACGTGCTGTCGGGTCCCAGCCCGTGTCACCTCTGCTCCTTGCCGGGGACATGCCTCTCTGGTGACGGATGCCAAGCCTGCGAGGACATAGCTGGACCTGGCACTGCAGCTGTGCCGCTGCAGGGAGGGAGCACGCACTGGCGGCTTGCTGCTTGCTCTTGGTGGTGGAGTGGATGGACGGCGTGCGTTCGGTGAGTCGGTGCGGATTCCTGATGCGATTCCTCCCTCCTCTCTTTTTCTACTTGCACATCCACGCCGCTCGCGCCCGCCCGCCTTGTCCAGGAAAGACCTGAGCGAGAAGCGGCGTCCCCTTCGTTCGATCTTGGCGCAAGCGGTACAATGTGCATGCATTTCAGCTCCTCTTCGCCCATGGCGCC
The DNA here is from genome assembly GCA_015847255.1 of Hyparrhenia diplandra. Taxonomy (NCBI): domain Eukaryota; kingdom Viridiplantae; phylum Streptophyta; class Magnoliopsida; order Poales; family Poaceae; genus Hyparrhenia; species Hyparrhenia diplandra. The sequence goes on from JADLZK010002833.1 coordinate 84,962, forward strand.
ACCGCCTCCTCGGCCGCGACATGAGCAGCTGACTGGTCTACTTCCTTGATTGCATCTTAAATTTTGAAGCCATCAGTGATTAACTGTGATGCTGGATGCTAAGAAAAACTTTGGCTTTTCTTGTGGCTAATCCATTACTTTGCATTCTTAGAGATATTGAAAACAAAATAGTACATTGCAGATTCCATAATCGTAGTTGGGCAGCATTCAGACACTCAATTATATATTTTTCTGTATTTAGGATAATCTAAAGACTCTGCTTTCAAATGTGCAGGTATGGAGATGTAGAGGAAGTTTGGCTAGATGGTGCAAAGGGTGACGCCAAGAAGATGAATTATATGTTTGATGCCTGGTTTTCACTTATACATCAGCTACAACAAAGGGTAGTTATCTTCTCAGATGCTGGACCAGACACTAGATGGGTGGGAGATGAGGCAGGAGTCGGAGGCTGTACTTGCTGGTCCCCCTTCAACGAGAGTTCTGTTACAATTGGGCATACCACTGCTGAGTAAGTAATGCAATGACTCAGCTTAGTATCACACAAGCTATACTATTTACCTCTATCAAGATTATAGTACGGACTGGAATCTTAGCTTGATATTCCTTTTATTTTAAAATATGATGTCCTCATCCACTAGGAGACAATATTTTTGTGCTTGAAAGGCATAGCCTTTTAGTTCGACACATTGATTATTTCAGCTATGACTGCATATTTATTTGGAGCAAGACAGCTTTTCAGTTGTTGCTTTGAACCCACTCTTACTACCCTTTAATGTGAAGCATGGTACTATCTTCTCCGACTGCAATGATGACTTATTTGAGCATACCCTTGCAAAATTAGATATCCACAATATTATGATTAAACAAATGTTGTAGTTTTCTTCTATTTAAAGGTAAGAATGATACTTTATGCATTTGGGTCACTGTTCTTGGTTAGTGTGTAGTGTGTACTTTGGAGGTGGCTGTGTGTTAGAAAGTGTCTAATGCAATGTCTGTAGCAAGTTAATACTACTATTTAGTATGGTCCTGTAACAACCTAGTTCTGAAATAGAAAGTAGACTCGCTGATTTGGTGTATTGCGGTTGCACTGCATCAGGGAATGGAGAGGCTATTGGGTTATAAGAGTATAGAGTTACTTAGTCATAGAATTTTAGAACTCACTAATACTCTAGTTAACGTTAATTAGTAATAGTTCTGTATGCCAATATTGGCCATGAAAAATTTACATGTGACATAACCTGATGTCAGTGACATCTCATATAGCAACTCAATGAACTTCAAGTTCTGAACTGAGTGATGTTTGATGAAATAGAAGATTTGTTTGTTATTGTCTCTTGAGAGAGATCCAATAGAATTTAAATATACAGTACAAGTCGTTTGTTATTGATGAGCATTCTACTTTTATGTCGCTTCGCTCAGCTCCCTGTGGTTGTTGCTGTGGTGGGCAGGGTAGCTCTTGTTTGCCATTGCGGTTAAGGTCTCTCAGGTGGCTTTCGTTGTAGTTGTTTTTTCGTATTGTGACTTTGGTCGTGTCGTGTGGGTGGTTGGTGGTGGTGTATGTGTGTTTGTATTTATGTTTTACTCCTTCATTAATACATAGACCGGTAGTTTAAACTACCTACTTCTTTTTTATATAAAAAAGTGACTCAACAATGCTAACTTTATCGCCCGATACTCAAGCAGCGGGGATCCTTTTGGGCAAGACTGGGTTCCTGCAGAATGTGATGCTTCCATCAGACCAGGTTGGTTCTGGCATGCCTCAGAGAAACCCAAAAATGCAACAACTCTGCTTGATATATGCTAAAAAATCAGTTGGTAGAAACTGTCTCCTCATTTTGAATGTCCCTCCCAATTCATCTAGCCTCATTGCCAATGAAGACATACAAGTCCTTCAGGAATTCACTGAGATTCGGCATGCAATTTTCTCTCAAAACTTTGCTGCTAATGCCACTGTCACAGCAAACAGTGTGCGTGGTGGGCAAGATAATCTGCAGTTTGCACCATCCAAAGTGCTTGAAGATGGCATATACTCCTACTGGGCTCCGCAGGAAGGGCAAACGTGCTGGGAAATGCTCTTCGACCTTGGGCAATCTACTTCCTTCAACGTGCTCCAGCTTCAGGAGCCTATACAACTGGGGCAGCGCGTTATTGAGTTTCATGTGGCTATCCTCAGAGATGAACTGTGGCAAACAATTGTTAATGGAACGACAATCGGGTACAAGAGGCTGCTACTGTCTAGTGTTTCCAGTCTCTGAATCTCGGTACCTGAAGCTTTCCATTGACATTGCACACGCAGATCCACTTATCTCGTTCTTTGGTGTCTTCATGGATCCCTTCTCGTCCAGACATAGTCTACAGAATCATGTCAAACCACCCCGCACAAACAGTAGCGAAGTTACAATGTTGAGGATGGCTCATGCTTCTGTCAACAAGAGTATTGCCTCAATGTAGTTGTTGTGAGTGTACTTCTATCAGTGTCACTTGTAGTTTGCCCTCCCCAATTCAACATGCTAGAGTCACTTGCACCTTGATTTGTTCTTTGGACTGGAGAAGGATCATTAGATGGTGAGCAATGTGTATATATCATCAAATTTGCTTGCCAAAGCAATTGACACAAGGACTACTGTTTCTGCAATCATGCTTTCTTTGTGAGGAAATCATGCATGGATATGTTGTTCCCTAGATCAATTGTTTTTTAGCGCCACAGAGCTTTATATTAATCCACGACACGATTACAATTTTAGGCTGCTAGTTGAGCTAGCCAGCCTGGGAAATCGTCGAAAAGAAAAACGAGCTCTCGGTGAGCGACACTAAGGGCGTGTTTGCTACCCTGCATGTGGCTAGCCAGCCCCGTCCGGGCCAGGCCAAATCCAGCCGAGCCAGGTTGAATTGGTGCAGGCGCCGTGTTGTTTTCCGGCCACCTAGAGCCCGGCCGAACTCGGATCAGGTTCGATTTCGGGTGCGTAAAGAGTACAACTACCTTGCACAAGCATATGGTAGCCTTACCACCAATGGTCGTGAGGCACGCGAGGTCGTCGGCGCCGTGCCGCTGCGGCGGCCGTGCCGACGGCGGCGGCTCCTCAAATAAATCAATCTGCGACGCAGCGGATGTGAGGGAGAAAGGGAGGCGAGGCGAATGCGCTTTGTGGTGCTGATTCACCTCGGAAAGCTCGGAGGCGGAATAACAATGAGCTTCGAGGGTGGCCATGGCGGACACACTCAATGTGATGCGCTGCGACAGCGCATTGCGCTTGAGACGGCGGGGGAGAGAGGAGACGGCAGAGCCTCGCCGCGTGTGTGGGAATCCATGGACAAGGGGACGTGTTGCGCACGCTGCCGGGCGGTAGGGTCCGGCCGCCGGCGGCAATGGAGGTGCCCACGAGATCCGCATTGTTGCCTTTGGAGTCAGCGCGGGCCAACGCCACCGATAGGGAGGGCAGGCATCGGGCGGAGCTCGCGTTACGAGAGATCTTCGGGATGGAGCTATTGGAGAGGGAGAGGCAAAGACTTCGTGGCCGTGGTTGCCCCTGCCCTCGCGACTGCCCGAGCACCAAACCATGGCGGCGTCGAGGAACCTCCGGAGCTCACCGCCGCGGCCCGAGTGGCCACCTCCATTTTGCTCCGCTGAGTCCGGGCCGATGGTGGGCCCAAGTCCATCAAATACGGATGGTGCACGCCGAGAGCTCAGGCCAGGCCGGAGCCCGGTTGCAAACACGCCCTAAGGAAGCACAAACATGAGCCACCGTGTTTACCTCTCTACTCACCCACGTCACCGATAACTCCGAGAAATTCTTGCCAAGCTCTACAATATCATAATAAAGACCGCCAATATATGATCTTGATGCCGAGGGATCCATCAGGAGCTTAGTTAAACCTTCGCAATCCACCTCCAAAATGCACTTGTCGACACCCAGTTCAATCGCAAGCTCCACTCCCTCCTTCACTACAATGGCTGGCTCCCTAGATCAATTGTTGAAACTTTCTCTGTAGTCTGTACTAGTTTCTGTTGAATTATGTGCTAGAACTAGAAGCCAGGGCTGAAGTGCAAGTAAACCTCCTTGGATGTTTGGAGAGAAGCTGTGAATTGTGGTTTCTGTAGACGGAAGACTGAACTTTACATTCGAATGCGTAACACGTAACTACGTATCCTTATCTAGAAGGCGGAAAAATAACTCTTACTTTTACCCCCGGTGCTTCGCCTCCACGGCGGCCCATCTAAATCTTCGATTCTTCGAGCAGGTGCCACTGCCGCCGCCGCCCCAGCCCCTCGCTGCCGGCGAACATGTCCGAGCAGGCGCCACCTTACGCTCCCCTCCCGCTCGTCTCCTCCCTTGCCCCAGATCCTAGCTCAACCCCGTCACCGAACTCCACCCTTGTCCTCCCCAATCCTGCCTTCCCCAACAAGCGCAAGCGCACGGGATTCCGCCGCAAAGTACCCTCCGGGTCCCCCGCCGCCCCCGCCCCTCTCCCGTGCAGGCACCTCCCCCGCCTCCGCCGCCGACGATATCATAGTGATCAACCGGGAGCCGACCGCGGAGGCCGTCACCGCGCTCACCGCCGGCTTCCCGGCGGACTCGCTCACTGACGAGGAGATCGAGGCGGGCGTTGTCTCCGACGTGGGCGGCATCGAGCAGGTCAATTACATCCTCATCCGCAACCACCTCCTCTGCCGATGGCGCGAGACCTACAATTCCTGGCTTGCCAAGGAGCCCTTCGCGACGCTCATCCCTCCCCACTGCGAGCACCTCCTCACCGCCGCCTACTCCTTCCTCGTCTCAAATAGCTACGTCAATTTCGGCGTCGCCCCAGCCATCAAGGAGCGAATACCCAAGGAGCCCACCAGACCCTAGCTGCGGCACGGCAGCTGGTGGCGTTCGGGTTCAAAGTGATCGTCCTGGAAGGTCGCAAAAGGTGCGGTGGCCGTGTGTACACGAAGAAGATGGATGGCGGTGGGCGCGTGGCTGCTGCTGACCTTGGCGGCAGCGTGCTTACCGGGACATTTGGGAACCCTCTTGGAATTGTGGCTAGGAAGCTCGGCTTGCCAATGCACAAAATTAGAGACAAGTGCCCGCTCTACCGGCCAGATGGATTACCTGTCGATCCGGAGGTGGATAAGAAAGTGGAGATTACATTTAACAAGCTTCTTGATAAGTCAAGCAACCTGCGGGCATCCATAGGGGAGGTGGCAGTGGATGTTTCACTTGGGGCGGCTCTAGAGACATTGCGCCAGACTGATGGGAGTGTCTCTACACAGGACGAGATGAACTTATTCAATTGGCATCTCGCAAATCTTTGAGTATGCCAATGCAGGATTGCTGTCGAGACTAAGCCTTGCGTTCTGGGACCAGGATGATCCATATGACATGGGTGGAGATCACTGCTTCTTACCTGGTGGCAACGGCAAACTTGTGCAGCCCTGGCAGAGAATGTACCAATTGTTTACGAGAAGACGGTGCACACTATAAGGTACGGAGTGGATGGGGTGCAGGTGATTGTCAATGGAGGGCAGGTGTATGAAGGGGACATGGCGTTGTGCACAGTTCCACTTGGGGTTCTGAAAAATGGAAGCATCAAGTTTGTACCTGAGACTGAGTTACCACAAAGGAAGCTTGATAGTATTAAGAGGCTTGGCTTCGGATTGTTGAACAAGGTATCGATACTGTTTCCACATGTTTTCTGGAGTACTGACCTCGATACCTTTGGGCATCTGGTTGAAAATCCAAGGCGACGTGGGGAGTTCTTTCTGTTCTATAGCTATGCAACAGTGGCTGGTGGTCCATTGTTGATGGCCTTGGTTGCTGGTGAAGCTGCCCACAATTTTGAAACCACACCACCAACTGATGCCGTCAACTCAGTTCTCCAGATACTAAGAGGTGAGAGCATAATTTCTAATAATCAAATTTGTGCTCCTTCGACAACAAAAAAAAGTTTGTGTCGTTCTATGAATGACACTTTGCTTAAAGTAGTATTTCAACACCTTTGATGAAGTAACGAGTTACTTTTTAAGTCATTTGTATTCTATTATTCACTTCCATGATAAATCCTAAAGCATATACAGTGACATTGATGTCATATAATGGACCTGCCTGATTAAACGCTTGGGGTTTTGTTGTGTCCACAGGTATCTATGAACCACAAGGGATTGAGGTGCCGGACCCTCTACAGAGTGTTTGCACTAGATGGGGCACTGACTCGTTCAGTCTAGGTTCATACTCTCATGTTGCTGTTGGGGCTTCTGGAGATGACTATGACATATTAGCCGAAAGTGTTGGCGATGGCCGTCTTTTCTTTGCTGGTGAGGCTACCACGAGGCGTTATCCAGCAACAATGCATGGTGCTTTTATCAGTGGTTTGCGGGAGGCTGCTAACATCACACTGCATGCCAATGCCCGGGCAACAAAGAGTAAAGTAGATAAAAGTCCATCGACAAACACACAGGCTTGTGCTGCTATATTAACGGACTTGTTTAGGCAACCAGATTTGGAGTTTGGAAGCTTCTCTGTTATTTTTGGAGGAAAAGCTTCTGATCCGAAATCCCCAGCTATTCTAAAGGTTGAATTAGGTGCAGCACGAAAGAAAAATGCAACTGAAGGGGTAAAGACAGAACACAATCACTCAAACAAACTGTTGTTTTAGCAGCTCCAGTCACACTTTAACCAGCAACAACAGCTTTATGTTTACACATTGCTATCATGGCAGCAAGCTATGGAGTTAAGGGAGGTCAGAGGGGGCGATGACATGAGGTTGCACTATCTCTGTGAAAAACTGGGGAGTGAAATTAGTTGGCAGAAAAGGCCTTGGTCCTGGGGCAGATGCTGTGATCGCAATTTTATGAATGTATGTGTATATAGTGCACTGCTGCTGCTGCTGCTGCAGGTACTGCTACTACAACAACTCCATAGTTAAACCAAGAAACATGATCACAATCCCACCTGCAATATGGCTTTCTCATGGTCTTGGGGACGCTGGCAAGTCGCTTTCAGTAGAGCAGTGATCTGTTTCTCATTGAGTCGTTTTGAGTACCGCTGTCCCTCAACTATCTTACAGACCTGGTATTTCAAAGCCATAAGCAACTTATGAAAACATGCTGAAGCTGGATGTAGCATTTTAGAAATCAAATGCATAGATAAACAAAGTGCAATGATTGATACTGCTAGCAGAAGACAAACCTCCATAGGCAGATAATTTGGTCTTTGCTGATTGCCCACTTGCAAGCAAGGTAAAGTGGTGTGCTGAATACTGAAGCCATAAGTGCGCGGCATCGGGCAGAACGTAACAGAAGTCGAACTAGACCTGGCCCCTCAAAGCTGAAAAAATCTCTGAAGCCTAATGTTGCTGCATCATGACCACTGATTGCTGATTTCTCTTGGGGCCTGATTGCCTTTAACTTATGAAGGTGTTCATTTGGTTGGAGCATCTGCTAGTATGTGCTGGCCAATTTACATTGGACATTTGCCAATTGTTGTAGTTTTAGGATAAAGTAGATTTGGATGAAATCTCACAGATCCTGTAACTTGCTCCTTTTTTGGTGAAAGAATTAGGCATTTGTAATGTCACATCAGAAATCTGCCTATCTTGCATAGCTTTCTTATCTGTGATGTAATCGCTAATTTAAGAAGCATGTATGTGGATGCTCTTTCGTAATCCCAAATTGGAAGAGCAATGTAGCTGGCGTACATATGGACAATTGGATGACAGTTTCCATCGTGTCCCAGATGAGGGTCATCGAAACTGCGGGCCGTGGCCATTTTTTCCTTCTACGGCTACTGCGGTCTGGTTCTTCGAATCATAATCAAGCAGTACACCTGATGACCCAACTTTGTTATTTGTTGCATTCACCACTAAACTTTTGAGTGAATATGACTAGAACTTATATCATCTTAGATTGGAAGAAACATTGATTAACCGACCCCCAGTTTCCATCATGTCCTAGATGAGGGTCATCGAAACTGCGAGCCGTGGGCATTTTTTCCTTCTACGGCTACTGCCGTCTGGTTCTTCGAATCATGATCAAGCAAGTACACCTGATGACCCAACTTTGTTATTTGTTGCATTCACCACTAAACTTTTGAGTGAATATGACTAGAACTTATATATCATCTTAGATTGGAAGAAACATTGATCCCCCCAACCCCACCCCCCCACCCCCACCCACCCACAAACACACACCCCACCCCAACAAAAACACACTGGGTTTGACAATAGAATGTGCTGGTACTTGGCACATAGAAATTCGGGGACAGAGCATAAAATTGCATTCAGCATAAATGGTTCATGAAACAATGGAAATGGAAGCCTTCAATCAAGAATGCAACCATAGCCGATCATGTAGCCTTTCTTCTCCTGTGCCAAGCATCTCATCAAACCTTTCTCCGTCTCTGTAGAAGTGGAAGGTTGGGGTGTAGCGTATGTTTTGCGTTGTTTCAGGGCACTCGTCGATGTCCGCATAGACGAAAGTAAGATTCTTGAACTTATCACTGAACTTGCAGAAGGATGGAAGAATCTGGCTGCAAACACGGCACCTACGTACAAGGAGCAGTGAGTTTGGTTGATCATGCAGAATCAAATGGACAGGCAAACTGAATCACCATATATGGCTAGAATTTTAGACTTGGCAAAGATATATTTTTTCAAAAAACTTTTACAAATTTTCAAGTATGGAATGCATGTTTCAACAGAACAAATGTTAGCACGCAAGCCATCAGGCAGCCTAGAGGCTTTAGGCCAAAACCTATAATGTATGCGTAGCCTTTGTTTTTTTAAAAAATGAATGTCTCCACACAAGCAAGAGACAAAGGGCCTGTTTGGGACGCGTTTTTAGAACTCGATTATAAGCTGAGCAAGCTTATCTCATACAATCGCGTTATAAAGAATCTACACTCCAAATAAGCTAGAGTGTTTGGATGTCTTGATTATTTGGGGTAGATTAACGTTTCGGGGTAAAAATACAAAATTGCCCCTTATCCAAGATGTGGTGTCGGGGGCTTCCCTCACGGGAGACGCGGCGCCGGCGCCGGCATCGGCTCCCGCCGACGGAGCCGCCCCTCCACCGGGCGCGCTGGAGGTCAAGGGCGGCGTCCGCGCGCTGGCTCGGGCGGGAGAGGAGGAGCGCCGGACCCGCTCCCGCCGACGGAGGCGGCATTCCAGCGAGGGAGGAGCGCCGGGTGGAGCCGATCCGCCGGGCGACGGCCAGTGGACGGGTTGCTGCGCAGCCACCGGGACGGAGCGCCGAAGCCGCCGCGGCCGGTTCCCCCGACCAGCCATTGGCCCGCGCCGCCGCGTGATGGTGCCGGAGCTCGTGGATCTCGACACCTCCGCACGCCCATGGATCTCGACGGGTTGGCGGGGAGCTGCCGCCGGGGAACCGGAGAGGGCAGCGCCGATGGGGAGGGGAGGAGAGGGCGGCGCAACGACGGGAGGAGGAGACGGCGGAGCCCGATCCGCATCCGCCGGTGTCGTGGTGGAGCGACGGAGGAGGGGCGATGCGGCACCGTGGCGAGGCTTGCTCGCTTTTTTGGAAACGCGAGCTGGGACTCGCTTTCAAACGCAGTGGCGGTGGAGGATTATTTGCGCGTTCGCGTTTCTTCGGTCGCCGGGAATAATCAGGACCGCTTGGCGGGATTAATCGGGCTTATTGTGCTTATAAGTCGAGTAACGCGGTGCCAAACAGGGCCAAAGGGGCATACCATGAGGCACCATAGTTGATCACAGCCTGCAAAAGAACACCCCAAAGAGTTTTGATCAAAACAAACATCTGAAAAACAAAATTCCTATCGACTAATAATCTGTGTCCTGAAGACACTGCAAATGACATTCCATTTACAAGAAATTATGAAATTTAACCCGGTATTCAAGACGCCTCCACAAATATGACCCGAAATTCGCGACGTCTTATGAAATATGACCCATGTGCCGCAAACTGTTATAAAATTTGACCTTTTGACGGTGGACGCGAACGGTGTGTGGTCAGGACGGATCTATCTCCCGTCACTAATATGTGGAACCCACATGTCGCTCTTCCTTCAACCGCATCTATATATAGCTTTTTTTTTTTAAGAAATTGAAGGGGCCGTCTATGTATAGCTCGCCAGCATGCTCGAGTGGCCTGGGCTGCTTGCCGCCGCCTGCTGCGCGACGCCGCCAATCCGGACTTGCTAGCAGCACTTGCCGAAGCGGCGCACGCGGCGGCAGCCATGGGCCAGTGGAGCAGCAGCGCGCGCCGAGCTCGAGAAGGCTGCTGGAGGTTGAAGGAAAAGCTGACATGTGGGTTCCACATGTCATTGACGGGAGAGATCACTACTGCCGCCCCGACCACACACCGTTCGCGTTCACCGTCAAGAAGGTCATATTTTTCGCAGCACATGGGTCGTATTTTATAGCGGCGCGAATTCCGGATCATATTTGTGGAGGCGTGCGAATATCGGGTCAAATTTCATAATTTCTTCTTTTTTGACAAGTACAAGGGACAGAGTCATTTTCTCAGAGGCTGTTTTGATCATTCCATCGGCGAGTGCAGATGAGCAACTGTACTTACAGGGGACTGAGGATTTGAGCCAATCGAGCATCTGCCTCAGCTGCACTACCAGCGCTGCGAAGGTTGCCGTGGGAGCCGCCTTGCAGCGGCAGGCCAGTGCCTTCGAGGCCTGTCCTCTTGGCGTCCTCCTTTCCGTTCGCTGCCTCGGCCATACTCTCGGCTCACTGTCGCGAAAAAAAAAGGTAATCAGGGACTTCCGGACTTGGACGGATGCACACAGCTGGAGTCTGGAGACAGAGGATGGGCGTACAGCAGCGGCCGGCGGCACGGCGGTCAGTGACTTGGGTTTTGGGACTTTGGGAGCGATGTGCGCTGTGTCACAGGAGGGGAGGCATCGGCGGCAGAGGATTGGGGCGTCGGCCGGAGGGTGCGCTGGCCGGAGGGAAGGCGGCGGCGGAGGAAAAGAGGTTCGCGGTGGCGAGGAAGGAGAGCGCGGCCGCGCGGGGCGAGGACGGGAGATGCAGAGATGGGATGAGTGAGGTGAGGGAGAGGCTCCAAAGCTCCTCTCCTTTGGCCGTTGGCGTTGGGGCTCCAAATCTTCTTTTTGTTACAAAAGAAGAATTATATTATATGATGACTGAATACATCAACACGTTACAAGCATTCTAAATTACAAAGTAGTACTCACGATGTGAATAACATAACTCAGAACCTAACCAATTAGTTGCTTTGCAATGTGAATGACTTCACAGGCAAACACTTGGCAAATGGCCTGCAACGGTTGGAAATGAGGTGCTCTCCCTTCTCTTTCCGGAATTGAAGGATTTGAGGAAAATAGAGAAAAGGGAATACTAGAGTTTATTTTTTCTCAAGAATATTGAAAAGGAAGCTTGTTTTTCTTAATCTGATGAAGATGGTCAATTGTTTTATGCTAGAATTTCCAAAGTGATCGGTACGCTAAAGTTAATGTGAAAAGGCATCCAATAACAGTTTTCCTCTTGTCTCACTAGCGATGGAGACAAATCCACGTGAAAAAAGACTACCTCCATCGACTGAAAAACATTGTAATTCTGAATTATGGATAAGTAACTTTTTATTTTGATTTATTTAGAGAAAATAATATCAATATTTACTCTTTAAATACATTTAATACAAATTTATGTTTTATGATTAATTTTATTTTATTTGTTCTGCATTATAAATATTCACATTTTTTAGATTTAGTAAACTTTAAAATTATTTGACCGTTGAAAAAGCAAGAATCACATTATTTTGGAAAGGAGAGAGTAATCATCTCGCCACAACGATGTTACCTATACTTATTGGATCTTACTGTAACTTTTCACGGGTGGCTCATTGAGAGAGTTTTTAATGGAAAATAACTTCTATAGTACCGGCCAGAAGACGACATATTTACAAAGCATACGTCTAAAGCAGCATCTCTATTGTTTGTGCAACTAAATTAGGAGCCTTTTTCCACTCGTGTCATTATAAAAGTTCCTTGTCCACTCGGACCATTGGAAAGTTCGTTCGGACATCTATGTCATTCACCCAAACTCTTTTACCACGTGAGCCATTCCGTCCATAGAGCGCTAACGCCGTCGAACCGAGCTGCAAAAAGACATAAATGCCCTTCTCTCCATTGCTCTTGTTTCTTCCGTCATTCTCGTCCCTCTTGCCTACGTCCATCCGTCTTCATCCTTGGCCATGAGACCATGCATGCGGGCATGCGGCAAGCGTGAGCGGGGTGGTCGCCGCCCCGCGAGCACAAGCCACGCTTGAGGGGTGCTCTATCCGGCCGCCGCCGCCAACGAGTGCGGGGAAGCGCCGCCCGATTCTGCCGCGGAGCGCTCACCACTTAATTGGCTGTCGGGCGATGCCGAGGACCAAGACCATGAGGCGCGGCGAAAAAAAAAAAAAAAAAAAAAAGGTGCGCCCGAGTACCGGGGCCTCCTCGACGGTCAAGCCCGCCAAGGTCGAGGAAAGAGAAGTCACCGTCCGGTGAGCTCTCGTTACGGCCGGAGCATGTCTCCTCATCTAGAGGAAGAGGATGGGGGTGGGTTGGGGTGGGGCCGCTAAAGCGCCGACTCGACCCCGAGTGGCGAGCTTTGCGGGGGCCGTCGCCACTAGCTTGAGGGGAGACCACCGACCGCCGCGGCATAGGCAATAGCGACTCGCCCACCACGAGCTCGCTAACCCAAGCCGCCATAGAAGTCCGTGGCGCACGCGGGCCACGGGCCGCAGTGTCGCCGATGCCGACGCCGTAGCGATCCTCGCTTCATTGCGGGGCCATGGCACGCACTCGAGATCCTTCCGGCCACCGCGAGGGCAAGCGGCGCCTCCGCCTGAGGGTGAGCTCCGAAATTGCCTCCGGTGTAGACGAGCCTGCGACCTCGGCGCCGGCGCGCATCCGGGCCGTGGGCGGAGGATGCGTGGAGGATGCGTGGAGGAAGTCCGGGCGACGGAGCTGCGGCCGCGGTGCCTCGGTGCACTAGTGCACGGGAGTCGGTCGGGCGGCTCCAAACATATATTTATCGGGCGGATGCCTTGGGGAACCGCCGGCGTCAAGGGTTAGTGTTAAAGTTACATATCATCGACGGTCATTTCGCCGCCGGTGATAAGAAATTATATACCGGGCGGTTCTATGGATCGCTGGCGGTTCATATTCGCCAAGAATATGAGAATCGGTGATCGGCGGTTTTTGGCATCATCGGGCGACATAGTACTAAGTTTCTTTTGCCGACGGCCCGTGATACCAACCGCCCGGTGCTATGCTACTCCATAACACCGGCGGCTCAAGTAGTACAATCCGCCCGAGAAAACGTCTTTTCGGGCCGGGCGGTTTTATAGTGGGACCCACTTTTTTTTTTTTCTGGCATTGATGGTTTGAACGAACCGGTGATTAGTTACAACTGGCGCCGAGAGAAAACCGTTTATCCACTAGTGGTGGGAGCGCTGAGGTCCGTGCAGAGGAGGAAGGAAGAGGGGTATTTTTAACTTCTTAACCAACCGGGCCCACCTATTAGGGCTGCTAAACGGTGGAAATGTAACAGAAGCGGGGACGGAATGGTATGGGTGGTAAAAAAAGTTTGGGTGAATAGCATAAGTGTCCGAGCGAACTTTCCAATGGCCTCGAGTGGAACAATGAGCTTTTATAATGGCATGAGTGGAAAAGGCTCCTAAATTTAGTGAATTCCAGGTCCGAGAGTTGTGACAAACAGAGTAGACAGCAAATTCACACGACGTTTTAGCTCAGTTTCTCTAAATATGTAAATTGGAGATCTTATCATAGTTTAGGGACTCCGGTTAGGAGAAAATCACGCCAACAACATTATTATTCCGGCTACCGAAAGCTTATTATATAGGCTGTGTTTAGATCTATGGAGTTTCGAGAAAAATATAACATCGGACACTGTAGCATTTTTTTTTTTTTTTTTTTGGTTTGTTTGTGTTAATTGTTGTTCTACCATGACCTAACAAAGCTCAAAAGATTCGTCTTACATCAAAACTATATAATTAGCTTTTTTATTTACCTAAAATTAGTGCTCCATGCATGAGGCAAAAGATTTGATGTGATAGATGAATAGTGAATTTTGGAGAGAGAATTAGGAGAACTAAACACAGCCACATATGAATTAACCATGACGGTTTTTTGTAATTTAACCGTCACGGTTAATTAATTCAAGATTAATAAAAATTGTAAATATTATAAAATTATAAATTATGATGTACACCACATATTAAATAATAAAATAAGAGAATATTTACACAAATCTTGAACATGCATCACAATTCAACATTCAAGTCACATGTTTTTGACATTCAAGCACTTAGTTTAAAAGTTACATAGAGACCGGTGACCATCGGTTTTACAAACTCAATCGAACGATCGATTAAGTTTAGGTTACAAATTTAGAGTCGACATATAATAATCAAAAGGGCCACGCCATCTATAGTCTCTCATGTCCAACTTATTCCTCTTGTACCGTAGTTCCTATAACCCGTCGTATCTAGCAAGCTGGCTCTCAGGGTCGAAGAAGTGGCCGCTAGGTTGCACAATGTCGTCGATGGCGGCCCTACGGATGTCGACAACCACATCCCCGAACGTAAGGTCCTTGTCGGCGTCTTTTTAACCACCAATTTTTACGTGGTTCTCTTCTTTAACTCATGACAGGTACTACGGTACACGCCGCTCCGCCTAATGACCTTACAAGCATAGAAACCACATAGGGATGTGCTGCAGAAGTCGCTTAGGGCACTACATGCACGATATATGTACCGTAAAATGGTTAGAATTATGAGAGCATTCAATATGGATGAGCAAACGAGAGTAATGCTATATACTTTGGGTACTCTCGCCGATCTTTATTTGGTCCTTATGGACCCTTTTGCGTACATTGATCCTCCGATCAATTGAATCGGGTCGGCCAAGTAATCCATGTAAGCCCCTGTATGAAATCTAAAAGTGTCAACAACTATGTATGTCAAACTTAATATGTATGTTGTGTGTGGTATGAAATAATATAGAAGTGTTGTGACTTACAGTTGCAGAGCCTCTTCAAAATGCTTATAGAGGCCTTTTGGCACATTTTCCAAGGAGTCCACTCTAAGGGCACATCCATCCCGAGGGAAGATTACCCAAGTAATCGGTGGCCCGTGTTTCCGTCGATGTCGTCGAGGGTCCTCCGGATGAATCGGACGCGACACTCGGTTCTTTTTCACCATGATACTTCCACACGGTGTACCTCGGCTCCCCGATGAAACCATACCGTACCAAGTGCTCCATCACGACATCATCCTTGTGTAAGAACATATGTTTGCAGCGATAGCACGAGCAAACCATTTCTTCTGAACCCTGACTGATTTGATGCTTCTACATGACAGGCATAAACTTTTTTTGCACATCATCAACGAAATGCACACTTATCCTTGGCCTGTACATCCAATCCCTATTCGGCGCCATGACGGCATACTACCAAATTAATTAAACCAGAGCAAAGAGAGAGATTGATGATTAGACATTGAGGGTTCGAATTGGGGGATATAGAGAGAGAGTTAAGTGCAAAAAGAGGAATTGGGAGAGAGAGAGAGAGAGAGAGAGAGAGAGAGAGGGGAGAGAGAGCACCAACTAGATCTCAAAAGAGAGGGAGAGAGAGTGGGGGGAGAGGGAGAGAGAGCACCAACTAGATCTCAAAAGAGAGGGAGAGAGAGGAGGGAGAGAGGGCACCAACTAGATCTCAAAAAAAAAGGGAGAGAGAGAGAGCACCATGCAACTAGATCTCAAAGAGAGGGAGAGAGAGGGAGAGGAGAAATACCCCCTTGCGGGTGCCAAACTTCAACAAATCCAAGCGCAAAACCTCCCCCCCCTCCCCCAAAAATGGCAAGTTTAAGGGTTTTGGAGCTCAAAGCCCTAAAATGGAGGATTCCCGAAGGGAAGAAGAAGGGTGGGGCTGGTTTTATAGTCCAGGAATAAATACCGCCACGGTTAATAGGCATTAACCGCGGGCGGTTATTTTACAAAAACGCCAGCGGTTTTCCCTAGACGGATGGTTGTCGGGCCACCTATTTTTACGTGGCGGTTTTTTAAAACTGCGCCACGTAAAATGTTTTGGAAACACCATGCAAGTTCAATTGTGTAGTAGTGGAGGTATGAGCAGCAAAACATTCAAAAAAAAGGTCGACTCATTCCAACCAAACTAATCGAGCTACCCGCAGGCCGGTCTTTTTTTTTTGACAAACATGCATGTATTGATTAGCAGCACGAGGCTACAAGAACCACTACTCGAGGAAGGTTTTCAGAGGTCGGTGCTCCACTTAGTGGGCACCGATGATCATTGCCTACATATGAGCAGCGGGGAGAATAAGAGTGTGACTGAATTACAGCGGTCGTGTAAGCAAGCCTAACTAAAACATCAGCTGTGGTATTAAGGCTCCTGCTGATTTTGAACAACTTGGCATTTGTATTGATGATCGCATTGTCAAATATTTCAGTCATCTGAGTTAAGGAAGAGCACTAGCTGGCTACAATCAGAGAGAAAGGAGACGTTCCTAAGGTTGAGGTGATCTGAAAGAGTCCCGTAAGCGCCAATGTTGTCGCCTCTGCCATAATGACTGAATAGGTTTCAGTCATCGTGGCCCTGATGTAGATGGTGTGCGACGGCTGAGATGAAGCATGGGGCGCTCAAGGTCACGGCGCCCAAGATCAGGCCCGAGGAGGAGCGCACGGACGTGTTCAAGGCGAAGATTAAGCGCGAGGAGAGCGAGGGCATGTATGGAATCTGTCGCAATCCAGGTTTCGTAGATGAGTAGTTGTGCTAGAACCAATAGCGAGAGAGAGGCATTTTCTTTTGGGATCGATCGTGACGTTTTCGGTGAGCCTGATGGTGTCTGAGACAGGGTAGACATATTTTCTTTAATCCATCTATCATTCTAGATTACAATTAAATTCTAAATTACAAACAGATCTGAATTCCTGAGCAATACTCGAACTCTTCTTTGAATCTCTTTCTAATAGATTGTATAAAATAAACTCTAATCTTTAAAGAATTAGAGTTCTCTAATCCTCTAATATCTGGAACCGTAGTTGTTAATCAACTCTCTCTATTACAACGAATTCTAATAAAAATGAATTATGGTTTCGGGGAGAGCTCTGCCCTTGCTTATATAGCCTCGGGGGCTGAGGGCCTGTTTGGAACATAGGAATGCAAAACAAAAGAAAAGTAAAAAAAAAGGAAAAAGTCCATATTACTACCCTGTGTTTTCACTCAAGTCCAAATAACCCCCTAATGTATCGTTTAGTTTATTTTACTCCGGTGGTTTTGGAAACCGGTGCACTTAACACCTTTGGCACTAATCTAATCCGGTTTTGGTGACGTGGAGGTGTGGAGGTGGTTTTGCAATTAGTCATGCCACACAAGTTGATGACGTGGACAAAAAATGCATGCACGGTAGCGACGATGAGCGTGACTTGTAGACGGTAGGATTAGATTAGAACGTGACTCCTTTAAGTAATATAATGTTTTGGACTACCTGATGCAGATTTTGTGCCACCTGATGTGGATGCATCGTCCAATATCTTCCTCTGCTTGCTCTTGTTTTCTTCTTTTGTACCATTTTGTGCCTCTACACATTTCAAGGGCAGGTGATAACCAGTTTCGCTGCAGCTATATTTTTCATCGCTGAAAAAAAATGATATGTTATTGTCAGGCCGGTAGAAACTGAATGGAAACGAATACGTAAGCATTAAGATTGCATTATTCAGCATTTAACCAGTTTTTGGGGCTAATACCAGTTTAAAATACAGCCCCAGCAATTTTTACAGCCCACGCTAAAAACAAGTCACGTACTAATTAATCTAATCATGTAGTCTACAAGTCACGTACAAGTCACGCTCGTCGTCGCTACCATGCATGCATTTTTTGTCCACATCAGCAACTTATGTGGCATGGCTAATTCCAAAACCACCTCCACGTCATCAAAACCGGATTGCATTAGTGACAAAAAGGTGTTAAGTGCACCGGTTTGCAAAACCATCGGAGTAAAATAAACTAAACGATACATTAGGGGTAATTTGACTTGAGTGAAAAACAGTGGTAGTAATTTGGACTTTTTCCTAAAAAAACGCAGGAATAGGGTAGAGTGAAAAGTGAAAAACAACAAAATTTTAAAACATAGAAATAAATACTTTGAGGTGTTTGGATTGCAGGAACTCAAAACATATATAGAATCACAAAACACATAAAGATAAAAGGTCACTATGAGTGGTAATATATAAGTTACTGTTGATCACATATTAAGAAACAGAACCAAGGTGCCTGACCCCTGCCGTTTCGCTGACGCTCCCGTCTTCAAACCTCAGCACCGTACCCTCCTCACTCCAGCACGGCAGCGCGGCGGCGGCGCGGCAGGCCCTTCTCCATCCGTTTCTGCGCTTCGTCAACCACCCTGGATTCTAAACTGCCCCCTGCCCCGGTCGTCTGCCGCTTCACATGTTTTGTCCATTGCGAGTAGAAACAATACGATGCAGTGCAGTGCGGGCGTCATCCCTCACCTGGCACGTCTCGTGGTGTTCGGCCTCGCCGGGGGCAGTCGCGCGTAGTACGTCTTCGCGCCTAGGAAAGAGTCCCTTTCTGTGGTGTTCACGCACCCACGCACGCACTGGATGGCTTGTTGGGCAACCTTATTTACACTTATACGGTTCGGGCAAAAACCAGGCGCCTCTGTTAGCGTACCGACGGGCGACGATCGGCAGAAAACCAGCAGCAATGGTGGCGCCTGGGCTGGCTAACCGATGACTTGACTCCTGCTATATGCTACGGGGTTTGCGCGCTGGTATTCAATGTGCCCCGTCGCGTCGCGTGAATTCAAGGGGCTCCCCACAAGTAGGTGAGGGTGGAGAGGCGAGGCTCCAGCTGCCCGTCCCGTCCACACGTTGGGGTTGGAGCGGTCCGCTCGACCAACCAACGACCCCTGACGGCAATTTATGGGTGCCTTCCCGTTCCGTTCGACACGCCTGTCCCAGCAGGACCCGGCCTCGTATACATACGGAGTTGTAGCGTACGCTCCTCCCACTCGATAGCATCCAACACGTACGCAGGACCCATCTCCGAGCCACTCTTGTGCATGCGGCGCACGGGATGGGATCCATCGCCCATGGATTGTAAACTCTAAACTAGGGCCAGGCCGGGCCAGGCCAGCGTGAGTGGAGTGGAGTGGGGCGTTCGCGCACGGCACGTATTCATTGCCGTCCGTCCGTCTGGCTTGAATCGCTGCCCGTTCCGGTGCGACTGCCCGACTGCTATAGTATATAGCCTCGCCTCGCCTGCCTCTCCATCACGTCCCAGCCACCCTGCACTAGTCACTGCGGTCCATGTGACCTCACTTATTTCTCCTGTCAGCGCAGCGCAGCACAGCACAGCAGCAGCGATGGAGGCCGGGGCGTGGGCGGTGGTGGCGGCGGCCGTGGCGCTGTACATGGCGTGGTTCTGGCGGATGTCGCGCGGGCTCAGCGGTCCGCGGGTGTGGCCGCTGGTCGGCAGCCTCCGGGGCTCGTGCAGCACGCCGAGGACATGCACGAGTGGATCGCCGCCAACCTGCGCCGCGCGGGGGGCACGTACCAGACCTGCATCTTCGCCGTGCCCGGGGTGGCGCGCCGTGGCGGGCTGGTCACGGTGACGTGCGACCCGCGGAACCTGGAGCACGTCCTCAAGACCCGCTTCGACAACTACCCCCAAGGGCCCCTTCTGGCACGGCGTCTTCCGGGACCTCCTCGGCGACGGCATCTTCAACTCCGACGGCGAGACGTGGGTGGCGCAGCGCAAGACGGCCGCGCTCGAGTTCACCACGCGCACGCTGCGCACCGCCATGTCGCGATGGGTGTCGCGATCCATCCACGCACGACTGCTCCCCATCCTCGCCGACGCCGACGTCGTCGACCTGCAGGACCTCCTGCTCCGCCTCACCTTCGACAACATCTGCGGCCTCGCGTTCGGCAAGGACCCCGAGACGCTCGCCAGGGGGCCTCCCCGACAACGACTTCGCCTCCGCCTTCGACCGCGCCACGGAGGCCACGCTCAACCGTTTCATCTTCCCGGAGTGCGTGTGGCGCTGCAAGAAGTGGCTGGGGCTCGGCATGGAGACCACGCTGGCGCGCAGCGTCCAGCACGTCGACCGATACCTCTCCGCCGTCATCAGGGCGCGCAAGCTCGAGCTCACCGGCGGCAAGCAGAACGACGCCACGCCGCACGACGACCCCCTCTCGCGCTTCATGCGCAAGGGACCTACTCCGACGAGTCGCTGCAGCACGTGGCGCTCAACTGCATCCTCACCGGCCGCGACACCTCCTCGGTGGCGCTCTCCTGGTTCTTCTGGCTCGTGTCCACGCACCCGGACGTGGAGCGCAGGATCGTGCAAGAGCTGTGCGCCGTCCTGGCCGCGTCCCGCGGCGTCGAGGACCCCTGCATTGTGGCTCGCCGCGCCTTTCGACTTCGAGGAGCTCGACCGCCTCGTCTACCTCAAGGCGGCGCTCTCGGAGACGCTCTGCCTCTACCCGTCCGTGCCCGAGGACTCCAAGCACGTCGTCGCCGACGACGTGCTCCCGGACGGCACGTTCGTCCCCGCGGGCTCGTCGGTCACCTACTCCGTCTACTCGGCGGGGCGCATGAAGACGGTGTGGGGGAGGACTGCCTCCAGTTCCGCCCCGAGCGGTGGCTGTCGGCCGAAGGCGCCATGTTCGAGCCTCACGACTCGTACAGGTTCGTGGCGTTCAACGCCGGCCCGCGGATATGCCTGGGCAAGGACCTCGCGTACCTGCAGATGAAGAACATCGCCGGGAGCGTGCTCCCCCGCCACCGCCTCGCCGTCGCGCCGGGCCACCGCGTGGAGCAGAAGATGTCGCTCACGCTCTTCATGAAGCACGGGCTCCGGATGGAGGTGCGCCAGCGCGACCTCGGCGCCGTCATCGACGAGCTCCGCGGCTCCGGGGAGAACGACGCGGCGGCCAGAGCCACCGCGGCCTCCGCCGGCCTCCGCCTAGAGGTTCGTTCGTGCAGGTCGTCGGACGGACAGTGACAGTTGGGAAACGGCAAATGGAAAGTTATGTAGATATAGACAGTAAGTAATTAAAGGAGTTGGGTGAGGTGGTATATTACTCAATTTGGAACAAAAAATGCATGTGTAGAAAGTCCATGTCATTTTGATTTGCATTTGAATGGAGGACGAAGAAAAGAGCATGATGGAGTCTGGAAATGGAGATCAATGATAATCTCTGATGTAACCTGACGCGGATCGGAGGCGCCAAATTCGCTTAGGTGGCTTGTGTTAATGGGCCGCCAAAACTGATGTTGTTTGGTGTTCACTTCATGAAAAGTGAACCCAAAAAATGCTACAATATTCATCACATTAAATCTTGTGATGCATAAACAAAGTAAATATAGTTACATAACGTATCCTGTGCACCCAGGTTTATATGCAACCATGCACACCACCCATCCGGGCCTTCGATTTCTTCTTCGGTCGCCAGCAAAGCGAGGGTGACTATTTTACAATAAACCGCCCTCACACGCTTTGCTTTCTTTTCATTTCTCCTCCTGCAATTCACATTGGCCGCGGGTTTCCCCCATCGCCGCGAGGCATCCAATCTTCGCCACCGCCCGGCGGCCCAGGCCCGTCGGCCACGCGCCCTCGGCGGTTCCTCCCCGTGGCGATGACCGGGCCGATGCCGGTGGTCGGGAAGTCGAACTAGAGCGCTGGCCCGCAGATCTTGCTCGCCACGCCGCCACCGCTGGAGGGCGGGATTGTGGTTGCCGTCAACCGCCGCCGCCAGCGGCCGCGGATGCCGGCCCTCACCGCCCCGCAACAAACCCATTTGTTGCCGTCACGCCGGGCGGCGGCGGCGATAGGCCGATCCGCGGTCTCTTCGGTCCGCCACACATGTGGGAAGAAGCGCGGGTGAATTGCGGGGGCGGCGCAAACGGTCAAGCGCGTGCGGGTGGTTTATTGCAAAATAGCCACCTTCGCTTTCTGGCCACCGGAAGGGAAATCGAAGGCTCAGATGGTGATGTACACGGTTACATATAAACCTGGTATGCATGGGATACGTTCTCATGATATATAGCCAGGTTTTCTTCGACTTGAAACCAAAGTGAGGACCGGAAAATGAGACAACATACTATACCAAGGGCTATCTACAATTATTAGGACAACATACACTAGCATGGCTACTTTTTGCCTTTTATGTCGCCCGGATCACTAGTTTTACAGCCGCCTACCATGTTTTCGAACTAAACTGAGCAATTAGAAGGATGGTGTATGTAAGTGCGCTCAGAAGGATGGTGTATGTAAGTGCACTCAGAACAGGATTGAAGGGGCCCTAGTTCTTCCTCTTCCTCTCTCGTTCTTTTATTCTTTCATCCACCTCTTCTTCTCCATATTTCCATTGCTGCACTAGCTATAGGAGGGGCTCCCGAATTCAGTGAGTGATTTGTATGGTTGGGATCCAATTTAGCAGGTTATAAGATGTCAAATAAGAAGACCAATACCAAACTCGTAATAATTGGTGTGTGTGCATCCTTGGATGTAGAGGCCGGATTTTATTATCCATTATCTAAAAAAAAAAATAAGAAGACCAATGAGAACAATCCAACTACCAAACAAAATCTTATATAAAATGTTTATGTAGGGCGATCCATTTAATTAGCCCCAACACTAAAGACTCGACAGACCGTTCGACGACCATATAACACACTCCTATTAGCTTAGCACACGTACGCCATACATCAGATGATCCCTGAGTTCACCGCACCTTGACTCTAGAAGATCGAGGCTGTTGGCTGCTCCTCCTATAATAATAGTTTAGTACCGTACCGCCTCGTCGGCTGTTTTTTTACCGCTCGGTAAACCGCGGTTTACCGCGGTAACCGGACTTACCGCCCCGGTCCAGTTACGGCGGGCGGGTAAAAACCGTCAAATTCAAATTTGAAAATTTGAAAAAATGTTGAAAATATTCTATAAAATAGTTCATGATTTATAGAAGCCAATGGTATAAAAATTTGTCAAATTGGAGTTGGTTTGGTATAAAAATTTCAAATCTAAGTTTGAAAAAAAAAAAGAAAAAGAAAAATACACAGCCGGCCCATTAAGGCCCATTAAATCATGAAGGTCGAAAAACATACTAAACACACTCAAATTTAAGTAATTTTGACATCATTGGATTCTACAAATCATGAAGTATTTTTAGGAATTTTTTAGCATTTTATAAAAAAAATTACATTTTGAATTTTGAAAAACCGTTCAAACGGCTCAAACCGCTTTCGATAAACCGCTCAAACCGCTCGGTAAACCGCTCAAACCGTCCGGTTTACCGAATTTTACCGTTCGCCCGGCGCCCGTTTGAATTCAGTTGAATTCAAATTTCAAACCGTCCGGTAACCGTCCGGTTTACGGTAACCGGACCGTTTACCGAAACCGGAGGCCGGCAGTTTCATAAGACCGGTCGGTAAAAAAACGCTGGCAGGGTTAGGCGGCGGCTACTGTTGGCGGTGGCGGCCGCAGAGAAGCACGTTGTCCGGGATGGGCAGCTCGTCGCGGAACTGAGTGCGACGGCGTGTACACCCGGAGGTAGAACTGATGGCCCAGGTACCTGCGCGCCCACACCTCCGACCTCATGTTCCATATCCCCACGTTGTCCAGCGCTATCAGAACTGCCGTCCACCCCCCACCCCCTGGGTACACCTGCACGGTCACGGAGCAAATTAGGCAACCTAGAAATATATCATATATGGAGCAGAAAAGAATATCATCTCACTTGCACGGTGGAGCACGAGACAGCATCCACAAGGTTGTAGTCATCCCTGCTCTTCTCGCTCCACGTCCCGACGTCCGAATCGGCGAATCCACGGACACCATATATCAGATCCAGACCAGCAAACAAAGCTCATTTTGTTCTTCAAATCATGTCAAATGTGGAAGGGAGTCTAAGCATGCATGCAGTACTATACCCGACGGCCGACGACGAACACGCTGTAGCCGTCGAGGTGACAGCTCTGGACGCCGTCCTCGCCGTTCTCGAGCACGACCTCGACGAAGGAGCGGTGGTCCGAGTCCATGACCGCCGTCTCGTTCCACACCTCATCCGCGGCGCCGGTACCGTTGGCCGGCGGTGCATCGGGAATGCCACCGAGCCGGAACACGCCGCTGATGTTGTAGTAATCCGCCAGCTTGAGCGGCGTGTCGGCCTCCGCGAACGAGACGCCGTTCACGGCGTACCGGCGCTTGCCACCGACCTGCCCGGCCGAGCTCGCCAACCGGATGGTCAGCGCCACGTTGATGGAGCCGTAGTGGTACGAGCCCGCTCGCCGTCAGGTTCGTCCTGCAACGATCCAGTTTTCAGATTCAGAGATCAGATACATACAGACACAAATCAACTTGTCATCGACATCGTTAATTCACCTAGCCGATCAAGATGAGTTGACACATGTGTACCTGATGGAGCGAGCCTGGTCGAGAGAGAAGTCAACGTCGTCAGTGGGCCCAGCGAGCAGTGGCCCGGACTGCCCGGAAGCAGGGCCACTGGAGCCGGCGTAGCGGACGACGGCGGTGGAGTGGAGGGTGGCGTTAGTGAAGCGGGTGGAGACGACGACGTGGTAGTCCTTGGCGGGGCGGTTCGCGGTGAAGAGCACCGAGAGCGACTGGCCGACGTGGACGTCGAGGGAGCTGTAGGTGTTCTGCACCGTGTGCGTGCCCTCCACCTCGACGAGCGTCATGTTGTGCTCGTGGATCCGCAAGTTCAGTGTGTTCTGCAGGCCAACATTTGAGATGCGGAGCCTGTATGTCTTTCCTGCATTGAGGAAAAACCCGATTATATTCCTCATAATACAAACATAGGTATCTAAATAGAACTAAGATTGCCAAGTAGCTCAGATCTTATAATAGGTCAAATGTCACCTTGCTCAACGGCGAAATGTGAACCGTGTGCACTACCCTTGCCGTTGATCAAGATGCCATCAGGGGGAGGCAATTCCTTTCCACTGTCCAGCATATCTTGCAGAGACTGTATCAAAGAAACAAAATTACCATCAGAGAATGAATGAACTAGTTCAGTCGTCGATGACAGTATTTCTTCTGAAGCCTAAGTCATGGATCATTTGGTGCTATATATATACTAGGACAATGGGCGCGCTTCGCTGCGCCCGTTTCTGCCTCAGATGTTGATGAGTAGTGGACTGCACATTATTTAGTTTGAACAATGCATCGTTGGTATGTCTTGTTCCTTGTGACTTGTGTTGTCGTGCCAAGCGCAAAGAAGTCGTGTGAAGAAAGCATGGTTACGCAAAGAAGTCGTGTGAAGAAAGCATGGTTATGCCTGTATTTACATTGAAGGTTATATCTGATACTGAGTTGGTACACGTACACGATAGGTGACATGGACTCCCAGAAACGATACAAAAAGCACGATTATGCCTGTATTTACATTGAAGGTTCTATGTAGACACTTTACAAAATGAATTGCTAGCCATATTAAGCTTGTTCACAGACACCCCAGAAACCAGGTCTCTTACCTAATTTATTTACATGTGCTGAGCCTATGTCTAGTATGTGTACAAACAGAGCACATTTAGATAATGAAGAAACTCTAAGGCTCATTCCATAATAATTTACATAAATACAGTGGTTCTGGATGCCTTGAGATGGTGTCTGGCAAAATCAGCATGGTGATTTATGTCGAGACTCGAGACCTGGCATCACTGACATTGGATGAGGGGTTAAGAGCCTTCATCCTCAAAAGCAAACTACAGTCTGCCTTTAGGTGAACTGTGAAGGTATGAGGTAATTTTCATTTAGCTGGGGCACTGCAAACCTGAATGGAAGGTATAAAATAACAGAATTGGAGCGCAAAATGTTTAGTTCAATAGAAAAGGCATAGAGCATGCAAAGAAAACAAATTAACTTTCATGTGTATGGAATTGACACTTCGCCTATTTATATTATGTTCATACATAGATCAGGCCACCTCCATAAAAAAATTGTAGAGTGAGTGAGAAGAAAAACTCACTGAACTGTCTTGATTTGGCTTGAGAATAAGCATAATCAGAAGACCCAGAACTGCTGATACAAAAAGCATTATGCCATTTGACCCACAACGAATTATTTTCCTTTTAGATACTACTGAAGCAAGTCTTTGGGTAAAGTTTAGTGGGCTAATTGCTCTAGTTAAAAGAGTAATTGATTCCTCATCCCAAGCACGAAAGTAACAAAGATTCTTTTAGAATTAAGCAATATATCACCTTTCATCCTTTCGACAACTGATGATACAAAAAGAATCTGCACCATCTTGTTCATGACAACATATATGAATAACGATCATGAAAAAGCAATAGTGGCAACCACAACTTGATGAGGAACCAGGTCATCAAGATATACTGCATGAAAAGAGCCTGAACCATAGTCTTTAACCAACCAAAACCGTCAGATTGATTGATAGGTACAGATCAAACCAGAAAAATCATTTTAGGCCAGAACCTGGTGCAAACAATCTTTAGATGTTAAGTTCGAGGAATTTTTTTGACAGAGGAAATTAGGGGAAAAAATCTGAACCATTGTTTCTTTTCAAAACATGTCTGTATCTTGCAATCATGCATGCCTAGATGCTGCATAGCAGAGGTCTAGATGGAGTGCTGCATAGAAGAGATTGAGAGGTAGGAGTGAGGCTGCGTATCAAACAAATGGAAATCTGGGATGAAAATTAATAAGAGATGAGAGGAGGATGTACCTGGTCAGATGATCCGTGGTTGAAGAAATTGATGCAGTGACTCAGCGACGGCGAGAAGCATGAGCAGCAAGACGCACTGTATCCAATGACCTGCAGCGCGCGAACCGGTATCAGATCTCCAACAGAGTTACAGAGCTCGACCTAGGAGGAGGGGAGTGCACGGGGAAGACGGTGTCTGCATAAAAAAAAAGGTCTAGCAAAAGCACACGACCGTGATGGATTGTTGAGGGGGAGTGGATAGGGAAGTTGGGCACCAGATCACATACCACGGCCACCGTTGGCGGCGGCGTCTCCTCATCGAGTCGTGCAGGGGGTCGGCGGAGAAGTACAGGTGGAGCAACCACGGCCGTCGCTGGAACCGGCACGCCTTATCACCGTCTCTTTGTGGTGTCGTGCAGGGGTGATGGAGGAGTAACCACAGTGGCGTAGCTCGCCGTCGTCTCATCGTCCTGTCGCGCGAGTTTCGACGAAGAAGCAGAGGCGGAGTAGATCTGGGGAGGGAGCGGACTGGTCAGGGAGGTGGAGGAGGAGCTGTACTCAGGCGGCGGCGCGGCGTTAGCAGGGCTGGCCGCCGCCGGTGTGTGAGAGAAAGCGATGGGGGACAGGAGGACAATGAAGCGCGGACGAAGGCGAACTCACCTCGAAGTGGCGCCGCAGCTTCGACCTAACATGCAAGGAGAGGAGAGGCCGCCGCATAGGCCTGTAGACGCTGCCACGACAACCCGCCCCACCCTCTGTCACCAGGGAACACGGGAGCCGGCGTCGGCGCGGATCAGATGCGCGGAGGCGGCGATGGCGAGGTGACCGGCCGCGGTATCTGCTAGTGGTACGGCTGGGGGAGAGGAAGAGGACGATGGAAGAGTTGGAGCCATGGAGGCGGACCGCTGCTAGCTAGCGGGCGGGAGGCGGTGTCGGCACAGATCGAACACACGAAGACGGCGATGGCGAGGCGGCTGGGCGTGGAATCCGGGCGCGCGGCGTCCAGGGAGCCGAAAGCACCACCGAAGAGGAGGCGGAGGCAGCAAGGCGCGAGGATGAAGCGGAGTCGGCGAGGAAGCGGATGCGCCGAGGCGGTGCGGTCTTTTGTTTCTTGGACAGACCGCGCCGGGGACATGACAACTTTTTGTTGGAAGTCAAAGCGGTTGTGAGATAATGACGATAGGCCAAATTGAGGGCAAGACACCAAATTGAGGGCAATACACGCACGTGGCAACTCCAGACTGGTGAACAGTAATCAAAACACTCTCAGCGCTCGAAACCTAGGCGCTATATGGAGTTGTATAATATATATATACCTTATGATTGGTGGCGTACCAGTCACCGATGAGCACCGTGTACTCGTCGGCCGGCGGGGAAACAGGATGGGAACCGTTGGTCGGGTGTAGATGCGGATAGCGCCGAAGCCACCGGCGGCCTTGTGGAAGGCCAGCGATGGGAAGTAGTAGAAGCTGCCGATTTGGTCCTTGGCCTGCAAGCGATACGTGAAGTTCTGGCCCGGCGGGATTGGGCAGTTGGTGCCAGAAACGCCATCCTGCCATGAGTTCTTGCGATGCTGCAAACCACTCCTGCAATTTCGTAACAATTTAGACCTTCTAAAAAACAGTTCTCGTAACAATTTAGGAAATCAGTTGAGATTCAGTTTGGACAAATCTACTACTTAAGTATACTTAGTAGATGGATCGAATATTTTATTCGTAACTAAATTTTCAGTATGAAACAAATATAAAAAAAGGTACTATGTAAGAAAAATACTCTGCAATTCCATGAAAACGTATCAGTTGAAAAAACATATAAAATAACTAACAATTAAATGGACAGGAAATATCCCTAAAATTGTTTTGACTTACACAACTATTTATAAAACAGAAACAAAACATAATACTCTAGCTAGACCCGATTCAATACATTTTATATACTAGCACCGAAGACAGGACCAAAAATCTGTATGCATCGACATATATATATTATAATAATAATTGTCTGCCCGCTATTATATCCAGAATATACCCATATGGACCTTACAAGAAGAATCAATCTGTATCCATCCACATCTTATCTTAATGGCTGCGGGCTATGGATACCTAAAAGCTCTAAAGTTCATATGGGTTGACAGAATAGATATTCATATACTTGTAAGTGGCCCATTATTTTTAATAAATAAATAACAATGGTAGATAGATGAGGTTTTTTTTTTTTGCAATCATATAACATAGCATGCAATGTTATTGACTTAATGTCAATTGAAATCAACAAAGGGATAAATCACTTAGCACAAGAAAAACGTAGAGACTATACCATGAGAGCAAGAAAGGATCAGACAAATTGTTGCGGACGTTAATAATCACGTTCTCATTTGTTTGGCATTCAATCTTCGGTCCGGGGAATTGCCCGTTGATGAGGATTACCTATAAACATACAAAATCAATCTATAAATCTATAAATTTGCATAAAAATACTATATCAATGCAAAAAAAAAAAAGTTCAGAAACAGATTAATTCAATAGGAAACAATGTGCACCTGTTGTGAAATTCCAAGAGGGCTGATCTTGCCATAAGTGATCTCCCAGTCCAAAAACTGGTACGGACCTTCCGCCCTCGCTGCTGAGAGGAACGACAAGCAAATGCATACGAAGAAAAGAAGAAATCTCATCATCTTGCTCAGCGCTAGGCAATGTCTGACGGCAAGCACTATAGCACGCTGGCTGGAACCCTAGTTCGGCAGTGGAGGAACTGCAGCACCGGAACCCTGCCGCACGCCCGGGGAAGCCGCCGAGACTGTAGGCCAGCGCCGACTGATTTAGATTTAGATTAGATTTATTTATTTTTGTATTCCGTTTGTTGTGTCTATACTTCCTATATACACACACAAGAGGCTACATGTTAGAAATATGGGCCGCCTGCTGCTGACGAAGGGCCATGGGCCGCGACTACACCAAGGCCTGCGTATGGCCGATCTCAGTAGGAAAAAGTCCACATTTCCTTCCTCAAACTATTATGAAATTTCACTTTCCTCCTTCAACGATAAAACCTGACAAATCACCTTCCTTAACTTTACAAACCATAAAAATTAGCTCCCTCGAGCAGTTTTGAGGGCGGTATTACTACAGTAACAACGGTTTTCCTTTTTTTAAAAAAATCCGGTTGAATTTTGAAAAATCATAGTAAATCATAGAAAAATCATAAAATAAAAAAATCCAATTTTTTTGAACTCCAAATGATTAGATCTACAAAGTGAATATATAATATGATATACTTTAATATAAAGTTTACGCTACAAAAGTTTTGTCTTTTTCTTTTTATTTATTTGGTTGAATCTTTTCGAAAATCATAATAAATCATAGAAAAAACATAAAATAGAAAATCCAAGTTTTTAGACTCCACATGAGTAGATCAATATATCAAATATATAATATGAGATGCTTTAGTCAAAAAATAATAATAATTATAGAAGTTGCGACTACGAATTATTCCAATAAATTACACAAAAGTATAGATCTAAAGCTACAATAAAAAAATTTTGTACTTGAAACATACCATATTATATATTCACTATGTAGACATGCAAATGTGGAGTATAAAAATAGATTTTCTATTTTATGATTTTTCTGTGATTTACTATGATTTTTTATAAATTCGACCAAATAATATAAAAGAAAAGATAAAACCTTCATAGAAAAAGCTTTGTACTAAATCATATCATATTATATATTCAGTGTTTAGATCTAATCATGTGGAGTCTAACAAAATTGGAATTTTCATTTTATGATTTTTCTATGATTTACTATGATTTTTCAAAGATTCAACCGTAATTTTTGATCCAAAGTATATGGGATGTATATCCCATTCGAAATGATGAGGAAAAAGGCAAACCGTTGTTACCGTAGCAATACCGCCCTCAAAACCACTCGAGGGAGTTAATTTGCATGGTTTAATAAGTTAAAAGAGGTGATTTGTCGATTTTTGGCATTGAGGGAGGAAAAGTGAACATTTGGGGAGGGAATTCGGACTTTTTCCATCTCAGTATATAAGCTCTCGGACGTCCTCCACCCCTGGCCCACATCTTAGGAGGTCAACGCCAAGCCAAGTTGCAGGCCGACTCCACGCCGAGTTCAAGTCCATCTCGGGCTGTTGGACCATTCGGTAGTAAAACGATTGCTCAGTCGCATATAGACTGTTTTCAACTATCCATACATGGATGGAAAGATAATTTCATAAGCTAACCAATGGATTTGGTTTGAGGCCCAAATTCCGTTTGAATCAACGGGAATCGTCGACACAAGTTGACGTCTAGAATCTGTCATGACGCTACCGTTTGGGCCTTGTAACGTGTTAGGGTTGCTTAGTGGCGTGAGTAGGGGTCCTTGGACGCCCCTTTGGCTTTATAATCAGCAGCCGCCGCCTATATTAGGGTTTGGGTTTTGCTTAGATTATTTTGTCCATTGACTGTCGTCGTACATCGGTTTGTGAAACCTCCACTCGAGTGCTTAATCATTCATTTGCAGTTTCTCCCAAAATTTTGAGTTGCGTTCTTTCGAGTTCTTGCTTGTGTTCTTCGTTTCGCAGGCAAGCATTAGCCTTCTTGGCGAGGTCAACCGGTTGGAGACACGGTTGGTAACCCAAACGTCGGTGCTAAGGTTGCGTGGTTCGGTCTTTTTCGATCCGGCCGGATCAGTGTGTCGAGTTCCACCAAAACAATTGTTATAATAACTTGATGGAAGATCAGGCATCACGCCCCATTAAGTGTCACCAAGTGTGAGCTCATCAAAATAAACAATGGTCGTATATGAAGGTGTCATGTTCTCATCACTTGATCCCACCCTCGTCGGAGATCACAAACAATAACTCTAGTGGAATGCTTGCGGTTAGTTGGAGTGCACCATGTGCTTGATTCTTGTGGCACCCAAGTTGGGGTTCGAGCAATACCATCAGCCAAACCAATGAGAGGTAGTTGGGGCGTCCCTTGCCTCCAGGTCGTCCGCCCTAGAACACCTAAACCTTCACCAGCAAAAGAATACACCACATTTGACGGTCACCATGATGGATTCATCCATGGTAAAGCAAGTCATCTCACAGTTTGTGTAGAATCTAGATGAATTACAACATCCTAGTGTTTGAAAGGTCTTTTAGCTACCAATCAATAGCTTGATTTGGGGCAAATACAAGATGTAATGTTCACCGGATATGCTACATTCCAACACATTGTATGTTTGTTACACATTTCAATAAGATCAACGCTCGAAATTGACCCATCTATCACTTTTGTGAAACATATTTTTTACTTTTTATGTTGCTTGTTGTTTTCTTTATCAAATGTGGCTTGGTAATACCAGTAACACTTTTGAACTTATGAACCAGAAAAAAATAGATCGACCATGGGGAATCATATTTTAGTTGGCTCGCGTGTGTAAAATGTACTCCCTCGTCCCATGGACTTTGGCGTTTTTGACTTTTGAACTTCATCTTTGACCATCCGTCTTATTCAAAATATTTATATAAATTATAAAATAAAATAATCAATATTCAAGTATCTTCATTGATAAAATAAGTTGTAAAACAATAAATTATATTTGTGAAAAAAAAAATTTGAATAAGGCGGCGAATAAGATGACACGGAAACCGGGGTGACAAAGTCAATGGGACGGAGGGAGTACATGCAATGTTCCGCGTCAATTTTGTAGATAACCCGGTACCCCTATCCTTATCTATAATTTGTGATATGTGATAGTGTTAGATGAAGGTGGCTGGAGGTAGAGGAGATGGGGGCTGTTGGATCATGATCCTATGGCCAAAAAAAATTCATGTGTTAGATTTCTACAAAAGCACATGTATGTTAATAGACAAACCATTTTCAAGGTTTCCAAGCAGACGGCTGAGGTCGCACCCGTGATCACGTTTTGGATGGAGGAATAACATGGGTCTAAATCACATATTTTGGCCAAAAAAAAAAAAAAAAAAAAACAAACAAACACGAGATTGCAACTCATCACACACAACACGCCCACGCCCCGCGTGCTCGCGGCCTCGGTGGACCCCGCGCATTGGGACACACCCATGCAAACCTACTGGCATAAGTAGAAGGCCTTGGTAGGTATACGCGATTGTGTTTTCTGCAAACCACCGAGGTGAGAAAAAAAAAACAGCTCATCCCTTCTCACTTTACTCTTTATTGCAAAAAAAACCAGTCGATCTTGAATCTGGCACTGATTTCTTTTCTGTTTTTCACTTCTTCTAATCTTCTAATCGTGCTTGCAGCCAGGGTAAGAAAAAGAATCAACAACAATATTTATCTCACTTTCTATTAAAAAAGTCACTTGATCTTGTGTATCTCATAGTGATACGCTTCTATTTGTGGTTTTCATTTTTTTCGCCTACAGATCTGGTGCTGATCCTCTTCTGCTACGTTGATCTCGGTGGCCTCTCGCTCGTCCTAGCTATTCGAGGTTCGTGCCAATTACCATGCCTCATCTGCTCGCGATTAATTAGTTGCGATCTGTTCATCCCTTCCCTTGTGGTTCTGTTCTTCGGGGGTTTTAGTGCAAGGATTGGGCCCTGTATGGACCGGGCCTCTTTACCGCATGAAGAGGCCCAGCCGGTGCATGCGTCGCCGACTTGCCGCAGCCGCCGCCTCCCCCTGTCTGCCCCCTCTCTTCCGCCGCCGCCGCCTCCATGAGAAAGGAAACCGGGCCGCATTTTCTCGCGGCCGCAGCGCAGTCACCCACGGCGAGCTGGCGCTCCCTCGTGGCCACGCTGCGCGTCGGCAGGGCGCGCGCGCTGCTCGCGCAGCTCGAGGCGCGGCGATGGAGGCCTTCGGGGACCCGCGGCCGCGGTGCAGATGCGTTCCTCGTTTCTCCAATATTTGATATAAGTGGATCGTTTCTGATTGATAAATCATTTTGTTTCTTTGTATGTTCTGTCAGTGGTATGAGTTTTGTATGCGTTGCTAGTTGGTCTAGATAGATTTTCTGGTTTCCGTGTCACCATGATCAGTGGCCGAGCCGCTCCATGCCTTCATAGTATTTTCTTGCCTTTTGATTATATTGTCCTGTATTGATTCAAGATTGCAATAAGAGTACGTAGTTTGGTAGATGCTTCATGTATGTGCGCTTTGTTGGCAACTTGTTGCAATATATTCAAATCTGTAACTTTGTTTGCAACTTATTGGAAGATGTTCAAATCTGTAATTTTGTTGGCAATTTATTGGAAGATGTTCAAATCTGTAACTTTGTTGATAAATATGACAAACTCAGGTTATAATCTTCAGCTACCTGTGCTCAGTTTTCCTTCTGTCACTTGTTTAAATTAACCAAGTCTGTAAGAAGTTATCCCTTTCATGTTATTCAGTTTCTGTGTGCTGTTTTCAGATGGCTAAAGTCTCGGTTGCTATAAAGAATCTACTGTGGGAACAAGCACGTACTGTTCCGGGCAGATCCCGGATAGGTGGAGGTTCGATGTCAATGGACATCCAGTCCTTCATGCTTTGAGGGGTAGAAGTGGAGTGGCCGGCTGGCAGGCTGATCACATCGTGCCCAGGAAGAATCAGCCAAACCAGAAGGAAAAGGAGGAGAAAATCGAAGAAGCAGTTAAAAAATTCCAGCTGGTTCAAGGAATGGTTAACCAACGCAAAGGTGCAAACATCCTTACAGCCAAGGAACTTAAGCAAAAGGCTCATAATGTTAAGTTGAACAGTAAGTTCTATGTGATACAGCTGAACCATTATTCTTATGTTTGTGAAGAGTGACAGTGTAACTAATACACTTAAAACAATGCAGAGGAACAAATGGATTTTCTAGAGATATGCATCCACGGCAACATCTGGAATGAGCATAATCAAGTTATCTTCAGATGCCCGTCTGTTGAGGAGGTTACCCTAGCCTATGAACTAGTTGGAGAATACAGGGATGGATGGCAATCTGAGGCAACAGGGGCCCAAATTTACACTGTCCCAAAGTGTGACAGCTGCCTGACCAGAGGCATTGCCGTTGTTTTAGGTGTGTATATTTTCTGATCTTGTGTACTGTTATTTTTTCATATTTATTTTTAGCATGTTCTAGATGAATTCTTTGTTTGGATATGCCTACAGATAATCTGTACTTGTGAAAGAACTATTGTGAATTCGCCTTCATTTTGATATCGTATCATATCGTAACTTTGATTGTTGCTGTGAGCTTATTGTAACTTATTCTAAAAACATTTCTAATATGTATGGCTAACACTCTTTACAGAGCCAGCGTCTAAAAGGATAACTGCAACAAGGGCTAAAAAGATTGCAATCACCAAGACAACGAAGAATGAAAAATCTAAGACAGGTGGGCTCAGTGTCATTCTTGGTAAGTGTTGTAATCTTGTGCAAGATTGTTTCTTCCACAATTGTTGTTAGGTTCATTTGTTACAAATTGTGGCAGAGCCATCTGAGATCCTAGCTGGGTCAAAACACAAAGGGGGTGCAAAAACCAAGAATACCATTTCAAAGACTAGTGAGAAATGCATTGGTAAGTATCTTGTGCATGACTATTTGACTACATTACTTCAATTGTAACTCATTGTAGAAGATTTCTAATAGGTATGGCTAACACTCTTTGCAGAGCCACCCACCAAGAAGGGAGGTTCGAAGAAGAAAGGTTCCCACTAGCAGATGCAATTTCTCACTGATTTGAATGGTCAGAAAAGAAGAACTAGATATTGTTTCACTGAAGTGTTTACCAGTATAATATGGTCGGAAATAGTACTGTGGTATGGCGCATATCTTGCGATCTGAACTTGTGCCGGTTATTTTGTTTGAACAGGAATAGTTGCATGTTGCTGGTGTTTTTCTGTGCCTGTCACTCTGTCGTATGGATATATTGAAGAATGGATGAATTTCTTATGTTGTAATTTCTCTAGAGCATTCCCTTAAGATGGTCAATGGATGATGGTTAATGGAATTATGGATGGGTTTTTTTGTCTTAATTTGTCTACAGCATTTCTTTGATTTCGTTAATGGATGAATTTCGTACATGTGATTTGTCTACACCATTTCCTTCATTTGGTTGGCTTGTGATTGTGCCAGCAGTCACTGTTCTGTATGGGCAGTAACATGCTGTTACACATCACAGATAATGATGCCCGTATTTGTTAGCCATGATGTCGCATTGACGATTGGCCTATATTATCTACTCCATTTATAATCACCGCGGTACAAACACAAGCTAAATAGTTCCCTACATACAGTTGAGTCGTCCATACACGTACATCACAGTTATTCATGTAGTATATACCTGATATACTTTTTTTTTTTTTGCGAAAAGTATACCTGATATACTTGTAGTTGTGTAGAGCTGATGCCGCTAGGTGCTAAGCACATGTACTCGTATGCCACCGACAGTGACCATGTCCCCGGCGCACCTCGGCACGAGCGACACGACGATCGTCTTGTCCCCGTCAGCGCCGATGTCGTCGAGCAGGTCGCAGATGCCGAACCTCGCCGCGGTCTTCACGGACCCCCGCCCTTCTCGAGCCGGACCAGGTGCGGCGTCAGCGCCACGCTCCCCGCGCACTGCGCCGCCGCCGCCGGCATGTCGCCGGCCCCGCTCTGGGACTCGTTCACGAACACGTCGAACTTAACAAACCTGCTGAAGTGGTCAGCGACCTCGATCCCCTCGACGACCAGCACCTCCTCCTCGGCGTCCTTCTCCTGGCGGGTCCTCGACGTCCTGGGCCGCGTCACGGCCACCCTCACGGTCTGGTTCAGCGTCGCTGGGAGCGCGCCCGTGGCGGGCGCAGGAGACCCGGTCTCCGTGGTCGGCTTGGCGTTCAGCCACGGCAGGGCGACGTCCTGGTAGGTGTAGCCCAGCGCAGTCGTGTCGAGGCAGTCGCGGACGCGGACGCGCACGAGCCGGGCCTCCTAGTCGTAGAAGAGGAAGCTGGCGTCCAGCCAGTCGGGGTCGGTGAAATTGGTGTTGCCGGCGCGGAGGCCGTTCCAGACCGACCACATGCGGTCGATGTTGCCGTGGTGCGCGAAGAAGATCGGATCGCGCGCGGCGGAGTAGAAGTTGCCCATGTCCTCGCCGTTGGGCTGCCTCGGGTCGCTGCACCAGAAGTGTACGGGGCTGTGCGGGATGCTCTCGACGGTGCCCGCGCCGGGGTCTGGCTGGTCGCCCTGGTGGTATGGCAGCCCAAAGAAGAGCTCCTTCTTCTTGGCACCGGAGATCATCTGACGCAGAGAAGAGACATGCATGTGTATCCATCCATATGCTAATCAGAGAAGATCAAGTGTTCAATTACGTCCAAGAACTGAGTGTTCAGTGTCAGTGACAGTGTTTCGTACACTAGCATGACTAGTACATGAGGGTGCAATATTGTTTTTTAAGGAAACCATGGTCGGTTTGTAAATTGTAATACTGTGTACATAAGACAACGAGCTATACAAACACTGACCTGACGGTACATGATCATCAGGTTCTGATCGATCTGCTCATCTCGTGGGATGGTTGGCCCGGTCCCGTCGTAGTCGAGGTCCAGCGTGAACGGTGGCTGGTGAGCAGGGTCACGCCTCTCGTCGTACAGAGGGGAGGACGTGTTGGCGTAGATTGCCGGCAGTGACATGCCCCCGGGCGCGTCCCAGTTCCAGAACGGCAGCGCAAAGTTGTCGTCGCCGATGAGCTTCCCAAGAATCCTTTCGTGGAAGTACAGGTACAACCTGCATATATACGACGTTCAAGTTCAGCACAAAAGTAGCACGTTAAAGCATACATGATCAGGCAAGTTCACATGACACCCTACACGTACGCCAGATGTATGGATCCGACGGTCACCTGTGCCACGGGAAGAAGAGCCAGCAGTTGTGTATCTGGATCTCCAGGTCCGGGAACCCGACCTGGTCGAACGCGGCGTCGCAGTAGGCGCAGTGCACGCGCCACTGCTTCGCGAAGCTGCGCGGGTCGTCGTCCGGCAACGCCTTCATCAGCGCCACCGCCTTCTCGTACTTGGCAAGGTACTCCGCGTCCACCAGGTGCGCGGCCGGGCGCACGCGGAGCCCGAGCGGCGGCGGCGGTGGCGTGAAGTCGACGATCGCCGTCGTCCCCGCGTCCGGAGGGGGGCAGCAGTTGACGTCGCCCACCGTGTCGGGGAGGTCGGGCGGGTTGCAGTTCGTGAGGTCCGGCGCCTGAATGGGCGCCGCGAGCGCGCCGCCGAGGCTCGACGACGACGATGACGAGCTGAGGAGGCTGGCTGCCGCCGTTCCGCCGAGGCCGAGGAGCACGTCGCGGCGGTCGGCGCCGCCGCCGGTAGCCTTGCACCTGATGAGCGTCTGGAGGCGGCGGCATGGCGCGCGTGGCGCAGCGAAACCTCGTGGCATGGTGGAGCTCCTCATGGCGCTAGCTCCTGCTGCTCAGTGGTGATCGAGCGTGCTGTGAAGTGTGTGAACTTGTTGAGCTGCGTGCGATCGGTGCCGTGCCATGGTTTAGCTAGCGAGTGGCTATATATAGAGTCATTGAGAGAACGTGTGAGCTATGATCGGCTAGTGGATCGACTGGATGCTGGTTGTTACTACGTGCTACTGCTACATGTGCCGTGTCGAGGTTTGGTTCGTTAGCTAAAGTATCGGCCGTTTGACGCCAAATTCACCGAACACACCAAATCGTGGCACGCTTTGTACCACATCTCACACGCAGAATTGAATTTTGTCATCGTAGCGTGTAAGATCCGCTAGTGGTTAGGGCTCTGTCTTGGTAGCCTTGATGTTACCAAGAGGTTGCAACGGTTGTCTCACTCTTCTTCTAAATGAAAAATGCACAACGTACGGTGTGGTCTAAAAAAACACACGCAGAATTGAATGTTGCCAGCTTCGTTTTTCACACACGCGCGCGCACATACGAAAAGAGCAGCAGCCACAAGTGCGATTAGTTCCGACGAAAAAGCAGATGCATGCTTGATAAGTCTCACCCCTAGGAAAGGCACAATGTTGACAGCTTCGTTTGTCACATCCCTACGATACGATGGAGATCACACTTCACATTCGGTTCAGTTCATTAATTTCCCCGACGAAAAAACAGCAGCTATAAACATCGATTGACCGGCGAGCTGAGTCACGGACTGGTAATTAAATGCAATTTAGCTCAGACGACCGAAGAACAAATGAAAAGTTTTTAATATCGTCCCATCATTTTTTTCCCCAAAGAAATGTTATTTTTTCCAAAGTTTAAAAAGTTTGATCCAAAGTAGAGGTGGAGGAGTCTCGATGACGAGCGGTGCGAGTCCGGATCTAAGGCTTCGAGGCATGGGTGGCTGCGCGGGCGGCAGCCTTCGGGCGCTGCTCTCGATGATGTCCGTTAGTATCTAAGCTTCATGTGATGGATTTCGTCCCTCTTCTAAGGCTCTGGGGCGCTGCGGCGCGTGGATGGTGGTGGTGCACCTTCTACGATCTCCATTGATCTGGATTTGTGGCCACCGACGTAATGGCATGGATCGCGGTGGGGCAGCAGTTGTATTTAGACAGCGGTAACGCTGTGGGTGCCACTTTTCGCTGGAGGTCGTCACTTCTATCCAAAGACGCCTTGAGATCTTTCGGGATGAAAGTCTAGCACCGGTCTTCTAGTCGGGCGATGTTGGCATCTTCGTATGTCATGTTCTTGTTGGAGGCGTCGCATTTGGAAGTTTTTTGCTTGGTTTGTTAGTGTGTTGAGACGGCCTAGTTACCTCGCTAGATTATTATTGTTGTTGTAGATTATTTGGGGTGTATTCTCATTGGTTTGTAGCAAGTCGAATGTCGCGAATGACTTCTCGAGCTTCTAAAGGTTTTTTTTTTTTTAGGCCTAAACTTTGTAATAATTGGTCTGATTCTATCTATTAGTAATGAAACCGGTTATCAAATACTATCAATTATCTAAAAAAATGGGAGTTTTAAAAATACAAGAGGGGTCTTTTCCGACCCGGCAGTTACCTCAAAGGAGCTATGGCCCCTGTTAAATTCGGGTTGTTATCGGTGATCTTTGTGAGAAAAAAATCTGGCTAAATTTTTGGGTACGGGCGATCTTTGTGAGAGAAGTACTACTGGCTGGTTTGGCTGCGAACAGGCTCTATATTTTGACGACTGTGACATCCTTTTGAGATCAATTGGATCAATCCAAATACATTGTGTGGTAGTCTGTCTAGCGGATGCATGCGTGTTTGGTTTCACTGTGTCGTGTTTTCTCCGCTAGGACCCAAAGAAAGTAATGGCGATATATGAAGGAACGGTGCACACACGTGCGTGCTGTTTGACGCAAAGTTCAACGAAATACAGTGACATGCTTATCTATCTATCTACCGAATCCAAATTACACACGCAACAATTTGTGAGCACATATAGTGCTGCTATTTCATTCAATCTGTCCGTTCCTAAATGAAAAGCTATAGCACCTGTTAAAGAATCGGATGCGAGAATCACGGACCCGCGGTGGGTGAACACTATCAATTTTCCTCATCTGTACGTGCGGTTAGCTCAAAGGAAGAACATTGAGAGGTTTCTGTCTATATCAGCGAGCTAGCTGCTTATTGCTTCCTACACGCAAATGGTTGAGATATGGATAGATCATTTGCATTTTTCGAAAGATCTGATAGATCATTTGCATTACTGGGTATATATATGTAAAGCAAAAGGGACCGGACGGTGTCGAACCAAATCGATCGTAGCTACCTGCTACAAGGGCTTTAGCGCGTCTGGAGGCTGCGGCACACGGCGACGCGGCGAAACCTCGTGGCCTGGTGACGCTCAACAATGGCGCCGGCTGCTTCTCAGTTGTGAACGTGCTGTGTGAAGTGTGAACTTGTGAGTTGTGACCGGTGCCGTGCTATGGTTTAGCGAGTCGCTATATATATAGAAGAAGTAGAACGTGTGGGCGTGTGATCGATCGATCGACTAGCTGGTGGGCTGGATGTTTGCTTTGGCCGTTTGTTACGTGGCCTACTACTCCTACTCCTACTTACATGTCTCGTGTCGAGTTTAATTTGGTTTGTTTGCCAGGTAAGTACGTGCTAATACGGAAGGCGAAGTAGTTTGATGCACGGTACATGCTTTAAACCGAACAAAACTTGCCTCTGCGTGGTAACGAAACGGGCTGGGGGCCGATCGTGTAACATGCTCTGCTGGTATATAGTATAGGTGCCCGAACACACACACCAAATCGTGACAGGCCTTAGCACCATATACTCTATACCACGCATGTCACAAATTGTAACAATCGCACGAAAGTCCCTACTGCTAACCCCCTACGATTAGGATGGAGATGACGGTTCACAATTGATTTCCGAGGGGAAAAAAGCAGCAGCTGTAAACATCGATGGACAGTGGCAACACTACTTTTTCCTGATATGTGCGATTAGTTCAGAGCAGAGAACAGATGATAAGTCTTTTTTAGAGAAATGAAAAAAAAAAAGAATAGTTTTTATGGGTGGTCTGTTCGCTTTTACTGAAGAAAGGGCTGTTGCTGCAAAAGGTACTGTAGATGTACTCACACAAGTCACTGTGTGTGTACAGCCGCAGCGCATTGGGCTATTTTGACTTATTCGAACAGGCCAGTGTCGTCTTCGGAATGAGATGTTTAAGGTTTGGCCCGTTTGGGTGGATAAACTCAAACGGAATAGTAAGTGAGAAATCTATTGAGTGATCACTTTCATCCATGGTTGGTGAAGATATCGATAACTGCCGTTTCAAGCATGTTATCTGAGCATTCTACTTTGGGAAAATTAGGTGTATGGTCCTGAAAAAAATTTGTTTAGGTATTTGGCCCTTTTCCAAACGAATTTATCAGATAAAGTTTGAATTGAGGAGCTGATCGATCTGAGTATCTGACTAGTGGCTGCATGGCTGTTTGGTTTGACTGTTTGTTAGGGAAGGTGTGATGATACTGTGTGTAAAGAATCTCGGACTGGTGGGTGTGGCCCTGTGGGTGAGCATTCTATAAATTGGTGCCGTGGAAAGTGTTGCAGAGCACGAGCTAAGCAAAGCAGCTCGATCGAGCACACTTGAGCAAATAAGCAGAGCCATGGCTTCCCGTGCCTTCGCTACACTGCTTGCAGTGCTAGCGCTTGTGGGTTACGCTTCAGTTCCCCGTGGTCTAGCAACTGATCCGACCCAGCTCCAGGACTTCTGCGTTGCTGACAACAACAGCCCTGGTAAACAAATACAGTATACTTGTAGACATGTACAATTATGTATGTGTGTATGTGCATGGAGCTCAACGCATGAACTTTGGCAGTACATATACAGAGAGAGTTATATAGACTCCATTTT
Organism: Hyparrhenia diplandra; assembly: GCA_015847255.1. Classification (NCBI taxonomy): domain Eukaryota; kingdom Viridiplantae; phylum Streptophyta; class Magnoliopsida; order Poales; family Poaceae; genus Hyparrhenia; species Hyparrhenia diplandra. The sequence goes on from JADLZK010002833.1 coordinate 126,950, forward strand.
TGAAAGAGCTCCATTTTCTATATTTATGCATATATTGGACGTGTGCATTATGCATGCAGTGCTGGTGAACGGGGTGGTGTGCAAGAACCCCAACGTGGTGAACGCAAACGACTTCTTCTTCCACATAGTGCCGGTGGCACCAAACGCGCAGGGATCAGGCGTGACGCCGGTGGCGGTGACGGAGATCCCGGGGCTGAACACGCTGGGCATCTCGCTGGCGCGCATCGACTTCGTCCCGGGCGGGCAGAACCCGCCGCACACGCACCCTCGCGCGTCGGAGATCCTGACGGTGCTCCAGGGCACGCTCCTGGTGGGCTTCGTCACCTCCAACCAGCTGCTCAACAACACGCTCTTCGCCAGGGAGCTGCGCGCGGGCGACGTGTTCGTGTTCCCGCAGGGGCTCATCCACTTCCAGCTCAACACCGGCAGGACCCCCGCCGTGGCGCTCGCCGCGCTCAGCAGCCAGAACCCCGGCACAGTCACCATCGCCAACGCCGTGTTCGGGGCCAAGCCGCCCATCCTGGACGTCATCCTCGAAAGGGCGTTCATGCTCGACAAGGCCACCGTGGACCGGCTCCAGCAGGCGTTCGGCGGCGCAGCACCGGCGGCCGGCGGCGGCAGCTATCCGGGGCCGTGCCCCGGCTCTAACTGATCGGTACGCGCGCTGGTGGCTCGACGGCGGCTGCACATACAGTACCTAGTGTGGCTAGCTATATATTGTGCACGAGGTTGTGTTGATCGAGGCTCGATCGTGTTGAATAATTTGTGACAAAACCGCACCAAATCTGCGGCAATATATATATTTGATTTGATTTGAAGGAACGGTGCATATACTTGCTTTAGAAAACCGAAAGAAAATTGGTAACGAAACGGGGCCGGCCGATACTGTAGTATGGGCCTGAGCGCTAGCTGTTTGACACAAAAGTTCACGAAATACGCACCACCGGCACCAGATCGTGACATGCTTATCTATCTACCGAATCCAATCTACACACACGAAACATTACCTGAGGAAAGAACAGATGATAAGATGGAGAGGTTTCTATATATAGCAGCTAGCTGCGTACTGCTTTTCCTACACGCAATGGTGCAGAGATCATTTGCAGTACAGGGTATATATGCAAAACAAAATGGCGCCAATGCTAGGCGCCGACCAGTCGGCGCGGATGACTGCGCCGACCACCCTGCGTTTTCGGCCTGTTCGCTGTTTCGGCCCAACAAGCCCGTTCCTTGATCACTCTCGTCTGGCTGTTTCTCCCGTGCGGCGTCCGGCTGTTTCCTCTTCGTCGCTTGCGGCGGCGGCGGTGGTGGCGAGCGGCGACCCAGCGGTCGTGCGACGGCGGTTCCGGCTTGCAGGTAGTCTGTTTGTTGCTTCTACCTACTTTGTATTCTCCGATTCTGTGAATGTTCCCAACAGGCTTAGTCCACGCTATGAATCTGCATCGTCATGGTTGTTCTGATCTGCCGAGATGCAGAGGAATTGTCCCAGACTCTCCCTGACCTAATCTTCTCGCTCCGTTGATTCCGCTCAACTCGTGTGGACGTTGATTCAATTCATCTTGAGGGCTCATTTGTTGTCTTCTCTTTGTTCGTCATTTCTGATTGTGTCCTATTCCACACGCGAGTTGACCGATCCATTGTCTTATTCACAGTGGGCATTGAGATAGTATGCTATGAACTTTACAACTATCTGATTTGTTTTTTGTTTTGGACGAGAAAACAAAGCTATTCTATTCATTCCCAGTGGACTTCTGCTCTAACGTAGTATCGTTTTGCAGTGTCTTGATGACATTACTGACAAAGCACTTACTAGTTCTGATGGTTCAAAGAAATGTGAAGATTTTTTGTCTCTCTGGTGCAGAATTGGCTGATCAGGATTCAGGTGTTGCTCATGTTGCAGATTAATTACTACTTAGCTTTGGAAAAGCATGCTGAATTAAATATTTCATGTGCACCTACTCATTTGCTTCTTGCAAGTTACAATAGAGTTTTCCCTGCATTTTGAAGTTACAGACCTCCTAGTACTTAGTAATTTGTTTTCAACTATCCACTAGTCAAGATCTAGTTCATTGCATGGTACCTTTGGAGAAACAAGCCAAAGTGAATTGGCTGCATTCACGTCATATGCACTGGCATTCACGTCATATGCCTGCATAACTATTCCATTTTTATTTGAAGATTCCTACATTTACCGATGCCCTTGTGGTTCATGCGATGTTGTGTTCCCTTTGCAGATTTCTTCAGTAAAATCGGTCCTCGAGTTCAGATTATTAAGACCGCCCATGGTACAGTAATTCAAGATCCTAAAAGTCCCAAATCAATGGTGGTCCACGTACATGAATCCCATGCTTTAACCGGCAGGACATGTACTTGTACGCTACCAAGTTATTCACATAAAACCTATCTGAGCATTGTATCAGCAAAGAGGAATTAAGAAAAGCAAGCACATGAAAAGAAATTTTAAAGTTGCGAGGTTAAAAGGGAAGCATCTTTTTGGAGCAAGTAGCAGCGAAGCTACTCCCCTCAGGCGTTGCTTTATTCGTCTTGATCACACAAGATTTGTGCATTTCTTGTATTAATATAGGGAAAAGTTTAATACATAATACGCCTTAGCAGTGCCTTATAGGGGTCAGACAAATTGTACATGGATGCTCACACCCACCCTAGTGTACTAAAATCTATGGTGTCACATTCACTAATCAACCTGAAAAAGGACACTGGCTAGGAGGCCTATGTCCGCGCAGCCGAGCGGCGGATAAATTTATCACGTCCAGATAGAGATTAGAGTATTTATATATGCCTATTGTGTTAGAAAATGAACATGGTGACACATAGCATTTATGTTGTGATAAACTAGCACATGTAAAGATTTTCCATGTACAAAAATCTAGTTGATGAGAGATCTCCACTCCTTCAAATTCTTTCATTCAGTGCGTGCTGTCTTTCAAAGGCCGAGAAGCAAGCATATAGGAGTATATATATGACAGCACATACGAGAGGCTCATCTACTCGTGCCTGATCTTTTTATATTGACAGCTGGAGATCAAAACAGACAGATACAATTGGTGCAACTTCAACTAACTACATGATCAAAAGAATATATATATAGCTAAAAGGAACCGAGCTACAAATAAATATATCTATCTACCATGTCCATCTACAGGCATAGCTCTCACTATTATATATAGACCTCCTGATCAAAGGATTGATCATGCATGATCAAAGGATTCTGCCTAAAAGTTGCCATCTTAAAGCATTGTGGTTACAGCGTGCACTGTTTTACATGAACAGCTGGTCACATTCATTTAGGCGTGTAGGAGCCAAAAGCCATGCAAGTACTCTCTTTCTCAAAAGGCCGTGAAACTAAAGTTGCAGCTAGGCAGGCAGGGCTCACAACTTGCACTTTTGCATTTTGGGATTATTAGTGGCAGCTTTTGGGAAGTTTTGTTCTTCTTTTGACTGGTCCTACCAAACTATTGTACGTACGTACATGATGATCGTTCTTAGTTAATTCTTATTTTACTTGCATTGACCTATAATTAGTGCAATTAGCTTGCTTGTTGCTGTGGGAAACATGTGCTACAATATAATGATGCAAGTTAAAGGTAATAAGAACAAGAACAATTTGCCGCATGCGACTAAATATACCGGCCCTGTATGACAATCCTATGCATGTGGAATTGAACTACATTAGCCACCAATTAATGCATAGTATAAGTTAGCCATGTATTTTTGTTTCTATACCTGTCATATTTTTTGAAACCTCCTCGATCATTGGGCGCTTGAAGGGTACAATCAGTTTGTATCTGGTAGTAAATAGCTGAGGTTTGCTGGTTAGGTTTGAGGATCCTTCATATGTAATTGTAGAAGACTTATTTTTATGCTCAATCTAGATGTCGAGATTTTGCTTCCGCGTACTCTGTAGTTTTGTAGAAAGAGAGTTTAAGTGAATGATGTTCTCTGTCTATTTGAGGCAATAAGTTTGCTCAATACAATCTGTACTCTACTCGCTGAGGCAGGTAGCCTAAGCTCTCAAGTAAAGTCATGCATATCTATACTTGTACTCATCCCTAGCTTTGCACAAAAAGTCAATCGACAAGATCACAAACGAATAGTATTTTTGGGTACAATAATTAGGGTACCAAAGTATACCCTGTAAGTCTTGCCAATGCAAATAATCAAGCCGCTGCCATCCAACTTGTATTGTCGATTACCAAGCATCAGAGAGTGAATAGTGATCACCTCATTTGGAAAGCACAAGCAGAGAACAAATGCAAAATGTTTGCCCTGGATTTTGGTGCAAGATAAAATTCTTACGGTCCACGACCTTCAAAAGAAAGGGTGGCCACACCAGGAACACTATGTGCTGTGCAATGGTCCATTGGAAACCAGCCTGCACCTATGTTTGTGTTGCCCCTTTGCTAAGGCGGTATGGGATCAAATCCTCTCTTGGGAAAATTTCACTCAGCTGCAACAACAGCCCCAATCAGACACCATCCATATCAAAACGTGGTGGGAAGAGGCGGCAAGGAAAATGCCCAAATCTGAGCGATGAAGACTAAGTGGGGTAGTAATCTACACCTTTTGGAACATTTGGAAGGAGAGAAATAAGAAACTTTCGACAACGCAGTAGAAACGGTGTCTCAAGTGGCTGCAAGGATAAAGGAAGACATTGAGCAAAGGAAGAGGGCATTCGCTACGTTTAGCCTTTGTTTTCCCCTTCGGGAGTGTGTTTCCCTTTTGTTCGGGCCTCGGGGGCCTCAAACCCCCCCTTTTCTTGTACATAAACTCTCTTCCTTCAATTAATTAAAAGGCAGCGCTCCTACCATTGCTTTCAAAAGTGAATAGTGATCACCACAAGTAGCTAGACCAAATCTCTTGAGGATGATGAACGTACACCAATTAATCATAAAAAATGACCCTGAAATGACCGCACGTATATCTCATAAACTTTTGAATTGCTATCTGAGCGCAGTCTAGCTACCTAGCTATATCCCCTTATCTCAATTACATGATGTCAGAAAAGATTAAAAATTTGCTCTATACCGTACCTTAAACCCAGCACTAGCTACCTAGCTTCAGCCTTCAGTGATCGATCGACGATCGTGTGAATATATCCAAGCCCAAATACTATTAATTTGCCTTCCATTTTGCCTTCCATTATTACCATTATATATTCATGACATCTCAAATCCAATTACGCCATCAGCACTTCGATCGATCAATGTTGGTTCGCAAGAAATGAGCAATTAACTACCTTTTCAGACCTCGCAGTGTGTTGTTCATTCATGAATATAGCTGGAGGATGAAGTCTGAAGAAGCTTGAAAGAATCTATCTGCAGTCAGGTCACACGGTGTGCTACATACGGCGCACCGAAGCCAAGCTCGACCGTCTGAAGAGTAGTCTAATCCTCTGTCGTCTCGTCCCGACGTGCACAGCACGTCGCCCGTTCGATGGGCTGATCGCTCCCGGCCGTCGGACGCCGCCACAGAAGTGATTCGGTGCATCCTGGCCGTCCGCTTCGTACACGCCCTCCGCTATAAATTGCGGAGGACCCGGCTGCCCTCCGAACATAACCTCAAGCAGCAGCAGCAGTTTCCTAGCAGTGAGCTTACTGCGGCGAGATAGTGCCTGACAACTGTCTTCGACTGTGCTCTGATCGAGAAAGCTTTTGCGTCGACAGCCGTACGTCAGGAAAGCTAGAAGAAGCTTCGGGTGATCGATCGTCGATCGCCGGAATGGGAGGCAGCCTGTCTTGCTTCGGGTCAGGAGCCGGTGGCAGGTACTACGCCGTCGCCGACGAGCCAGGGTACGAGCAGCCGCGGCGGTCGTCGAGGAAGGTGCGGCCGAGCGACGAGGACGGGCTGTGGTACGTGAGCGAGCGCGACGTCGACATGAAGGCGTCGGCGTACATCGCCAGGTTCCATGCCACGGCCGCCTCGAGCTAGGTTCGATTCGTTCGTGGAGGCCTGCCTGGCCGGTGTGTGTGTGTCCATCCATGCACGCCGCCATGCACATCACCATGCATGCATGTGTAAGCTTTGGGGCTCGATCGATCGATCAGGCTGATGATGTCTCTGTTCTGGCTAATCTCTAGTACGTTTCTAGCTAGTGCTTCTCTCTGCTTCCCCGGTTGATCATATGGCTAGTTGCTGGTTGCTACTCTACTTGGTTTGTTTCCAATTAATTAGCTAGTACGTGCTTGATATATAATTATAAGCCCCCATGTCAATAGATCGATAGATCTAAGCTAAATTATCTCTGTAGCTATGTAAGGAAGGATGTGTAAATCTGTTACTCCTAAATAAGGGCAATGTTGGATGAGCTTCTCTGGATGTATATATATGGATTAAGTTGGTTTTCAAAGTGAAATGCTTAAATCTAGTTTTTATTTTCTTTTTTTGCGAATTGGATAGCAGATCGAGTTTCGTTCATTACAAACGAGACTGCTCACTCAGATCAGTCCCAGACTGAATAAAATGACACTTGACACTCTCTCGCAACGCTAACTCATGTGGTCCTAACTTTGCCGAAGGAAATATGCTTCCCTAGTTGTGCTTTATTTTTATTTTTTTCATTTTTTTCTCCTAAATAAGGGGGATACTTCCCTTCGTTCCAAATTGTAGTTCACTTTAGCTTAAAGTGAACTTTTTGAAACGGAGGAAGTAGTGTACACTAGATAGATTGAATGAATCATGATGAACGGTAAGATTAGACTGGCTTACCTCGCTGTTTGTAGATGACATCGTGATAGAAAGGTTCCCGAAGGCAAATCTGACGGTCGGGATTGAGAGACTACAGCGGCAACGCAGTAGCAAGAAGAGGAAAATACTGTTTTACTACTTTAGGGATTTTCTCTATTGAAACTCCCAATTGTAGTTTTATTGTGTGTATTTTCCAAAGAGGATTGACACAAATATATAGGGAGAAAAACTCCCCACCTCCACATCAACTAGCAATATGGTACTAATTGATATTGCACCTCCCACCTCTACTCATGGATTTAAATATTAAAGCCCATTAGGGAACACAATTATTAGGCCTTTGATATTTAATTAGAATTTCTTCATATAAATTTGGAAATTATTCATATAAATTCTAACATGAGTTTCAATCCGATGGTGTATTCATCTTGGATCTGATATCTGAGCTTTGAATATAATTAATACAAACAAGATTCTTAGAGTAACTCTAACAGTTTGGCTAAATTTAATAGCCAAATTTCATTATTTAACCATTTTATAAAATAGAAACTTCTAAAAAAAAAAGAGGTACACGACAGTCTTGGTGTTTTACAAAGTTAGTAGCAAATGGCTATGGTGACTATATATGGCCCTCGAGATTTTAGGGATAGCATGTTTGCTATTTTATAAAACCATATAACATATATTTAGAGTTCAAATTTTTCTCTGAAAATCTATAAATAGCCTACCCGACAAGGATATCACATCTATTAGAGTTGATCTTAGTTTAACATAGTGACCAAAAACAACATCTACATGATCAGTTTTAACTTATTTAATTAACAATTTTCATTTTATTCTTCCAAAAATGAGATTCGCAAAGATGTTTTGCTTCTTTCTTGAGATCCGTTGCTTTGGATCATTAATTTCCTTTCCTACCATTAAATTTGATTTTCAATTAATTTCGCAAAATATTAATGCAACTTTTCTATTTCCGTACATTAAAATATTTTATCTATATCTGAATAGCTTCTGAAGAAAACAGACCAAAAGTGATCATTTCTCAAAGCTCAGATAATATAATATATATAATATATCACATGACTAAACTGTTTTCTAAATACGATTGGGTTGATAATTCCACAAAATAGAAATTAAAATGCTTTTCCACTGACTGTTCTTTTCATAGTGACTTTGAAACTAGTTTCCATGCTGCATTACAGAAAACAATTTCGCCCACAAATGGAGGCATTTTGCTTGTCGATAGTATGGTCTTTGCAATCAAGTGAACATATTCTACAGCTATATACCTCCACGCCGTTTTAAACTCTCAGCCGCAAAATGGGCCATTGAAGAATTTATAAAATGTGAAGATGACTATTTTCTCCGACAAAAGTTTGATCAGGAACACATTTGTCCCGTGAACTTGTCCCCGTTTCATGCATTGATGCATAGTGGTATCTCATAGCCCAGAACCGTGTTCCAGCCTAGCAATGTAACCTAACCACGTCCGGATGTCCCTGGCTCTCCGCCGATCACGGTATCACGTTAGATGACCAATCAATCTTTGCATTAGTCACCTCTCGTGCACGCTGCCATGACATTTCCTCCATGCCGGCCATCACAATGCAAGTTGGCAATCAGATTCTGAATTCTGATGAGCACAAATTTTTTTCTGATGTGTAGTTTGACGTGTTGCCTAAGATTTATCTCATTCTGCATGCATATGTTCGGCTGCTATCCAATTCCATCACACCATATACAAATCAGACTTGATATATTTTATAATTAATTTCACTTAAACTGCCATTTTTTTACACCTGAATCAACAAACATAATAATGTAACACGGTCGACAAGGATCACCAGCATCCAAACTCTTAAGAACATGTGATGCAGCTTTCCCGGCAAAAGGTTCGATCCAACTTAGAGGGATCACAAGAATTTGTCTCTGAGCTCTCATCTAGAGGGATCACAAGAATTTGTCTCTGAGCTCTCATCCTTTCTTTCCGTTAACGTTCGAAATTCCCCGTCTAGCCATCATCACTTTTAGGGGTATCAAGCTTCTCGAGGGGAAAGACTTTAGGGTATCAAATCCTGCCAGGGCAAATGTCCTCCTGATAGATAAGAACGAGCCAATGATTTGTGACAATTCATTGGACCTCTTGTTGGAAAATGATCCCAAAAAGATCGTCGCTTTAGACCAATGGTGCCGAATCAACTGTCCTGGGTATCACTTTATACCACTAACATTCTCCAGCGTGGTGCAATTACAAATTACTGTGACTTTGACTGTCAATCCACAGATTTTGTGAACAAGACTGGTGAATCTGAATATGCCCAAGAGATGGTGGAGATGTCGTTCTGAGAAAGTAAAAAATTCTCAAGGCATATACTCAAAACACTTTCACTTTCAACTGTACAAATTGTGAGACATCTACAAGATTTCCTGTATACTAAAATGTAATATAAGCAGATACCATACATAATTCATGAACAGATCAAGATAAATTTGTGCAAACAGTTATGAGTTGTTGAATCCATTTTTTTATGTACTTCTGAAAAGCAGAAATATATTAAGCAGATGTCTAGAGTTTGAAAGGGTCCACAAAAAGAATATCACAATATATGTCTCCATAGTTTATATTTAAGAATGGACACTTTATGAAAGTTTAAGCTTCAAACACTTATTTTGTGTTTTTCTATTGTTGAAGGAACAAAAGGTGATAGAGAATTAGGTCACCACTTTAGACAACAATGGATGGAGGAGAATCATCTTCAGACTGTGTTGTACAGCTAAGGAGTTGCTGAAAGAGCCTTTTTCTGTACTTGCGGAGTACCAGTTTCCTCTGAAAAGTCCACAAGGTTTCTGAAGGATTAACCATTGTTAATGCTAGAGTCTTGCTGGAACAATCCTTAAGGTTTTACTAACCTAGTTGTTCTGGTAGTTATCAAGTACGATTTAACAATAGTATAAAAAGTACGATTTAGCAAACCTTTTCACCTAACAAAGGTTGTGTTTTTGAATGATTATTAAGCTAATAAACTACCCTTCTTGATTTTGACATGAAAGACATTATCTTATTGTTCAGTGAACCAAACTTAAGAACCTAATTCTCACCTAGTTCAGATAGCTCCTCGGTGGCACAATCTTTTTTTTTTTTTTTTTTTTTGAATTTTAGGTGGCACAATCTTCACTCCAAATCTTCAACTAAATGCTGCCATATGGCAAGTGACAGGAACTTCACTGTTGGTTCTAAACAAGATTTATGCTGATCTTACCAAGCTTCAAACCAAAGAATCTGAAGTAGAAGGAAAAGAAAAGGTGAGCTGTTCTGTGAGGCAACTATCAGAACTAGTAGGTTTTATCAGACCTGCGCAGTCGCGCTCATCTGAAAAGAGTAATTCCATCAGCTTATTACTGAAAAATTTTGGGGATAAAGCTTGCATTGGGGCAAGAAGAACCGCTTCCATATTGAAGCCACACGAGAAATTTTGCTTTGAACCAGCACAAAAAGCTGTGCTGAGCATCGATTCCCAGCTCGAAACAAGCTCAAGTGCCATGTGCTCTTATCCTCTGAACACCTGGGTCTTATTGTCCATTATGCTTCTTAAATAGAATTCAGCATGTATGTACAACTGATAAGTGACCAACTTAGCATTAGCAGGTGCAGAATGTGGACATGCTAAGAAATGAGATTAAAAAATCTATCGGTGTGCATCAAATAATCTGCCAACATTATAAATAAATATACAATATACTGATGCTTCAAGCTTTCAGTGGCCCATATTCCTTAGGCTACCAGAACAGACTAATATACCACATGAAAATAACTAACCAAGAGCTGACCTGTCACAAGTGGACTTAGCAAGCAAAATATTGAGACTGACTCCTGACTACTCCTGACTACTACACTAGCTGGACACATTTGTGGCATGCCAGACAGTTGTTTTGATGACTCTGAAGGTGCATAAGTCGCCTTCTTTAAGGTTGTTTTCACTGCAAAACCTTTTCAAGCCTGGTCCACTTAAGCAGCCATAGCTGAGGGCGTTTCTGAAGCATACAGGCCAAGATCTTGTGTTGCTCACTGATGTTTTCAGTGTGATTTCACATGCTTCCAAAAGACCAACCTAATACCAAAAGGACCCTTTCAAAGTCTGCATCAATACCACAATTTGCATAAATGCTTCAGATAGGGGTGTGACAAAGCCAAGTACCACTAATTTAAGCCAAGTATCACTAATAACAAAAGGACCCTTTCAAAGTCTGCATCATTACCACAATCTGCAACATTACCACTAATTTAATATGCTGAAGATTTTTAATATGCTGAAGATTAGGAGCTGATATAGAGCATGGACTTTTGGGTAGAGTTTTGTTTTGTTGTAAAAATACATTTTTCTAGCTTGAAACAAGTCTAAGATGGTCGTGGTTTTATTACCTTTTTCTGAAAAACAATAATTCTTGTCTGAATTCAAGGGTTTCAATAAACTACCTGTGCCAATTGTTTTGGCTTAGGTCTAGAACTATGTATTTTAAACGTGTTTTCCATTTTTAGATTAGAACGAGGTATAAATATATTGCAGTTGGTCCAAAACTCCAAACTATTAATTCAGGTCACAACAATCATTTATCCGAAGGTATCACACAAACACTTTCCTGAATAAAGTATTCTCAAATCAGAATGAACTAAATTACTGTGTATCGATATGGCATGGGTTTTCAACGAGAAATTTAAATTTGCATGTTTATCTGTTAAACTGAAAATCCTAGCTACAAAGACCTGAATTGCAAAATTCAGCAAGCCTGATTTGCACTGGTTTTAATTTCTTATTCATTGACAAGTATGTTTATCAGCAAATTAAACTAAACACAGTTGCAGGAATCATAAGTGCTCATGTAAAAATTCAAAAAATAAGTGCTCATGTAATCTGCCAACATTATTATAAATAAATATAATGACGCTTGAAACTTTCAGTGGCCCAATATTCCTTAGACTACCAGAATTTGAGTTCAATATTCCCAGACTAACAGAGGCTAACATCCACATGAAAATAAGTAAATAATAACTAACCAAGAACTTACCTGTGCCAAGTGGACTTGGAAAGCAAAATATTGAGAGTAACCCCTAGCCTCCAACTAGCTGGACACAATTGTGACATGCCAGACAGTTGTTTTGATGACTGTGAAGGTGCATAAGTCGCCTTCTTTAAGGTTGTTTTCGCTGCAAAACCTTTTCAAGCCTTGTCCACTTAAGTAGCCATAGTTGATGGCATTTTTGAAGCATACAGACCAAGATCTTGTGTTGCCCGCCGATGTTTTTCAGTGTGATTTCACATGCTTTCAAAAGACCAACCGAAGAGCAAAAGGATCCTTTCAATGTCTGCATTATTACCGCAATTTGCATAAATGCTTCAGATAGGGGCAGGACAACTTTTGCTAATAACAATTTGCAAGTGTCACTAATCGAATATGATGAAGAGTAGGAGTTATGATAAGCATAGAGTTTTGGTAGAGTTTTTGTGTATTGTAAAAACACATTTTCCTAGCTTGAAACAAGTGTAAGATGGTAGTGGTTTTGTTGCCTTTTCTGAAAACAATAATTGTATATTTCAAGTGTGTTTTACTGTTTTTCATTTTTAGATTAGAATGAAGTAAATATCTCTGCGATGGTCCAAACTATTAATTCAGGATTAGGTCACTATAACCATTTATCTCAAGTTATTGCACAAACAATTTCCAAAATAAGGTATCCCATAAATAATCAGAATTAAACCAATGGGTTTTAAAACGTAATTTGAAATTTGCATGTTTATCTTTCAAAACTGAGAAGATCCAGTTGGAAAATTCAGTGGAGCAAGGAGACTGATTTGCACTGGGTTTAATTTCTCATTTGTTGACAAGTATGTTTATCAGCAAATTAAACTAAACAGAAATAGCAGGAATTGTAGTGCTCACAAATAGTGAAGTGAGATCAAAGCCAGTAACCCGCTTTGTGAGTGAATGACGTGGCACGGTGCAGACAAGTTTCTTCTGCGATACGGCCTTCTTGGCAGAAATTGGGGAAAGATTTGGTTTTTCGTGATATACATCCAGACTAGTACACTCATTCATGGTCTTCCTTTTCTTCTTGACAGGTGAAACACCAAGCTCTTTATCACCTGCGCAATCAATATAATGTCACATTATTTAAAGTGACAATCCATAACTAAATCCATTCAGGACTTGTACACTGTGCTAACTCACCTTGTTTTGGCACGGTGCTTGCACCTATCACTATCAAGTCGTCAGTCATGTCTGCAGCTGCTGCTCCATACTCCTTTGAGTACCCGTTCTGCAGGAACGCCTCAACTGTGAACACCATGTTATCTTCATACCGGAACAGAAGGATGTTCCCTTCAGAGAGATCATGAGATGTTAGAAACTGCACCCAGCCATCTCCAAGTAGCACCCCTGACTGACCGCGCTCTAGTTCAACATGCCAGAACTTGCCGAGAGGGCTGAAAACCATGGCCTTCTGCGTACTCGACCAACTTCCAGTCAGGTGGTCTTGCAAGAATTTGTCAGGAATTCTCTGGAAGAATGTTGCAAACAAAAGAAACAGTGGCCAGTGTGGCACAAATAGCTAAATTAGATTGGTGAAATGTTGTTGCTTGTGCAGAAAGAGCAGGCATGTGCCATCAATGGCAAATTTTCTAGGTTCCATTACAACATTATAAAGTACACAAATATAGCATGCTAGTTGGTCTATGTGTTCAGTGAACAGAGAGGTGGATGAGAGCTTGGTCACCATCTTTTCCAGGTCTTCCGTGTGAAGCACTCTCATGAACCGGGGCCTGTTCTTGCCTGCTGTCACACCTGCGCAGTGCAGCCATGTGACAGAATCGTTCAAACAAAATCAGCACGAGTTTATTTGCCGATTCGAATGTAACATGTCCGGTGATTGATGTTCACCTGCGTGAGGCGTGCAGAAGCGCGCGAAGCAGCCGGCGGCGTCGAACGCCCTAACAGTGGCCACCCCACGCCGCTCCAGCCTGAACACCACGCTCCACCCGGCGCCGATCCCGTGCGCGGCCGCGAACTCAGCCCAGGCACCGCCGAGCTGCCACAACGACGACCCCCCCCGCCCGCACGGCGCAGCTCCGCGCGCCAGACCTTACCGAGCGGGCTCACCAGCAGTACCACCACCGCCCTGCCATCCTCGCCGCCGAGCTGCGCCGCGAACTGCCCCGGGACGCGCTGCATGGATCAGGCACACAGCAAGTTAGTAGCGGCAATGTATCATTCACAGTGGGGCTTCGGGCGCGTTGGGGAGAATGAACGCGTGCCGTGCGCGCGGCACGCACGACGATGCGCGCGTGTGAAAGAAACGAGGAGTCACTTGGTGAAGGTGTTCATTACCAGGTGATGGAGGGAGGACGGCGACAGCAGCGCCGCCGCGTACTTGCGCCGGGAGCGGCGGACGGAGGGCGACATGCTCGCTCCGACGGCTGGGGTGGACGTGGACCGTGGACGACAGACACCATGCGGCGTGAGTGCGCGCAGGCTGCAGGAAGAAAAAAGGAGACGGGCGGCGACGGTTGGAGTCCCTGAGGCCCCCAAACAATAGTTTCTTTTTTAAAAAAATCGCAATACTGACGGAAGGAGTAATCTAATCTTGCGAAATCATGTAAACATTGCAATTTCCTAATAAATAGTAGTTTTTTTGAAATAATCTTTTTGGGGAATTTTATTTTGTAGCACACCGTGAAAACCGCGTATTTTTCTTTGGAACACACCGCAAACGCGTATTTTCGTTCTTTGAAGCATCAATTCTGATTTCACGGTCATTTGCCACAACACACCGCGCTTATTATTTTAATCGTTTCTCAGTTTTGAGGAGAGAGAAGGTGAGAGAAATGTCTTCGCCCTCTTCTTCAACCTCCGTCCGCTTGTGGGACGCAGATTCGATGGCCCGGGTGACATTCCCCGCGTTCGTTAGTCACCGACGTGTGGGACCACGTCTTTCGGCCCACGGGTCCCACACGTCGATGACTCAACGCCACCGGCAATGCCACGGCGAACGCCACCGAATCTCAGTCCTCCGCTTGTGTTTTATTTGCTGTGACACGCTGCCGCCGTCGATCAGGTTCAGGTTCAGAGCCGCCGCCCCGAATTAAAGCCTCCTCTCGGCGCTAAGTACATGCCACCACCAAGCCACAGTTCCTTCCACCTTTCATGCACGCTCAGCCATGGCCATGGGCGCCCTCCGGAGCTTGGCCCTCTCCTACCCAGAGTTCCTCGTGGCCGCGCTGTGTTTCGTCTCCCTCTCCGTCCTGCGCCTCGCGGTGCGCGCGCGGCAGCAGCGCGCCCCTGTACCGGCCGCCAGCGGCAGCAGCCAGGACCACGCTCGGCCGGCCAGGCCGCGAGCGCGAGGCACTGCCTGGCCGACCCTGTACCCGCGCGCAGGGGCCCTTGCGCGGGCGCGGCGTTCCTCGGCCGACGCCTGGTCGCGTGAGCGCGGCACCGGCAGGGCGTGAGGGGGCGCCCTGGACCCGGCCGCCGCTGCTCCGGTGCTCCGCTGGACCCAGCCTCGTGACGCGCGAGCAGGCTCCCCATGGCGGCGCGATTTGCTACCGCGGTGGCCGGCGAGCCCGCGGCCAGCGAGCGCGGCAGAGGCGAGTGGAGCCGGCGAATGCAGAGGCGAGTGGAGCCGGCGAATGCGAGCGGCAACCGGCGAGCGAGCACTCGGGCGGCGCGAACCAGCGAGCGGTGGCTGGGTGGGCGTGCGCGGCGGCCGAGTGAGGTGGCGCAGGCGAGCTTGTGTGGCGGCCGGTGGGCGGGCGAGCTTGCAGCGGCGTCCGACGGAGGTCGCCGGAGGACTCGCCAGAGCAGCTGCAGTTGAGAACGTGTTAGTGCACAGACCAAGGTTGAAGACGAGGGCAAAAATTGGTCGGGACTTCGCGGAGATGTTCGACGTCGTCGGCGACGGGCTGCTGGTCGCGGACGCCGTGTCGTGGGCGCGCCAGCGGCACGTGGCCGCCACCGTCTTCGGCACCCCGGCGTTCCGGACTTCCGGTCCTTCGTCCTGCGCACCATGGCGCGGCAGACGGTGCGGCTGCTCAAGCCTCCTCTCGGCCAGCCTCCTCTCGGCGCCGACATTGAGCCGCCGCCCCGAAAACTGGTTTGCTCAGTCCGATCGACGGCGGCAGTGTGTCACAGCAAATAAAACACAAGCGGACGGAGGTTGAAGAAGAGGGCAAAAAGACATTTCTCTCACCTTTCTCTCCTCAAAACTGAGAAACGATTAAAATAATAGGGCGGTGTGTGTTTCGCAAATGACCGTGAAAAGAATTGTACTTCGGCAAACGAGCGTTGTTTGCGGTGTGTTCCAAAGAAAATACGCGGTTTCACAGTGTCCTACAAATAAATTCCCAGTATCATTTATCACATCTCTTTGTATAGGTGGTTCTTGTATGAGAAATCATTTCCTCTCTCTTCTTTAATTCCAATGTCATGTCACGTTACCATTTTGCTTAGTTAACATTGTAATTAACAAAGAGCTATTTTTACTCTCTTGGGTGTGACATTGTGGCGTTGGTCGGCAGTACTAGTAGTATTCATCATTTCTGCCACAAGGAGAATGAAAAGAACAATGTGCTCCAAAGACATTCCGTAGTGGCAGCATGTGATGCATTCTTTGGATTCTATAACATCAAAACTGTCATGGAGAGATTAACATCAAAACTGTCATGGAGAGATCAAAGGTATCATAACAGAGTAGCATCATGCCGTTTGGTGCAAAAGGCATCGACACCAAAAGATCACAGCCGACTGTTGAGAATTTACAAAGATGGCTCCGGGAAAGTGGCATACAATATTAAGAGTTCCACTGCAGGCTGTCTCGGCTTCCATCAGCCAAAGAACAAAGGGCAAACAATTAAGAAAAAATGTTTTTGATGGGACTCATATGCTAAAATAGCACAAACATTAACTGGCTATGCCAATGCGATGCACAATAGCTCTTTTTAGGGGGTGTTTAGTTGGTGAAATATTTTGGGTTGCCATCAGAAGCACTTTTCGTTTGTATTTGTTAATTATTGTCTAACCATAGACTGACTAGGCTCAAAAGATTCGTCTTGTACTTTTCAGTGAAACCGTGCAATTAGTTTTTTTGTTTACCTACGTTTAATACTCCATATATGCGTTAAGAGATTTGATGTGACAAAGAACTGTAGCAACTTTTTGGGTTTGCATGGGAACTAAACACTCCCTTAGCATGACAAGCAAAGCGCAGTAAAATGTCAGAACAGCAGAATGTACAAGTTCAGTGCTCTGGCTTTGGCAATAAGAAACTAATGCAGAAAGAACCAGTGGAATGTGAGCGACGTCGACGAACACCAAACAAAATAATGTAGTAATTTTAGTCTTACTGAGATGGTGAGGGCGCCACACAGCAGCCACAACGGAAAAGAATGTGAGCAAATTGGATCGCAACATGAGTATACGACACAGACCCTTCAAGGCTTTCCCAAGTAGTATTAGCTAGTGTTTTACTCAGACTGAATACAGTTAGTCTAAGCGATGGTGAAAATACAGATCAGTTTAGAGCTAAGGCCAATCTCAATGGAGAGTTTCATCTCCCGGTTTTCAAGATATGAAACTTTGACATGAAATAGACGTCTCCCTCAATGCACAGTTTCATTGCACAGTTTCATAGACTCAAGGGTCCCACAACCTCTCTCATCGCATGGTTTAATTACATAGTTGCATGGTGAAACCGTATTTGTGTCTCAATGGGGGTTTCACACGTTTCCAACGCATGTGACGCAAAAGGTGCCCAAAGGTTTCACCATGGTGAAACTCTTTCCTTTCTCTCCTAGGGGTTTCATGCAAAAAGTGAAATTTTGATGATGTGGTGCTGCATTTAATGTGCATGAAACACTCATGAAACCCCCCATTGAGACTGACCTAAGATCAACCCTAGCATGTATCACAGACTATCCAAAAAATCAGAACTACCATTGTAGAGAATAACACGAACTCTCCACCTTAATGTACATTGCACATTGCAGAACTGATCCGATGACTAATAAATACTAGGAACTTTGAAGGGTTTTTTTTTTTTTTTTTACAACTAGGAACTTTGAAGGTTGCCTTGTTGTGACCATAACCTTTGCACCTGCTGCAGCACACTGCCCCCTTTGATTGCAAGCGAGGATCAGTGGGCTTCTCTTTCCCAAGCTAAGATCAACATGTATCACAGACTAAAAAACACCAGCACTAACATTGCAGAGAATAACATGAACAGCTCTCCACTAATTATGCATGGTAAAACTTAGTTTTCATTTAGATATTTTCTTTAGGATGCTCCGTGCTCTGTTCTCTATCAAACTGACAGATAAATACCAAATGAATTTTTGGATGTGTTTTGAAAGGGTTTATAAATCACATACCGGTACCTCTCAAGTTGATTGCCTGTTTTTTAATATAATTTTTGAGTTTGATATCAGTTTGGTTCATCAAAAAAAAATGAGATCAGTTTTATATTTGATATCAGATCTATATATAGAATTATGAAATCAGTTTGGTTCATTAGAATATTTGATATTTTTTTTTTTTGTGCAATTAGCCAATAGCAATTAACCTATCACTTCACATGGTACTTTGATGATGGATCTTGCCCTTCTTGCGGGCCCAAAGGGTAGTCCAGGTAGGCCATGGCCTACCCTGGAATTTGGCCCAAAATTTTTTACTACTCTTCACAGCCCCAACATACTTGGCCCATAATTGACTCCATCGATCGCTTCCTTTCCTCGTCCGCCCCGACTCCTCCTCCGTCCCCGACGCTTCACCGCCGGCCTCCTCGTCCCCTTCGCGAGTAGCGCCAAGACGGAGGGAGAGGTGGGGCCGCCCGACGCCGCGAGGCGAGGCCGCCGTCGCCGCCCACCCAGCCGGCCGCCGGCCACCCCACGCCGCCGCCGCTGGCCTCCCTCCGCCCGGCCAGTCTTCCCGCGACCCACCGCTCCCCGCTTGCCGGTGAGTTCAAGCTTTCTCTGTCAAATCTTAGGGTTTCGATTTTAGGGATTGATTGGACCGTAAAGACTTAGGGAGTGTACATCTATCGTAGATGAGCCTAGAATTAAATGAAATTTCTTTGTGATTTTTTAGGAAGTTGAGGCATGAAGAAATCAAATATAGCATTCCTTTTCCGAAGCATGAGGCAAAAAAAAAAGTTGCAAGTCGACCGCCTCCACCAATTCCAATTTGTTGATGAAGAGTTGCCTATTCCTATTGTAGAAGATCCTGAAATTGTGAGTGTTGAAAGTGCTATTGTAGCCATGGCCATTGATGAAGGGACACAAACAGTACAACAGACCACCTTTGCGGATGTACCCACAACAGATGAAGTTGAAGAAGAGGAGGAGGAAGAACCACCTCCAACTGCAGCTGATGATGTTGATTCTCTTGAGCATGACCCGGGCCTAAGGAGTTCTATTTCAACCTTTGATGTGAATGAACAAGATTCTATCGGAAGAAGGTACATTTTGAAAGGTCCGTGTCAACTTTATGCCTATAATTATCCATCTAGAAAAATCTATGGTAGAGATCGTCACTTCAGTTTTCTTTGGTTTGAAAAGTACCATTGGATTGAATATAGTGTAGAGAAGGATGCAAAGATATTGCTTCATATGTTATTTATTTGGCAAAGAGAAAGGAAAATTTATTACGTAAGGCCGGGCATAATTGGAATGTGGGCTGTAAAGCACTTGACAAACATGAGTCCTCAACTTCACACAAGTTTGGTCAAGAGAAATACAATTTGTTTGTGCAAGAGGGTACTAAAATTGATACCGTCATTGTGAAGGTTTTTAAAAGAACCGAGCCGATTACATGTGGCTAGGTTGATTTATTCATCGAGATGTTTGAGGTTCCTTTTGCATCAAGGATTGGCTTGTCGTGGGCATGATGAAACTGAACAATCTAACAACAGAGGGAACTTTCTTGAACTCTTGAATTGGCTTGTTGGAAATAATGAAGAGGTGAACAAAGTGGTTCGAAAAATGCCCCTGTAATTGCAGCTTGACCTCTCCTCGCATACAAAAGCAAATTATTAGATGTTGCTCTCAGGAAACCACTAGATCCATACTTGAAGAACTTGGGGATGATTACTATGCAATTCTAGCTGATGAATGTAGTGACATATCACATAAAGAACAACTAGCGGTTTGTTTTGCGTTATGTTGATAAGCGTGGAAGTGTTTGTGAAAGGTTTCTTGGAGTAGTTCATGTTCGTGGCACCACTTCTTTGGAACTTAAAACAACTATTGTATCTTTACTCACCAACCATCACTTGACTCTTAGTTCTTGTCGTGGGCAAGGATATGATGGTGCCAAAGAACATGAAAGGAGAGGTTAAGGGGTCAAAACACTAATAATGAAAGAGTCTCCTTTCGCTTATTATGTTTGTTTTTGCACATCAACTCCAACTAGTGTTGGTTGTTGTTGCCAAGGGAGATGTTGGGGCTAGTACTTTTTTGCTCATGTTTCACGCTTTGCTGAATATTATTGGAGTTTCTTGCAAACGCCATGATATGCTAAGAGATGTTAGAGCACTAAAGTTGAAGAAAGCACTTGAATTGGGTCAAATAGAAAGTGGAAGTGGGTTGAATCAAGAGATGGGATTGGCTAGGCCTGGTGACACTAGGTGGGGTTCTCATTATAGGACTGTTTTGCACATCATTGACATGTATCCTACCATTCGAAGTACTCATAACTCTTGGAAAGGATCCCACACAAAGAGATGATTGGCCAAACATACATGCTATGGTTCTCACTTTAGAGTCATTTGAGTTTGTTTTTAATGCCCACTTGATGCTTGTGATTCTTGGGTACACAAATGAGTTGTCTCAATCTTTGCAAAAGAGAGACCAAGATATTGTTAATGCAATGACACTTGTTGGTGTGGCAAAAAGAAGGTTCCAACAATTGAGGTCCGATGGGTGGGAAGATTTCTTAGAAAAGGTTAAATCATTTTGCATCAAATATTCTATTGATGTTCCTGCAATGGATAGCAAATATGAACCTCATGGAAGATCCCATCGCTTCTATCCCTGAACAAACAATTGATGATCATTATAGAAGAGAGGTGTTTATTGGTATTATTGATAGAATTCATCAAGAGCTTGAGAATCGGTTTGATGAGGTTAGTAGGGAGTTGCTAATTTGTATGTCACTTTGAATCCCTCCAATTCATTTGCTTCATTTGATGCTAAGAAAGTCCTTAAGCTTGCAACTTTTTATCCCAAAGATTTTTCAAGTTCGAGTTGAGGACACTTGAAATTCAACTTGGCACATATATTGAAGATTTGAAGATGGATGATAGATTTCAAGGACTGAATGCCTAGGTGAGCTCTCTAAAAAGCTTGTTGACACTAAGAAACATGAATGTTATGGTTTGGTGTACTTGGTCCTTAAATTGGTATTGATCTTACCGGTGGCAACAAAGAAGTGTTGAAAGAGTATTCTCTGCCTTTGTGTTTAGTGAAGAATAAGGTGAAAAATAGTATGACCGACAAGTTATTGAATGATTGTTTGGTTACCTTTTTGTTGAGCGTGATGTATTCTCCACTGTAAGTGAGGATGACATTGTTCATGCTTTCATGGCAATGAGAAAGCGCAAAGTACTGTAGAATGTAATCTCTTATATTTATGTAACATGTAAGATCTTATCTTATGTATACTATTTGAGCAAGTTTGAGACTTAATTATGTAAGTTTTGAACCTTTGAATTATATAATCGCATTTTGGTTAATTTATAGCCATTTTTCTTTGAGTTTTGCGTGAGCAAAAAATTTTTTTGGAGTGGACTACCCTTGTTTCAAGTCTTTGGGTCCGCCACTGCGTGTACACATGGCCAGCAAAAAGAAACAGTCAAGGTCAAAGAAAAGGAATGGAAGAAACGGTCGAGAAAAGGAATGGAAGAAACAGTCAAGCCCAGGAAGAAACAGTCGAGAAGAAACAGCGCCGCCGACAGGAGAACCAGCCCAGCAAGGTGGAGTGGGCCGAGCCTGGTCGGCGACGCATCCGCGCCGACCAGGTCGGCCCTAACACGCCCCCGCAAAATGGATCGAACGGTGTTGAACCAAATCGATCATAGCTACCTGCTACAAAGAGCTTTAGCGCTTGTTGTTTTGCTTGACAGCCATAAGATGTCACAGTTATCAACAAAATCTATATGTGGAGGCAAGTCTATATGTACGTGATGAGCTGAGGACTGAAGAGGAGGCCCAACAAATGTTGTGTTCCCAATGGCTTAATACATGGACAAGGCAAGCCCCATGTATAATTGAGGTACCTTTTTTAAATGAGAGAATGAGGTATATGGTCTAAAAAAAAAAGTTGTCTTAGGTATGTGGCCCTATTTTTTTTTTCGAATTTAGGAATCTGGCCTTCAATTGAAATTTGCTTAGGAATATGGCCTTCCGTCTAATTTGAGGGTAACGGTAGTTAACTAGAGGGGTAAAAAGACCATTTTACCCCTGAGTTAAAAAAAAAACATACTTTCGTTCATTTGTTGTATATTTTGAGTATATGATTTTTTTTTTTTTTTTTAGAATTTGTGTTATGATTTCTGAAGGTACAGAGCCTGCCTACTGGTCTGTAGTTATAGTTAGATGAGCCCATTTCGTAGACACGTGACTATAATTGGACCGCGGCCCATTAGGAAGTTCTGTTCCTCGCCGTGGGCTTTACGGGTCTCGTATGACCGTATCTATATTTTTTTTTTTTGTGTGTCCCGTATCTTCTAGGAATTTTTTATTTCTGTTTTGTTGCAGTTTTTATGGTCCAGACTCCAGATGTATATGTGCTGTGTCAATAAAAAAATTCACTCCAGATTTTGATTTCGTAAAAGTGGATGATAATCAACATAAAAATCTTCTAGAATCTATTACGATGATGTATATGCATACGATGGGTGTGATTTGTTGAAAAAAAGACAATAAATAAACTAATCTTCCAAGAGATGTGCAACTAGTCCCGTATATCCCTCGGATATCCTCGGGCCAAATGAGCAAAAATCCTGGAAGTATTGTGATTCACAAAAAAAGGATGGCAACAAAGACTTCTAAATAAAATCTACCATACAATCTGTTCCTGAAATTGCTAAGGATGTGATGCACACAACCTTGTCTTTTAAGGAGGTGCCAAGTTTGTTGTCTTTCATTAAAAAAAAAAAAAAAAACTCAACCACCACCAGTCCAGCCATATATACAATGCTGTTCTTCATTGGAATGCCAGGCAATACCTTGCACTTGATGGCGTGGCGAGTGGCGACAAAGCGGATGAGCTATTCCACACCATATATGAAACCATATCAGTCCCTTTCCAACAGGTCACCAGCTGCTGCAACTATTCGTGCGGCACAAATTTATTTGAGGCCTCCACATCACATCAGATAACTACTCTGATCTGATGCGCGTGGGATTACTCAAATGTCTGACTAGATCTCAACTTGGCCAACCAATGGCCGGATCACATGATGACTCGATTGAAATTCCATTAAAACTTTTGCTAGTGCTGTCCGTCTTGTTTCGCTGGAACTACGAACACAACAAAGCGCAAATCTTGGTAATAAACAATATGTATATATGTTGGGTCATTTCGACGCAGCATAGTTATTGGTAACTACTAGGATCAGTGGAGGATCACCCATATTTAGCAAAGGTCTCGTCTTGACCAACCATGATGTGTTGTTTATCTTAATCGGCGAATATGACCGATCTATAGTGGCAGCCGCATTTTGAGAGAAGGGGGGCCCCTCCACCTAACGGAAGCTAAGCTCGCACATCCATCAGCTAATGGCGAGTAATGGCCGATGGCTCATGCTCATCCAAACCACACCAGCGGCCGAACAGTAGCGGCAACTCGCAGAAATGGAAGCCGGCGAGGCGCATCGCATGCCACCTGCAACATCGCAATATTTTTCTCCGGGCGCCAGTGGCAATAATTGGGCATATCTTGAAGCTTACATCACCGATATCTTTTGCTTACGACGAGGCCAGGGATGCTGTAGTGCAGTGAAGACGAGAGACGACTCAGACGAGCCCGAGCCCCACCCACCACCTCCTCCTCCTCCTCCTAGCGGCGACAGCCCAGCCATCGCTAGCTTCGCCCAGCTTGACACCAATAAGACCCCGTGATTCACCCAAGCACCAGCAGCACTACACGAGGACGAGGACCTAGTAGCTCTTTCCGCCTCGACGATCGGCAGACAGACGACGGACACGGAACAGAAGTGGCCGCGATCCGGCTGCCGGCTCGTGCCCGGCGTCCTGCTGCTTTCAGCTTTGGCGCGCGGCGTGGAGGACGAGGACCATGTGTGACCTTGACATGGCGATGCGGGTGGAGAACAACGGGCGCGCCCATCAAGGTACGCCCGTGTCCGTGCCCCTCTTCCTCGTCTCGCTTCGGCGACCGTCCCCTTTCGCCCTGCCCGCTTCCGGTTTTTGCCTTTTCCTCGCTTCTGCTGCCGCTGGCTGGCTGGTGTTGTCTGCCGCGGCTCTATCTGCTGTGCGTGTGCGCGCGTGCATCTGCATGCCCGCCCGCCCGGCCCGGCCGTGTCGTCCCGTCAGATCATCGCACAGTTTGCGTGCATGATTGTGCGCCGCTACGCGCTAGCAGGGCCGGCCGGCGGGGGCCTCTTTTTGACCGCGGCCTTCCGGGGCTTCCGGCATGCGGCATGGAGTGGAGGAATCGCGCTCGTGCACGTCGGTCCCTTCCCTGTTGTTGTCTCGGCGACCTGTCGAGGGCGCTGTTTGCACGCCCATGCCATGCCGCCCGACCGGGCTTCACCGCTTCACATTACACTGTTGCCTGCCTGGGACTTCGCTCGGGACCTCGGGCCCTCGTAGAACAGTTCGTCGACCGGATCTTTCTACAGCTCCAGAGTCCTTACTCACTTTGTTCCTAGCTGTTTTGGGTCGCGCCGTCGTCGCCAGTGAGGGGATAAACGTGTGGGTTGCGGCGAGTGCAGTGACTCAGCCAGCAGCCTGTAAACAAAACAGCTGTGGAGCCAGTCAAGCATGCAGAATGCCATTGTTAGCACAGTTACAAAGACATGGATGGATCGTCTTTTTTCACACTGCTGGGCTGCCTGGACGCCCATGCATGCATGCCACAGCTGTTCACGGTCAGTGCTCTGCTCTCCATGCATGATGATTCTCCCGGCTCCATACTGGCTGGTCTTAGGAAAACCTTACCATCATTATTATTCTCTTCAATTGCCGCCCCGTCTCATCTTAGGTAGGCGTAGTATATACACTAATCCATGCATGTAGACGTTTACAGATGATTAAGACCTCTATTCATTTTACCGCTCCATTCGTTTTGCTTGTTTCAGTAGTGTTACCTGAGAGAGAATAAACCTCTTTGGTCCTCACCTTGTAATTTTAACTGTTAATTAACCAGCATTAATCTATATGATTTTAAAAGCCTTTCTGTGTTAATTAGCACATCATCGTCGAGATACATACATGGAACGGAGTCTTGTGTTCTCAGCCAGTCTCTACAGCAGTTTAATTCTCGAAACGACTTTAAATTTGTGAGATTGAGAGTAGATTTTGTTTTGCGCAAAAGACAAGACGCACAACAGCAACATCCAAAACGCACACAAACGCACAAGTGCACAAAGCCAAAACAGTAACCAAACATGAACGGACGCCTCCAAGAGCTGCCGACAATAGAAAAAGGGACAGCCCATTGCCCATTTGGCATTTGCGTCGCACGGAAAAGGGAACGTGCCCGCCCATTTGCGCTATCCAAGAGGCGTTGGATACCCTGGTGGATCTTTTCGCCTCGGGCCGCCACCGCTATGGGGGCCCATCATCCATGGCGGCAAGCGCAGCAAGCCCGTGCGTGTTCGTGACATCGCCGGTGGGCGGGAGTGGGTCGGCTCGACTCGTGTCGCGCGCGTCATGCGGCAGTGCCTACAGCAGCGACCAAAACCACGGGCGGATGTGGGAGCCCACAACGGGCCCACGGCATTATGGGCCGGGGTGCAGTACACTGTGCACACACAGCGCGCGCCAAGTCCACCAGAGGTGCGTGTGCGCCAATACTACGCCGTCGTGCAGGTGCAGGTGGGGTCACCCGCGTCCTGTGGGACACGTTTCGAGCTCTGAGCGGCCTGACAGGCGATAGAGCGCGGGCCCACACGCCGTGCCGGCTGACACGTCGGCGACGACTGCCCTGTGCCCTGGCCGGGCTGGCCCCGCCTGCAGGTTCACGGGTCACCATTTGATGACGGTCACCATTTGATGACACGGTCCGGTCCGCCGTCCTGCAGCACTAAGGTACGGCCCCACATGCCAGCCCCCAGAGAGGACGATAGCGGCCGGCCGTGCTATCGGCGGCATCGGCTCAAACGAACAGTCATGTCGCGCGACCAGGTCCGCTTTGCACCGTCGTGTCAACAAAGGACATCTTTTCTTGCCTCGGAACGGTATCTTCTTGCATCATCTCTAGTGGTAGTGGAGCATTTCAATTTTTGCAAACGAGTTGCTTGTTTTTATATATAATATTCAAAACAAAATCCGGAGGAAGCAAAAGACATGGTAGGCTGGTGGCATTTGATGAAGACCCTGCTTGCGGTAGATTATGCGACAACATAAGAGTGCTCAGTGCTGTGTCCGGCATTATTACGGCTTATAAATTATAATAGTGTGTTTGGTTGTGAGGGAGACAAGAGACTATGGATCTAGTTTAGCTTGCATTGCTTGAGCCAACTTTCGTTGGATCGCCTTGACATGTGCAGTGGTTTAATGTTTGTGTTGATTGTATCT
This sequence comes from Hyparrhenia diplandra, assembly GCA_015847255.1. Lineage (NCBI taxonomy): Eukaryota > Viridiplantae > Streptophyta > Magnoliopsida > Poales > Poaceae > Hyparrhenia > Hyparrhenia diplandra. Next base: position 153,457 of record JADLZK010002833.1, read on the forward strand.
ATTAGTTTGGCTGAGAAAATATGTTGTTTGAGACTGTACGTTAGAAACTACGGAGTATTCACCAAATGTTCCTTTTGGCATACATCCTGCTATTTAGGTGTGTATTTAAATTGAAAGTAAAAATTTCAAATAGAAACTTATATATTTATTGTACTTTAAACACTCCCTAACTAATGTGCATTTTAGCCCCTAAAAAGTATTTCAGATCCCATTTAATTCTTCATCTAATAAATTAGAAAAATGCCTTACCCACTATTGAACTAAAAAGTTGTTAGAGGGGTTTTTCTGAGAGCCATATTCAGTCACAGCCATAATCCTACGCCTTATAATTTCCTGTTGCCCACTGCACAAGGGACAATTTAGATGATTTTCCATCCATAAGGGACACATTGCACGTAAAATTCGCTAACGCCATTGAGGTACATTGGCATAGGAGTCTTTTGTGTCTATTGGTGGTGGACTCAAGGCCTTGTGACTCTAGGCGTCCATTTGGGCTTAGGCGTTCAAGTATGATGTGAATTTTGTCCCTTTATGCCTCTCTAGAGTGTTAAAAGCATATAATGTCATTGACATCTTGATCCTTACTCAGACTCCATTCGAGAAGAGTTCGCTATAGGTGTCCACTTAGTAAACATAATTTCACCTTGTAGATATAAGGGACAATTCTATTTGATCTTCAAGTAGTCAAATCCACCAAGACACACTAGCATATGTATGACTATATTAGTGTGGGCGTCCAGCCGTGCACTATCATTAAACACAATTTCACACAATTTTAGTACCACCCTCCTATGAAGATATTCTCCTACAAGTGTTGCACATGCACTTCCTTTACTTTTGCTCCCACTGCCTAAAAAAGACGCAGTTCCGTTCTTTTTGCAATGGATCGGAACAACCTTTTTAAATTTGTTTCATGACTATTGTCACAATTTTAATCGAACCTGAGTACCATTAAGTGTATGGCAATCAAGAAAAACGGAAAACGAAAAAAAAAACTCATTTAAAAAAGATTATAGTCTTTGAAGAAAATCAGCGAGGCTTGTCTGAAAAATGGAAAGCCTTATGTGACACGGCAGCAGGAAAGATAGTTGCTTGTTTCTTTTGAATAAGCTTCATTTTGTTTTCTCAACGTGTAACCTTTCGTTCTCGTATAAAAGGTGAGGAAGCATCGACAATTACTCCTTTCCGTGAAAAAGCTTCATTTTCTTTGTTTCGAGAGCTGTGCTGCTAATGCAGTGACAGCTAGTGGGTGTTCGTTGTTAGACACATCGTCAACACCTGCATTCATCCCTTTGCAAGAAACACCGTGGTGACAACGAAATGCAGTGACAAGCCGAACAGGCTACACTCTCTTTTGCACCGGACCACGACCACCGGTGCCCCAGCAAATCTTTTCACTGTGCGCCCGCCTCGCCCCCGGCCCCTCCTGATGTGAACTCTGAAGCACGGAGACGAGGAAGAACTGTCTCGACCTCCACCAAAACCAAGACACCACACCAGGGGACTGTGGCGTACGATCGACGTGATACCCGCTGCATCATACAGTACGTACGCTATACAGTACACCTACTAGCAACACTGGCGCCACTACGAACATCGATACTGCTTCGCTTGTCGATTCCTGCAGCGCTGCCGCTGCGTCTGCGAGCGCCACCTAGAGCGCCGCTGCTGCGCTCGCCGACCCGTCCGGCCGTAGTCCGGCCGTAGCCACTGCCTCTACAATCAACAGGGGCGCAGGCTTTGGAGAAGGCCGCGGCCGGTTGTGTCATTCTAGTCGTGCGGCCCGAGGCAGCCCACTGGGAGCCTGGACGCGAAAGCGAAAGGGCCCCCCACCGCTACTACCCGTACCGCGGGCTCCACACACACACCGTCCCGGTCATCGGGCCGCGGGCCCAGCAGAGGAACGGCTGTTCGCGCGCCCAGTACGGCCCTCGCCCCGGGGGCCCACAGGGTCATATCCAAGTACTCCATCTATCGGGCAAACCTTGCGCCACGCGTTGTTTCTACACTCGAGTCACTGCGCGCTGGGCCCTGGAATCCAGTGGGGTCGTCGTGTCATTGAGTTAGCGCCGGACGGTGGCCGTGTATAGCAGAGGTTTTGAACAGTTTAACGGTGGCCCACGCACTGGCGCGTGCGCCCCGTACGCGGAACCGATCTCAGCCATTGATCCGGTAGGGTGGCCGTAGTACTAGGCCTGCGTGTCGCGTGCGTGTGTGCGCCCGTTGGACGTTGGGTGGGTGCGATTGCAATTTGCAAATGCTACTACTGCTCTGCGAGCGAGCGAGCATCGAGATGCGCCCGCCCCCCGTTTGACTCGTCCTCTTGCCTCTTACGGGGCTGATAGCTTGCCAAATCGGGACTGCATTGACAGCGACCCACCACCGGTGAACCACACCGTGCCGTCATTACAAGCAGTCGCCACGGTCACTGAGATGGATCCCGTGATCGTTTCGGGCGACTCACGCCGTACGCTCTGACGCGCTGTGTGTGCATCGATGGCGATTGCAGAAGCACTAGTATTTGATCTGATGCTGTGCGGTTAATGATCGCGTTGTGCAGACGGCGACCCAATCAGCAACCGAAACGTCTTTGGGCCCTGGGCAATAACAGGGCGAGGGCGGCACGGTTATCCACTCCTGACACCCGTCCTTGCCCCTGTCCTTTGCGCCTAAACTCTTGATTAGCCCCACTAATCCCACCGGTGGCGCGGTGCCCGAGGTTGGCCCCACGCCGTCAGTGGCGTTCGGCACACGTTCTCCAGTACTAATCCCACTCAGAACGGGTCACCGGGTCCACGGCGATGCGACCGGCCCCCGCGACCTGACCCTGAGCCGCAGACTGACCCTGACACGGGCACCCAGCCCACCCAGCCCTGCCGCTCGCTGCCCCCTCGCTCGCTTCGGCGCTTTCTCCAGTGAGCCGCAACACCCGCCGCAGTGCCGCTGCCGCTAATTAACCACAAGCGGCCGTCGCCTTCCCCCCCCCCCTTGCTCCTCAAAAAAGGCGGAGAGGAGAGGTGGTGGTGACGCAGTGGAGCGAGCACCCAGGGCAGCAGCCAGCAGCGTAGAGCGAGCGCCATTAGTGGAGTTGGGAGCTTAACACTCCCGCTCCGTTCCCATCCCGCGCGGCTGCCGTCTGCCGAGCCTGCTCAGGTATCGCTCCCTCCCGTAATCCGCTAGATCTGCTGCTTTTCGCTTGCTGTCTCAGTGCGGGGGTGTGTAACTTTAGCGTCGATCGTTTCCGGGATGGGTTGCTGCGTTGCGGCGGTGCTGGTGCTTGAAATGAGCGACCTCGAGTGGGCGCTCGTGGATTTTGTGGGGGCTGTCGGTTGATTTGTCCGGTTCTAGCTGGTTGTGAGCTGATCCGATGAGAGCTTGGCGATTTGCGACTGTTTTGTGATCGTTTTAGCTTGTCTACGCTAAGCGCTTAATGTGGAACGGGAGGCTTAGTTGCTTTGTGAGATAAGGAACATCTGTTCTTTCAGGTGTCCAGTGCTCAAGTTTGGGTGAACTGATTATTACTTCCTTAAAGCCTCAGCATATATTTGATATAGCCTTACTTCCCTCTACTGGCTAAATGCTAGTATGGCTATTAGCCTCTACGTCAGGGTAAAAGGTCCACTCCATTTATGTGTATTTTCCCTGCTGTACCGTGGTATGCACCTGTGGTTTAGTTGGGTTTAGGATGTTTTTTTTCTTGTTGTCTTTGTATCTGACTAACAAACTAGGGGTCTTTGTTTAGTGTATTGCATTGTGATGAGTGAAAGGCAGCACAGCATTGTGGAAAAAAATCATATTCTTTCAATGGTTACCAAAGTGTTTGATGTCATCTTAATGGCGACCAAAGGTAGCATTCAAGATGTTTGATGTTATCTCAAGGCATTGGCATTATGTTCAATGGCTATGGCTAGAAAAGGTCCCTGCTAAAATAAACTTTCAAAAGGCCACATAAGGCAGTCCTTTAGTGCTACGATACTGATCATTTTGTGTGTACATGAAGTGGGTATCTTCTAGCAACTTCTTTAGTGCTGCATATTTCTCATTCATACATTTCTTCTGGTATTCTTTTTTGTTTTTGTACATCTCTGCTGTTTGTATCATATACATTATCTTTTCAATGAAAATACTAGTGTAATTTTTTACTATTATAGAAAGAGAGTTCGGTTGATTTGTTTACTTCTTGTCTATATATATGTATTTTAGGATATTGTTATTTAATGAATAAAATAATTGATATCTAGAGGTAACCTATGTGGCCCTTTATTTTTGATATGCTATTTCTCACATTTTCCTAACCTTCTACTTGGTCACTTTTGGTTTAAATAGAAGTTTGCAGCCAACCACAGAAGCGGTGAAATAAGCAAAATGAAGGAAGCTTAAATTCAATAAAAACATAATAAGTTTTGTTTTCTAATACTTGAGATCACATTCCCTTCCTTCTGTGCCTACATGGTTTTTCTTGTTCACTGTCTTCTGGTACTTGGTCTGTTTTCTCAGGGAATAGTTTCTATTATGCTGTGAAGTTGTAATTCAGAAATTTTATATTCATTATTTTAGAAATTCCTTGACGAAGCTGATCTTCTATTTGTATTACATCATTTACAATTGCTTTACTCCCTAAGCTGTTTCAGTTCTCATTATACAACCTTCTGTTTCTATCTTTTAACAAATACACAGTTCTCCATGTTAAGTTTTCATGATTTATACTTTTACAATCTCAGTCTTGGTTTATTCCTGTCATGCCAGTGCCCATCATGGTGAGGAAGAAGAGAACTGGCGCTGGTGGCTCTGGAGAAACTTCTGGAGAGTCTTCAGGAGGTTCTGGACAAGGTTCTTCACAGCGGCCTGAGCGAACTCAACAACCTGGGGGAGGACGTGGCTGGGTGCCTCAACAGGGTGGCCGTGGTGGCGGGCAACACCAGGGTCGTGGTGGACATTATCAGGGCCGTGGAGGACCAGGGCCACATCACCCTGGTGGCGGGCAACCTGAGTATCACCCGCCTGAATATCAGGGACGTGGTGGTGAATATCAGGGACGTGGTGGTGAATATCAGGGACGAGGTGGTGAGTACCAGGGTCGTGGTGGCGCCCGCTCTAGAGGTGGAATGCCACAACCATACTATGGTGGGCATAGGGGAGGTAGTGTTGGACGAAATGTTCCTCCAGGTCCATCCAGAACAGTTCCCGAGCTGCACCAAGCCCCTTATGTCCAGTACCAAGCCCCGGTGGTTTCACCATCCCCATCGGGACCTGGCTCATCCTCACAGCCTATGGCAGAGGTGAGCTCTGGACAGATCCAGCAACAGTTTCAGCAACTTGCAATTCGTGGCCAGACTTCCACGAGCCAAGAAGTTCAAGTGGCACCAGCATCAAGCAAATCGGTTCGATTCCCGTTGCGCCCTGGCAAGGGCACATATGGGGACAGGTGCATTGTGAAGGCAAACCATTTTTTTGCTGAGCTTCCTGACAAGGACCTTCACCAATATGATGTAAGCTCCACATAGGGAATAATTTCATGTTACTATTATTTATGCTGTTATTTCTGTTCACCAATCTTTTGCCATCAGGTATCCATAACACCTGAGGTTACTTCACGTGGCGTTAATCGTGCTGTCATGGGAGAGCTTGTAACACTATATAGAAAATCCCATTTGGGTGGGCGTCTACCTGCGTACGATGGAAGAAAGAGCCTTTATACTGCTGGACCATTGCCATTTACTTCTATGACATTTGAAATTACCTTGCAAGATGAGGAAGATAGTCTTGGCGGTGGCCAAGGCGGGCAAAGGTGTGGGCGTGTGGCATTCTGCTGTGTCCGTATTTAGAGCATATGCAATATTTCGTGCTGACTGATGTAATCCTTTCTTATTCAAGGCGAGACAGATCATTTAGGGTGGTGATCAAATTTGCGGCCCGTGCTGATCTCCACCATCTGGCTATGTTTCTAGCTGGAAGGCAAGCTGATGCTCCTCAAGAAGCCCTTCAAGTGCTTGACATTGTACTACGTGAATTGCCTACTGCAAGGTGATCTTAGGCTAGTTGTATTTATTAGTTGTTTTTTCCATGCCAAAAGAAATCTATGTTGCCTTACATTTTTCTTGTGTAGGTATTCTCCTGTTGGTAGGTCATTTTATTCGCCCAACTTAGGGAGACGCCAGCAACTTGGTGAGGGTTTGGAAAGTTGGCGCGGTTTTTACCAAAGCATAAGACCGACACAGATGGGCCTTTCACTGAATATTGGTTAGATACAGTCACTTCAACCTTTTTGTTTCATTGTTTATGCTTCAGTAACCACACATGATCCATGGTGTAATTGAAAGGCTGGGGCAGTCGCCCTTGAACTCTAAAAAAATGATCCATGGTGTGAACTCCAACTCCCAGTGTAGTTTATGGAATCAGTATCAGTCTTTCCTTAGCCTTTGATTTGTGCTCTTGCAGATATGTCCTCTACTGCATTTATCGAGCCTCTCCCTGTGATCGATTTTGTTGCTCAGCTTCTTAACAGAGATATCTCAGTTAGACCATTGTCTGATTCTGATCGTGTGAAGGTTTGAATCATCACCTTGCCTGTTTTGTAGCAACTTTGGTTTATGCTTAGTTGGTGCTGAGTTACTGTTCTTTTTGTTCATCTGTAGATAAAAAAAGCCCTAAGAGGTGTGAAGGTCGAGGTAACTCACAGGGGAAATATGCGCAGAAAATATCGCATTTCTGGTCTCACCTCACAAGCAACAAGAGAGCTATCGTATGTGTCTTCCATTGCTGGTATGAGCTAATAGCTTAAGGAATAATGCAGTGACATGATCTATTGGTTTCTTTGTGACAGATTCCCTGTTGATGATCGTGGTACTGTGAAGACTGTGGTGCAATACTTCATGGAGACTTATGGTTTTAGTATCCAGCACACCACTTTACCGTGCTTGCAAGTGGGCAATCAACAAAGGCCAAATTATCTGCCTATGGAGGTTAGTGTCTTCAACTGTCTCCATTGAACTTGGATTTGTTATATTGCTCCTCTCTATTTGAATGGTCTCTGGATGCTACAGCTTCAGTATTTATCATAAGTGCTTATGGCATTGAAAATGAAATTTTAGGTTTGCAAGATAGTTGAAGGACAGCGTTACTCAAAGCGACTCAATGAAAAACAAATCACCGCTCTACTGAAAGTGACCTGCCAGCGCCCTCAAGAGCGTGAGCTGGACATCTTACAGGTGTCTGTTTATAATATGTTTTTATATGAGTTATTCATCAGTGTATACATATTATAAATTCAAATGTTTAACCATGTTTTAGCTTTGGAATCCCTGTTTACACATTCTTAAGGTTTAGGTGCACTACAAACTATTGCCATTTGTCTTTTCTTAACATGATTATACATTTTCCTGTGCATCTAAAATGGTCTCTGGCTCCCTGAGATTGGTATTTGGTAAAAGGGTGTCTGCCACAGTTGTTTTATAATTTTATTATTTTTTGCGTAAATTGTATTTTTTTGTTAAACAGTGCCATTTTTTTTTCAGAATACTGAGTAATGTTAAAACATAATATGGTATAGTGGGTTTGTCACCCAGACAACCAGGATTCAGTTTATCACCACCTAAGTCTTAATGCTAAGCTGAACATCTCTCGCCTAGTCTTTCAAAAAAACATCAAATTTTAAGTAAGAAAATGCTGATAAAAACTATTTTGTCCTCTTAGACCAACAAGAGAAAGTCAGTTAGCTGAATTTATGGTACAGAGGTTTTATTTGTTTTTGTATTTACCAAAGTCAGTTAGCTGAATTTATGATTCTGGCTTCCTTATTTTCCCTTTTATCAGACTGTGCATCACAATGCATACTATGAAGACCCGTATGCACAGGAATTTGGTATAAGAATTGATGAACGTCTTGCAGCAGTTGAAGCTCGTGTTCTGCCACCACCAAGGGTAAGTTAACAAACATGACTTCTAACAGCATCTTGCCATTTTGTTTTCCATACTTGTGCATGCTGTGCATGGCTACTGACATGAAATTTGTGCATTTTGTAATTAGCTTAAATACCATGATAGTGGCCGAGAGAAGGATGTTTTGCCCAGAGTTGGTCAATGGAACATGATGAATAAGGTATGCTTATGACCTGGAAATCTAGATAAAGTCACTCTTCCTGCAATTTCTTCTAATGTAATTCATTTTCTTATTATTGTAACATTAGGTGAGAACCATCCAAATTAAATATCTGCTATATTTTGCAAAAATTAAAAATAAAGCAGAAAGCTAACCCAGCAACTGTGAAAGTTACATAGTCATAGTCATAGCTATTACTGAGTTTATAGTCATAGCCTCAGCAAATAAGTTTGTTTGTCCAAGTTACATAGTCATAGACTCATAATCATAGCTATTACTGAGTTTATTGTTTTGCGGTACTTTCCTCTTGTTTTTGTTAGGCATGCCTTTTAGCTATCACCTTACCTCAAAATTCTAGGATCTACCTAACTTGACATGGAAATATATTGTGGAGGGATTGATTTTGCATTATATACTAAGGAAGATCAATCAAGAAGCTCGAATAAAAAAATTCTTTCAGGAACCTCCAAACTATCCAGGGTGTCTTTTTTCCCTCTTTCTTTGTAGTTTATAACCATCTTTTATGCAATACAACATCTGCAAAATTAACCTTTTTTATTATGATTTGACATTGCTGTAATCTAGACAGGGGCGAAGCTAAAACAAAAAAAAAAATCTATCATTGGTCCCAGTGCACCACCGTAGATGAATGTGGTGTGCCCCTGATTTCTAAATTTTGCTTGCCTGAATGTGGTGTGCCCCTGATTTCTACGTTTTGCTTGCCTTCTGTCTGCATGCTCCTTTTTTTGTTGTTTGATTTAATAATCTCATGAGTCATAACTTTATTATCTATTCTTCTTTGGTGGCTTCTTTTCTGGGTAGAAAATGGTTAATGGTGGCAGAGTCAGCAACTGGACATGTATTAACTTCTCCCGGAATGTGCAAGATAGTGCCGCTAGGGGTTTCTGTCATGAGCTGGCAGTCATGTGCCAAATATCAGGAATGGTAAGTCTTCTTCCTTCAGTTATGATTTGTGCGCTGTATCTGTTTTTTTCTTTTTGGTTATTTACTCCATGTATTTTCCTCTCCCATCAGGATTTTGCTCTTGATCCTGTGCTGCCTCCAGTGACTTCAAGGCCAGAACATGTTGAAAGAGCATTAAAGGCACGTTATCAAGATGCAATGAACATACTGAGGCCACAGGGCAGGGAACTTGATCTGCTGATTGTAATATTGCCTGACAATAATGGTTCTCTTTATGGTAATGTTCTCTTCCAAAAGACACCTAAACATTGTCTGCTGTATGCATTTGGTGATCAGCATTCTTTTCGTTTTTCAGGGGATCTCAAAAGGATCTGTGAGACTGATCTTGGATTGGTCTCCCAGTGTTGTTTGACTAAACATGTTTTTAAGATGAGCAAGCAGTATCTTGCAAATGTTGCACTCAAAATAAATGTTAAGGTAAAATCTCTACACACTTTCATCCTTAAAGTCACTCCTGAATTGCTTGTTTTCTCACAATTTTCCTACCTTTTTAGGTTGGGGAAGGAATACTGTACTTGTAGATGCTTTGACAAGGAGAATCCCCCTTGTCAGTGACAGACCGACCATAATATTTGGTGCTGATGTTACCCATCCACATCCTGGAGAAGATTCCAGTCCGTCCATTGCAGCTGTAAGTGCAGTACTTGTTGCAAATAGGCCAAAAGTTCACATAGTCTAACCTGGAAGTTTCACTTTTTAATTCTTACTATATTGTTCCCTTCCTAGGTTGTTGCTTCGCAAGACTGGCCTGAGGTCACCAAATATGCTGGACTAGTGAGTGCCCAAGCCCATCGCCAGGAGCTGATACAGGATCTTTTCAAAGTATGGCAAGATCCACAGAGGAGGACAGTAACTGGTGGCATGATAAAGTATGATCCACATTAAGATGATGAGACTTATTCACACTTCTCCTTTGGATTCTGCTTTTTGCTTTTTTTTTTTTTTTTTTTTTTTTTTTTTGCAGGGAACTTCTCATTTCGTTCAAAAGAGCAACTGGACAGAAGCCCCAGAGGATCATATTCTACAGGTTATTATCCTTGATCTTTAAACTTTCCTGGTCTGTTTCTCAATATACTAAACAGCTTTGAATTTCAGGGATGGTGTCAGCGAGGGGCAGTTCTATCAAGTTTTGTTGTATGAACTTGATGCCATCAGAAAGGTACATGTAATTGCATAGCGTTCGTTTGATGTTCTTCATCTTTTCTTGACTATCTATCGTTACCATGGAAATAGGCCTGTGCATCCCTGGAGCCCAATTACCAGCCTCCAGTTACTTTTTTGTCGTGGTCCAGAAGCGACATCACACTAGGCTGTTTGCTAATAACCACAATGACCAGCGTACAGTTGATAGAAGTGGAAACATACTGCCTGGTTAGTTCTTGGTGCTCTCCCTCTCCATGTTTTTGGGCTTAGCATGTCTAATTTGGATCTGACCCGAAACTTTCTTTTCATCTGAATTTAGGCACCGTGGTTGATTCAAAGATTTGCCATCCTACTGAATTTGATTTCTACCTGTGTAGCCATGCTGGCATTCAGGTTATTTTTTTCATTCTCCTTTTCAATTGACCCTCAATGAAATGGGCTGATTACTGACTTGAAGTTCACATCCATTAGGGAACAAGCCGCCCTGCTCATTATCATGTCCTGTGGGATGAGAACAAGTTTACAGCTGATGAGTTGCAGACTCTGACAAACAATCTGTGCTACACGTAATACATCTACTGCTCCATCAATCCATTATTTCCTGCACACTCTTTAACTGCCTGTTAAATTAAACATTGTTTATGCCTATGCAGGTACGCTAGGTGCACCCGCTCTGTGTCAATTGGTAAGCCAGCTTGAGAATTTTACTCAGTAGTCTCTTTTCTACTCTGGCAATCCATTTGTTGACCGTTGCTTGATTGCTTGCAGTGCCCCCGGCATACTATGCTCATCTGGCAGCCTTCCGAGCTCGCTTCTACATGGAGCCAGATACCTCTGACAGTGGGTCAATGGCGAGTGGTGCCCGTGGACCTCCACCAGGTGGGGCACGCAGCATCAGAGGTGCGGGGAGTGTTGCAGTCAGGCCCCTACCCGCTCTCAAGGAAAACGTGAAGCGTGTGATGTTTTACTGCTGAGAGTGCTGGGCTGCCTTCACTAAGGAATATCCTGGAGTATTCCATGTATCTGCACTGCTGTTTCGGTGATGCTATCTGAGACCGAATTTATGCATTTAAGACTTTTAGTGATCTGGGGATTTTAAGTATGCTTGCTTTCTATTCGTAATGTTGTGACTTGTGACGTGAGGAGCTTTAGCACTGTGTGATGTGTAAACTATTTGTTGTAAATTGTAACCAGCCACTCTTGGTGTATGTTATGACGAACCTAGTTGTTTGTGTGAGTCTTTGATTGTCTGGTGATCATGGCAGCTAGTTTCTTGAGTAGTTTTGTTATCATATCATGTGCTGTATTATAGTCAAACCTAACGAAGCCTGGATGTGTGGTACTCTGGTAGAGGCGGCACGCGAGAATGTGTGCTGAAGCTGAATGCTATCGACGGTTCATTCAACGGAACGGACGGGTCAGTTGAAGTGCTTGGAAAGAAACGTGATCAGTGCTAGCACTACGAAGTACTCCAACATGGGCCTATAGATGTCCAACGGGCCGCCCGGTACCGCCCGTGGCCTGCTCGGCCGCCGTGCCACCCACGGGCTCGGGCCGCGCCTGGCCCATGGCCCGGTCCGTGGGTCATTTTTCCGGCCCACAGGCCACTCGGGCCACTAATTCACGGGCGGGGCCACGCCCGCTATGTGCAAAAAAAAAAAAAAAAAAAAAAACGCCGCCCCCACGGCGGCAGACGGCGCCGACCAACGCCCGCGCCGCCGCTACGCCGCCGCCGGTGGGGAGCGGGCGGAGTGGGGGCGCCACGCGCCGCGACGGCGCCGCGCCCGCCGCTGCCAGCTCCGACGGGCGCGCTTCGCGCTTCTTGCGCGTGCGGCGGCGCGATGGACGCGCCGCCGCTGGGCTGCCGCGCCGCCTGGGCGCCGATGGTCGGCCAGGCGGCAGGGAGGTGGCCGGGGAGGGAGGCAGTGGTGCAGCCCGCCGAGAACGAGGAGAGGAGTGCGGGCGTGGGGAAGAGAGGATGGGGATTTTTTATATATATTTTTTTTTTTTTTTTTTTTTTGTGGAGAATGGAGAATGAATGGGCTGATGTCTTTTTTTTTTTTTTTTTGAGTGATTGGGCTGATATCTTCTTGGGCCGCTGCTGTAATGAAACTGTCACGGGCTTTAGCGGGCCGGGCCAGCAGCGGGGCCGACGGGCCAGCGAGCCGGGCCAGCACCGTACCACGGGCCGAGGCAACGGCCCATGGCCCGCCCCGGCACCGGCCGGGCCGCCCGTGGCCCGTACCTAACGGACCCGGCCGGGCCAGGTACCGGGCCGTTTTGCCGGGCCTCGGACCGGGCCGCGGGCCGCGGGCCAAATGGCCAACTATACATGGGCCTCTTCACGAGGCTAGGCGGGGGAGCTCGCGCGGTCAGGTCCACAGCCAGGCCACGTTCATCTGAGCGTCCCAGCCTCCCAGGAGACTTTCAGTTTGGATTCAGAAACCAAAATGCGATGTGTTATCCCGCACCAAAAGCATCGATGCTCGTGAGCTTTGATCCCAGCCAGTTTGCCAGGTACTTGCCCGCTGCCCAGTTTGCGTTGTCAATCCCCGGGCGTGTGCTGATCTCTGCACATCAGAAACGACGGGCCGCGGGCGCATCCACGGCACTTGTCTCAGTTGGGCTGCACTCTGGACTGGACTGCTTTTTCACATCGGTACTTAGTTGCCGAACGTACCTGCATAGTACTTAGTTGGGCTGGGCTCTGTGCTATCACATCGGTACTCCGTACCTGCACGGTCGTGCAACAGTGAAATGGAAAAACAAAAGGAGCGACACACACAGCACGGTCATCGATTTGACCATTGCAACGGCTGTTGTACCTGAACAACCGACCGATTCTGATAGTTGCACAGCGGACTTGACTTCTATTCGCTACGGCACTTGAGCTCAGGATCTAGTCGTGCCACCAACCAGCAACCTACGTACGTCCTGGACCGACAAGAATACGAAAGCTTTGTTTGAGCTCGCATGGCCCAACTTCTCTGAAGAAACGATCCTACGCAAGCAACGCTGTGTTGCGCGCACATTGGGTGGTGAAACTGGGGCATTGAAAAAGACGAACGGTCCAAAACCGGGGGGCATAGCGTTCGATTGCGTCGGAACGGCGGAGCCGACGCGGACATGGAAATGTGGCCGTCGCTCTCTCGGTCTCTCGTCTCTGCTCTGCCGTGAACCGTGTGCTGTTTCCGCGGAGAACCAGTGGCAAGCAGGGAATGCGGCCAGGGCCGCGCTGGGCCAGACGTCTCATGGGCACGGAAGCGACCAGCGCCGACCGCCGAGGCCGAGCGGTGGAAACCTCAAAGCGCAACCACGTCGGTCGTCGGTCCTACCGTGCTGCTGCCTACGCCCCTCCACCGCCACCGGTCCGCGGTCCTTTCTCGCGATCGCGGACGGATGAGGCGGTTGAGGCCCAAGAAGTGGACGTTGTTAGCCAGACGGACCAAGGGCGCGCGCGCTTGAAAACCCCGAGCAGAAGTGGGCCGCAGCCCACGGGCTTGAGGTCGTTTTTTTTTTGGAATGGCTTGGAGGTCGTTGTGATGCCAGCAACCAAAGGCTTGAGCCGCTGCTGCTCCTGAACAGTGGAGCGGTGGAGGCCGACCTCGCGGAACAGGAGCATGACGGCACAGCAACTGTGGCTGCGCGGTGCGTGGAATCTCCGCTGAAACGTCAGATTTGGCCGTGAATACTCCAATACACACGCAAATGCTCCACCCGTTCGTTCACTCCGCTCCCACTGCTGTCTGTCATCGCCACCATCCATCAGGGGCCGTGGAGCTAGGGCACTGTCGATGTTGTGCACGAACCGGCTACAGAAAGGGCAGGCCGGCAGGCAACTGTACGCTGATTGAAAATCGCTGTACCCGGCCCACCCAACCCTCTATATTCACGAGATTCAACACAAGCACACACATACCAACTGCAAACACGAAACCGTACGAGCGACGTACGTAGTACGCCCGTCCGTGCCTGTTTGTTGTGACTTCTGAACCTCGGCTAGCCCCCGGGCTCCGAATCTACCACGGGGTAAAATAAAAAGCAAATATGCGATGCGAAACTCATCAACACCGACCAGCTACGTACGTACGAGTACGCACTCTCGCGTGCGGCGTGCCACGCCAAGAGACGACGACACAGGCAGGCCACCGGGCAACATGAGCTACAGTACGTACGTACCACATGATTGCGACCGAAAAGCTGTAGCTAGGCTCCAAATGCACGCATCAAGAGGCGGGCGGGCGGGCTCGGCGTGCAATCAGCATCAGGCCAGGCGGCAGAGCAGCCAGCGTCGTCACATTCGCAATCGCATCGCCGTCGCGTGCCGCCCCATAGGATTCCTCGCTCCGCCTCGCTCGCTGCCCCGGTGGCTGGGTGGAAACGAGAGATGCCCGCGCGCGAGTGCCCGTGACCGCGCGCGCGGGCGACATGAACATGATGCCTGCAGCCGCATGCGGGCCCGGGCGGGCGGGCGAAGGTTCTTGAGCGGACATGCCAAACGCGCCGCGACGACGCTAGAAACAAACCCGGCAGGGATCGCGTCCCCCAACTAACCTCGACGCCTAAACAAATTAAATCGCCCCGGATTCGCTAGCTGCGGCTAATCTTGCACTAACTCCTAACAATTATTCCACTCTGTCTAGTCTAGTTTAGCCTACTCGTACGCCGCAGCTAGCATCGTGTCATGAGAGCGATCGATTAAATTTACTAGTATTACATACCCGTACCGTACGTGTCAGCTGCAATGTCCGTGATTGCAAGGAGACCGTCGATCCAAGAGCTGATCATCGGGGAGCAGGAATTCCCAGGATGCTTTCCCATCGTTAAGCATCCCGTGTGCAGCATCAGCATGAGCATCTGCGTCCTTCTCCCCTCCCCACGTTTTGCGACAGTCGGAGCCGAGATTCTCCGGGTCTCGGAGCCTCGGCCGCCCAATAAAAACGAAGAACTGCTCTGCTCTGCTGATAAAAAGCGTCACAATTTACTAGTTCTGGTCACGTGCCGACACCGATCCGATCCTCCTCCACATGTGTGGTTGCAACCTTGTTTCAATTCTAAATCGAGCTGGGATAGATAGACACAGATGAACCTTTTTTTGGCGCATACAGTACATTGTCACAGCTAGCGGTCGGCCAGGTGGGAGGAATAATACAATAGTATAATCTGTAACATTCGTGCATGTAACATGTACGGTGGCCTAGGTCGATTTACCAACAACATTATTCGTGCATGTAAGTCTTGTGCTTGGCATAGTATGAATCTCTTGGAAATTAAAATGGACTCAAACAAACCTACTACTACAAACCCAAGTCTGTTTTGCAATAAGACTCGTGCAAATCATTATTATCAATCATGTGATCCGCGCTTAATTGACGATTAGTAGGTCTCTAGCCTCTCTGATGTTAACGTACTAGTCCACTTGACGATGAAATCTTCCTTGACTACGTACTAGCTGCTTTAGGCATTCACAACAACCATGCATGCATGCAAGCAAGCTCTGTCCCTGCAGTTAGTTTCCTCCAATAATTCCTCACCTTTTTGCTTGGCTTTCTAGGGAACAATTGTACTTGTGAGACCCAATCTATCTTTTTCTTGACGCCCGCCCACCGGTCCTCAATAATCTCATCATCATCATCATCATCATCATCATGGATCGTCGTCAGATCACGGACAGCACACGAGACAAAAGTGAAGGCTAGCTGATCGCGGGTGGATCATGCCGGCCCTGACTGCTTTTCCCCTTTCCTCCCAAGAATCATTGGAAACAAAAATCGGATCGCATGCAGCCGCTTTCGCCGGCGAGAGCTTTTTACGGCCGGCAGCTGTCCCTGTCGGCCACGGCTGCTGTTGGCCTCGCCGGCCGCCGTCGCCGTCAACGCAACGCAACGCAGCATGCAGTGCAGGTACGGACGATTTCATTCCGACAATAATTCTCTTTCATTTCAGTAACCACCGCGGCCGCAATCCGTCCGAGAGGCAATCTTCCACAAATGCGTGCATACCTGCCACATATAGCAGCCACGCCCAAATAAAAGCAGTTGGGTCCAAACATTCTCCGTTGCCGACTCACTGAGAGTGAGAGGTGTATGTCGTACCAACCACCAATGTATGAGTATGCCCAAACCACGTACGCCCTATAGCTCTTGTCTTTGCCTCCTCCATCTGCCAAATAAATAAAACTCTTCTCCTAGTTCCACTGTGATTTCCAAGTCGTCCTATATATGCAACCCTCCTCAGCAACCTATCACTCACACTGACTCAGGCATGCAAATGTGCACTTAAAGTGCAAGTGCGTTTCTCCCCAAGAGCTATTTAGAATCACAGGGTTAATTAAAATGGAACAACTTTTCAGTTGAAACTTTTTAAAACTTCCTCTCGCTGCTGTTGGAGATGTATAGAGCCGAAAATACTAACTCCTCCTAGCTCCATGTTTTGTTTCCTATGAAAAGTTTTTACCAAACGCTTTTCTAAAACAACTTAAGAGTGTCCATCGATGTAGTTGCCCATGGAGCTGAAAACAATTTCTCTACTAGTGGAGTAAAGTTATAGTAATAAGATAACAAGTTCTTGCGTAAAACTCCACGAAAATAAAAGTTTCAAATCAAAACTAATTCTTCCATTATATCCTAATATTTTGTCCATATTTTAAGTTATTTTTCTAAGGACCCATTTGGATGGTTCGAAATGCATCCACTCTAATAATCACATTCCCCCTCTCCGTTCAATATGTAACGACAGACGCCAACTTTTGTTGGATAATCCGGTCGGTTTATCGATGGTTAACAAGTATGGTGGTTCTAATGATCATCTTGTACCTGTTTTACAGGTGGATTTAGAAAAAAATCCATGAATTAAGGTCACAGGCGTGGTTCTGGCTGTATTGACTACATCTTTTTGGTGTAACTGGTTATTCTTTGCCTTGTGATCAAATTGGTTATTAGGCATATTTCAATTAAATTAATATGGCTACATGTGGAATATACTTGCATATGACTGTTAGCCACATATGAAGATAAGTTGCGGCCACTTGTGCCGTAGATAGTGACGAAAGCGCTATAAGTTGCATAGCAGAAATATATGTATACCTTTCACCCCCTGAATTTAAGATAGACTTATATCTATACTATGAAAAGTTGTGGAATGTCAAATTCCAAGTCAAATAGCCTAGTCAGTACATTCTTTTTTTTTTTTTTTTTTTTTTGTGAAGACCATAAAAGTACATTCTAATTCCTCCAAAATCAAAAGATCAAAACCAGTCCTAAATGAAATGCATGTATTACTCATCTCTTAGTAATTACTTGGCAAGAAGAAAGGGAATTATTGGGTGCGCAGATATTCGTTAGACACAATTGCTTGCAATTCCAAGTCAAATAGCCTAGCTAGTCCATAATGATTGGATTATATTATTAATGAGAAGAAGGATGCAATGATTTTGCGATGCCCATACTGTGGTGTGTGCCTGATCTAGACCGGCGTGCGTGCACGAGGACGAGGTGATCGAAAGCTACATGCTATCGTCCCCTCGCTGTCTGTCCAACGTAGAGACTAGCTAGAGAGACAGCACAATCAAGCGCAGTATAGCAGGCTCGAGCTTAGCGAGAAGCTAACACGATGTGCTGTGCATATAAGTCAAGCGCTATAGACAGTCACGGGCAGCAGGTATCTTTTGCCTAGAGATCAGGTCATGCATGCTGTGCTTAAACAAAGTGACCAATCAGTTACAAGTATCATATTTTCGTTAAATTATAAGTATTATATTTATGTGCAGTAAATTTAATAGGAGTTCCACTTGTTGTCGCGTGTAACAAAACAATGTAGCGTGAAGTAGTATATACGTCTAGGTGTAAGTTGGATGTCCATGGATGTTCAATGGATACTCTCTAGTTCAAAAAATGAACTAGGAAGAGGTGGTCCCCCACAAAAATTAGAATTTCTAGGTCATTTGTCAAAAATCCATGGATGCCCAAATTAGTTAGTCTTCCACCTATGTATATACGTACTGCCTTTGCAATACATAACGTATGGGAGTATAGCTGGGAAAAAAACTGCCTCCATCAACACTTATTTTGTTAATGGTTTTGAACTATTTATAAGGTCTAAAAGACTTGACATTGTTGAGGCGAAATTGATTTTTGTTCAGATCCTACTCACTATCATCAGTGGCAATATATATGAAATACTATACGTCTATACTAGCTAGTGTATTTAGGTTTTTTATGATCTTCAAACAGAAATATATGGACTTCAAACTAGATACGAAAAAGATGGCAACATATTGTTGACCTAGTACAACACTTGACTATATATATGCATGCATCCTGACACAAGAAGACAGCATGAATTTGAGCTAGCATGATTAATGACATTGTAAGGGGAATGATATTGTTTTGCTACAAGAGAAAAGGTAATAAAAAATAACAGGAGGGGAATGGAGCAAATTAAGCTACAAAACACGCCCCCATTAAGCTAGCTACAAACATCCTTATTGGTTCTATGACCAGAAACTATACTTAATCCAACAAAGATTATCCAACTACAAGGAAGGGAAAACCAACAAGAACAAGATGACCAGCATGAACACCAACCCCCACCACCACGACCAAGGGGGTCATCACATGCGTCCAACTCCAACCTAGCTTACTCCATTAGTCAGAGAAGACGCCTCTCTCTCTCTCACCCAAAAGGTTCCTTCGGATCCCATGCATGAGCATGAACTCACTCATGCGATCGACTCTCAGTTGCTAACTTGCATTGTATGCCGTTACGCTATATAACGACTACCTTACTCCTCGCATTGCATCTGCATGATCAAGTCTGTGGCTTACTGTGCGCGAGCTTATGTCTTGTACAAGCTCGATCGGTGGATGCATGGTCGGTCATGGCATCCTGCCTCCGTTGAAGGACGAGGCCGACTTCATCTCGGCCTCCAGGGAGCTCATATCGCTGCTGCTCTGGTGGTCTCCTCCTCCTCCTCCTCTCGGCGTCGATATCCCGCGCACGATGCCGCCTCCGCCCACGCCAAGGAAGTCCCGCGTCATGTCTCCGCCACCCTGGCCGAACTTCACCTCGTGCTCCGCCGCCATCTCGCAAAGCTGTCTGGGATCAAACATCCCCGCGCTGACGACGACACCGTTGCCGCCGCCGAACATTCCTCCGGCGCCGACGCCACCTCCAGCGAGCGAGTTCATCAGGTCGTTCAGGTTGGCGTCGCTCTGCTCCATGTGCGGCGTCGCCGGCCGCACGTGAGGGGAAGAAGAGCCCGCGAAGCCTCGGAACATGGAGGCCGCGCCGCCGTTCGCGCTGGACGTCGCGCCCATCTGCGCCGCCTTCTGGAGCAGAGCGGTCGCCGACATCTGCGGCAGCATGGAGGCTTGATCGCTGTAGAGCCCCGGCGGGGGAACTTGGTCTCCACCACCCATGAAGTTGCCGCCGAAAATCCCTGCTGCTGATGCGTCCGATCCCCCGCCGCCACCGCCTCCACCTGCTCCGCCGCTGAACTGGTCATTGCTCATGAGCCCCTGGCTTGCATGCTCGTGGCTGGACCCCGAGCTGTTGCCATTGTTAGCAAAGAAACCGAGGTTGAAGAGGCTGGGCCCTGAGGCGCCGGGTCCCCCAGCACCGTTGCCTTGTAGGTCGGGCAGCTGCATGAGTCCATGGAAAGGCTTGTTGGCCTGCAGGTACGAGTGCGGCCCATTGCCCGCGTCGTCGCCAAAGTCCTGCCCGACCGATGCCCCCGCGTTGAGGAAGAAGGACGCCGCCGACGGCGGAGCCTGCGGCGGGCGGAAGGCGGACGCACCGTTGGGCGACAGGAGGTGGTCGAGGCGCGCGGCGATGCTGCTGCCGCCGCCGGCCGTGGCGCCGAGCCGGAGGAGCTCCGGGGACGGGTGGTGGTGGTGGTTGTGGCCGTCCTGGAGAGTGGAGGTGAGGTGGGACCCCACCTGCGAGAGGCTGAGCGCCATGTTGCCGGCGTTGGTGGCACCGTAGAGGTGGCTGGTGAGGCTGCTCAGGCTCGTCGGCGGCAGCCGCGCGCTCTCCTGCGCGAGCGCGTCGCAGAACGCCCGGTGCGTGATGAAGCTGTCCCTCCTGCATGGACCAACAACGGATCAGCTATCATTCACGCATGCAGCGCTTGCATTGCTGTGTCGTGAAGCTAGGTCAGAACTCAGAAGGGAAGCAGACAATCGCATGAGCCCAAGACGGCGGCGCACGCAGTGAAAATGTACAGTAAAAAGTTGATGCGACAAGTAAGCATGCAGGTTTCGTAGAAAAACTGGAGGCGGACGCATGCATGGGCCATGTCACGCTGCAGACAACACAGGCACCGAGGAACAGCTGCATCTCGGGTTAAGATACTGTTTCTGATGGACATGTGAACGCCGCTGCAACTGGATGCTGATGCTGTGATTCATGGATCTGAACGGTAGTGATCGATCCTTTTCTTTTTTTCCTTTTCCCTGCAGGCTCTGCAAATTTCCTTTTTTATGATAAAAGAGCCTGCAGAATGCCCTTTGTTCAGATGGCTTTAAAATTCCAAAACTGTTTGAAATTGGGTCACTTTTTAGAATTTTGGAACTAAACAGACCTTGTAAATTTTGAATGTAGTGGTTTCGATATAAAGTTTAGTGCCATTTACACCTCATCCTAAGCCACTTTTTGGAGTTTTTGAATGTAAAGATTTGGATGTAAAGTTTACAGTGAATGTATATAAAGTTTTTGCATCAAAACAACAAGGCCTATGTGATGTGTGCCCTCGATCAGGAGTTTATCACTTCCCTAATGGTGGTAATGACTAGTATTAACAGAAGAAAGACATGGTATTAACAGAAGAAAGACATGGTTTGTCTTGTCTGATAGCATTGGTCAAAGGTGTTTGGTAACCATGCATTGACGCATGCAGACATGAAAAAGCAGCAGTCTATCCTCACCACAAAGCTACTACTAGCTCAAGATCCCAGAAACCCATGTCAATCAATAATGGAGAAAGAAAAAGGTGAGATCGATGTGCTGGATAGCATTGCCAGGTTAGTAAGCTTGAACCGAGAAAAAGGCAGCAAGACATAGGCATCAGAACTGTCATGCATCTACACGAACACACACACACACCAAGGAGATCAGAAAACTTTGTGGGGCTGGTAACCTCACTTCCCAAGGGACCAAGACACAGTCACACACCGTGAATGTTTTTTATTTTGCAAGCCTTGAACCACGCATCTAATAGTAGGCCCTAAGGGTGTGTTTAGTTCCCATACAAACCCAAAAAGTGCTACAGTACCTGTCACATCGAATCTTTTGACGTATGCATGTAGTATTAAATGTAGTTAAATCAAAAAACTAATTGCACAGTTTGGCTGAAAAGTACGAGACGAATCTTTTGAGCCTAGTTAGTTCATGGTTAGATAACAATTACCAAATACAAACGAAAATTGCTACAGTATCCCTAACCCAAAATATTTTGGCTTGCATGGTAACCGAACACCCTCTAATCAAGATTACTGTTTGTGACAACAAAACGTGTGGAATCTAAGGATTTAGTGTGAGCAAACAGTGGAAGATCGAGGAGTACTTCTTCAATAGAGTAACTCAAGCGGCCATTAATGCAACTACGTACGAGTACTATATATATATGCTTACTTCCTATTGGAGAATTTTTGCCATACCCATGAAAGAGAGGCACTTTGTGACATGTTTAACACCGACAGCGCCAAGAAATGTGAACAGTGGCTCAAAGTTACACCTACTAGCTAGGTGATGCATGCGTGACTAGGGCATGCATGCTGTGTGGGAGGCCAGGCCATGGGCAACGTAGCCATGAAAAGGGGTGGACCTTGCTGGCTTGGCTCGATCAGCCTGGGCGCCTGGCTCGCTCGCTGGCACGGCAAACGAACGGCCATGCCTGCCACATCTAGACAGCGGCCAACTCACATGAGAACGAGCTAGGCTTACATGGCAGCCAAAGGCCAAGTGATTCAGTAGAGAGAGGTTCAGTGAGCGAGAGCCTGCTAGTCCTTGCAGACTTGACTGCTCCTGAAAGGATGGACCAGTAAAAATGTGGGTCTACGGCAACATACACGCATGCATATCTGTGTAAACATGGTGGGTAACACTGACGAATCAGTTCAGCCGTTCAGGGGGGAAAATAATAAAAATAAATACTAGTGACTGTGACGAGTGTTTGGCGAGACAGAAGGAGAGAGTTGGCTGGTTCCTGCTGCTTCCCTAGGGACGGGAAGTCGGGAAAGGTAAGCATCATCACCAAGGCCAAAAGCCTCAAAAAAGAAGCCATTTCTGCATTCACGTGCAAGCAGTGCTCCAGCCCGGCGTCGCTAGCCATTCCTCTCTCTCTCTCTCTCTCCCTCGTGGCGGATCTATCTATCATGGTTCGTCTTTCTAGCTCATCATTCATCAGGCAGCAGGCCAGCTGATCGAGCTGAGCAGTGAGCGCCAAACCAAAACTATACCTACAGGCCGGCGCCATGTCTCCACAAGCCCAAACAAAACCCTAACCCTAAACAAGGAAGGCCAGCCAAACCGTGGAACGTTCCTAATACTCTACTCCCTCACCGAATCCAAGAGCTCGCCATAAGCGGACAGCAACAACAGGCTCATGCAGTGCAAACTGCAAAGCCCCATGACGATGCCATGCCTACATATCATGATGCAGCAATCATGAACATACTCTATATATGTACATACACACATATATACATATATACAAATGCAATGCAGCTAACCTTGCCATCTGTACAGCTAGCTGATATATATATACCAGCACACACACACGAACGAACGAACGAAAAGGCAGGCGATGTAGGAGAGGGGAATGAATGCATGGGAGATCGAACGACGATGATATATATATATATTACCGGGAGAAGAGCGTGCCGCAGTCGCAGCGATACTCGCGGGTGCCGCAGATCTTGGAGTGCGCCTTCCAGTCCGACTGCACGGCGTAGCGCTTGGAGCACTTTTCGCACTTCCACTTCTTCTCGCCGTGCTTGCGGCAGAAGTGCTTCTTGATCCCGGTGAGGTCGCCCAGGGCGCGGGCCGGGTCGTGGTGCACGCACGTCGGCTCCGGGCACAAGTACACGCGCCGCCGCTGCGGCTGCAGCGGGTTCTTCTGCTTCAGCTTCCACGGCAGGTTGTGGCCGCGCCGGTGCAGCTGCAGGTTCTGCTCGCGCTGGAACCCCTTGTTGCACACCTCGCACACGAACCGGTTCGTCGCCAGCAGCGTCTTGGGCGACAGCGCGATCACCTCAGCGTCGGGGTCTATAGAGAAATCAAACACAAGTCTAACTAGTTAGCTGCAGATTAATATACATAGATTTGCAAAAAGGAATGTAAGAGAAGAAAAAATGCTATATATATACGTATATAGCACGGAAGTGTGCTAGCAATATATGGGAAAGTTAAAACCGCTGATGCATGCATGATGATGGACAGGAGTGAAAATTTTCTTCGAATTCAGCGAACAGTAAAATAATGAATGGATGCAAAACAGTACAAGGAAGGATAGATGATCGTCACAGCTAGCACTGATGATTGAGTTTTTATGTATTGATGATTGAGTTTTACTATTTAATTATATCGAGGGAATTATTGTTCTATGTCGAAGTAATTAATAAATATTTTCCTTATAAATAAGTTAGCCATGCATGATTAAGAAACGATGGTGGGAGCTAGTAGCACTGATGATATAGTAATTTTTGGGGACGGAAGATATTTGTTTTGTTGCCGCTTTTTTCTCTCGGTGGGTGTGTGAGCTAGCTGTGGCACGGTAGAGACGACAAGCTATGAGACGATGGAAGAGGGGAATATTTTGCAAGAGATTTTTGGGAAGGAGGGAGGAGTTTGCAGGAAGAGACATAGAGAACAAAGGAATCGACATGGATTGTGTCATGGCTCCTATTTGCTTCTCATAATTGGGGAAGAAGAAGAAGATGAACTGAGTAACAGCTCATGCATGCACACACATGGAATCTTGCGAGGTAAACTGATTTTGTTTTTCTTCTTGAAAATATGAAACTTTTCTTGTTTTTATTAACCAAGGAAAAGGTGGTAGGAGAGTTTGAATTCTTCAACCGGTTAAAACAAAAACGTGAGCCTTGCTGAGAAGCTAGAACACAAAGAATAGGCCAGTGGGGAAAACTGGCAGTTCGAATGAAGTCTAGTCCAACCTTCCATATTCTTCACCTGAATTAATTCTTCAGTCTCAGGTGTGACTGTGAGGACAGACAGGCAGCTTTAAATGAAGTATATTGATTGAGAGGTGCAAACTGAAGGCCAAGCTCGTCTCGTCAACTCTACTATAGTTGCTTTGCAGCAGCCAAGGTAGGGAGGGGATCCACCTCGAACTAGGTAGGGAGAGGAGAGAGAGAAAACCAAGAACAACTTGAGAAGTGCTACTATATTTCATAAAAATCCAGTTTCTTCCAACAAAAGAAAAACTGGGTGTGTTGTTTGCAGCCACATGACATCGATCTGCTCTGCGCTGTAAAACCAGGCAACAATTCTCTGGACTATTTAGCTACGCAGTGCAGAGAGCAGTGATGACGAATCAAGAACACACAAACAAGAAGTGAAAAAAACCACGAAGAAATGGAAAGAGAAACCGATCGAGTGCATGTGAGAGAAGAAGATGGTCCTGTTGCCAGCATCGATCCAACCCATAAAACTCCAATCGATCCAGACGAGATCTCTCGCAGGCAGCACAGCAGAGAGCTGACCGACCTGCTGTTTATGCAGTGTGCATGCACGACACCGGAATCAGGAGGGGGTACTGGGGTTGCGTGAATTACTTACCGGGCATAGTCCTCTTCTTCTTGGGCGGTGGCTGCGCCGCCGCGGTCGGCGCGCCCGCTTGGCCCCCGGACACAGCGCCGGGCAGCGCCGCTGCCAGCTGCTGCTGCGGTGATATCAGCGGCTTAATCTGGTCTTGCTGGTCCCCATCCCTAACGCCAAAAAGAACGCCGCCGCCGCCGCCGATGAATTCGATGCCATCACTGCCGCCTCCCGATTTATCCTGCAGGCACCACGCCAGCGGGTCGCTTTGGCCCGTTGCTAGGAATAGGATTGGCAGTGCTCGTCTTCGTCCTTCTCCCCTTGTTCGCTGAAACAAGCAAGACTTTCCAAGTGAGACCGGCCGGCATGGCAACAACAACAGGCGCGAACGAGTAAATATCTCACAGCTCTCTCCAAGAAATAAAAACACATGACACACACAGCATGCGAGCGGCGGCGACGACCATGGGAGCGAGACGACGAGAAAGATTTCGCTAGCTGTTCCTCCTCCGATCCGGAGACAAATCGAGGAGCTAGCCCGACAGAACCAAGGAGATAAAGACCGAAACAAGGAGAGGAGAGGAGAGGAGAGGAGAGGAGAGGAGAAGAGGCCCCAAAATTCCTGACCTTCTCATATGTATGTGCTTGGATTGGAGTTGATCTGAAACAAGAAACAAATCGACAGGCAGCCGAGAAAAGCTCCAAGGCATCGGCCGCTTAGGACTCTTCCGAGATTAACAAAAGAACAAAGTGGACAGGGAAATCCAAACAAACAGTTGCACTCAAAACAAGTAAAAAAGCAAAACAACAAAAGCTCGCAAACACCCACACCCCGCGACTCGCTCATATATGACACAAACATACAGTGAGACAGATATATCTATTTTTTTAACAGGAAAAAAAAGAATTCGAGCTCGTTTGTTGCTTCTCTGTACCTCACTCTCCCAGCTGGTACTGCTGCTCCTCTCCTCTTGCTTGCTCTTGCTACTGAGGAGAGATGGATAGATAGCAGTGTGGTGGTGGAGAGAGGATGGAATGGAATGGAGGAGAGGCTAACAAGGCTGTTCTCCCATTTCTCTCATTTCCTTGTCATACTTTTCCTTCTCTCTCTTCTCTCCGGCCTGCTGCTTTCCTCTCCCACACTCTTATATGCCCCACTAGAAATCAATTTCTGGAATTTCTCCTGCGCCCCTTCCAAAGCCTATGCACACCGGGAAAATAACACAGGAGGAGAGGGAGTATTTTTATATACAACTCGGAGCAAGAGAGAGAGAGAGAGAGAGAGAAAGGGGTACAGCGGATGGGAGCGGGGAGCAAGCTCACGCAGGCAAAGCGGTGTCGTGAAGCGTCTGAGGATTGGGTCCACCGACTGCGTGCGTGGGGCTTACCTCTCGCCATCACACACGCGCGCACACCCGCGAAAACTTTTTCCCCCGGTTGTTTTGGCTTTTGAGATGTTTTGTTTGGGCCGCAAGCGTGTATTTGCACACGGTTGTTTCGGTTTTTTAGAGGTTTGTGGGTTGCAACGTGTTTTCATATAGCCTTTTGCTAATGCATATCAAACAAATACTACCAAATTTCTGTTAGATCCAACAAACCTTTTATTACTATTTGTTTTGCATGCCTACATATTTTGTATCTATGATGACTCACATTATGATTACTTCAAAGATATTATCATGTGTCATGCATGTTCTATACGTAACACCACCGACAAGAGTTGTTTTAGTCACAACGGCAAACATACTAAAGAAGCAGCTAGTGTAGCGTAGACACCGATTCATTCCCTATATAGTACAAAATATGTTCTAACGGCCCATAGTTGTATGCATTTCGAAAGTACACGTATAAAGTTCACTTGCTTGTGTGGCTATGGTTAGAATATACCTACACCGATGGTATATCCAACCAAATCACGACGCATAGTGAGCGAGCAACTCCTTGCGTAATCATATACAAAATTTGTATGTGTTGATTTCCTATTTTAAATGATATATTCTACTAACAATTATAGGGTACCTGTAAAATAGAGTGTAATATTGATTGTTAATTAGCAGTATGCACACTATTAATTATTTCCTGTTGGTCCAGCTAATTACTTTTTTACACTAGTTTTTTTTTCAACACCATATCCATGGGTAGGAATAATAAATAATATTACACTATCACTAGTTGACACTCAATCACTAGTTGTAATCTACTAATACCAAAAGATATGAGAACCGCGTGTATTCAGATATGATCATCCAACAATGCGAGGATATATACAAGCAATAGCTAGAGATGCAAGACGAGAAATGTAGGATCTATCAGCACATTACATTCTGCCCCTTTAATAAGTAAACTTACTGTCCTTATTCTTTCCGATACATTGACAGATAAATTAGTTCAGAGTTGTAACTTGTATTATGCTATTTTGATGCATTTGGCATGCATTCATGATGCATGTCATGACGACGATCAACAGCCACGCGCAATATTACACAGCAGTGTACATGGTAGTACATTGCATGTACACTTTCTATCCTTCCTAGAAGTTTTGCTGACCTTTTTTTTCCTCTTTATTTCCATTTTACCTATCAACAAGTAGGTCAATCTTCAATTCGATCTAATATAAGCGGCTATTTCGATTTTTGAGCAACGAAATCATTTAGGACTTCAATTTTCAGCCTAGAAATTATTTTCCCCTTTCATTTATTAATTTAACCCACCAAACTCTTCACCTACCCATCTCTCACGTATTTTAAATTAATTAGTTGGAAGGACTGGCAAATTTGAACGGCAGACAACCATGACGTACATACGGGTAAGAGCTGGAACAATCAATGTACAGGCTAGGCAACAGTTTCAGTAGAACATGGAGAAAGGCTCATCGAAAATGTCCAAGAAAGCCATCGATCGAGGCCAAACGATGCATGCAGACGCAGTGCAGTGCAGCCGTGACACACACTGCTACTTGCTGGATAAACGTCCGAGAAAGCGGACGTAAGCTCGGCGATTGTCGTTGTTGGTGCGCGCGCGCGCGCCTCTCGGGTCTAGCTATAGTTTCGTCATGGCCTTCAACACGCTTTGAAAAAGTTTCGCCGGTAGCGACGACGTGCGTCAAGATACTAAGCGTCCTGCACGTAGCAGACGTCCTATGCTATTGACACATGGGCATATATAAATATATATGCAGCATATATTTTCTTTTGTGTGGGTGCAGATATAACATATAGAAAAAAATATATATATTATTTTCTTGAGTAGGTGCATGTATGTTCCAAAAAGGATGAATAACCGGAAAGGAAAGGGAGAAATGGAAATCAACTTTGCTCTCAGTGGGCGTGGCAGTTTTCGACGTGTCAGTGATGCCTAGCTGATGCGCACGTGTTGTGTGCACAGTTGACACATGTTACGGACCCATACGTTACGTTATAGAGTAAGTTATAGATGTTATTATAGAGTATATGGTGGCGTAAGGTTTTCTTTTTTCCGAAAGTGTACTTAGGCATGGGTGTACTCCTTCCACTCCAATAATTATAAATCGTTGGCTTTTGAGATACAATAGCTTTTACTGCATAACTAGATATCATGACTAAGGTTAGGTTGCCATCGGACCCACCCAACCCTAGGAAGGCCATGTCCAATGCAGAGGAAAGTCCATGGAGACACATAGGGGAAAGATACGATGTAGGGAGAGGTAGAGGAATGGATCCATTCATGACGCGATTGCGTATGTGGATATAGGGTCGTTGATTCAGTTGTCACTGGAGGAAGATGTCGTGGTCAGGTGCGGTTAGGTATGTATGACGAAACACGTGTCATGAGGGTGATGAACATTATCACAAGGGGTGTCCATTTGATATGAGAGAAAAGGTCTTATGTGGCATTTGTCATTCTCCCTAGTTTGAAGGCCCGAGCACAAGTGAAAGGTTCTAAATGGCTAGAGGGAGGGGGATGAAAAGCCTATAAAATTTCTACAGCAACACTTAAAGAACTTTGTTAGAAAATCAGAAAGTGTAGCAAGATATGCGGAGCTCTACAAACTTTGCATGCCACTTACTTGCGAAGATCTCTAGTTTGGTTTTGGCTAATTAATGACATTCTTAGGACTAATCTTTCTATGCTAAGTGTATGATTAGATTGGAGATTGGTCAAGCCAAGTGTGGTGCATGGTGGATGGATCGAGGTGATCCAAAAGATGATCAAGTGCTCACGTGGCGAGGAATTGCGATCGAGGTGATCAAAATAGGCTCAAGCGAAGGTATATCCATAGGGCCATTTTGATTCTACACTCAAAGACACCACATAGGGTGTGAGTGATTTAGGATCGATAGTCAGACTATAAAGAGGGGAAAACCTCGGGAACATTGATCCTCATGTGCCTCTAGGTTCAACAATCATATGCATGCATTCTAACCTAGAGAGCTAACCCGACCTTCGAAATTGATTGTGAAAATGCTAACACACGAGCACATGGTAATGTACACGTGGTGGTGTTGGCACATTTGCGAAGGCGGTGATGTTTGCTAGGGTTGAGATGGGTTTGGGTACCACTCACCCTTTGAAAAAATGAAACGCTTATTTTCTATTGCGTTGGATGCAAGTTGGTGGTGAAAACATGCTAACCCTCTTGCTCAAGGTATACT
Source organism: Hyparrhenia diplandra (assembly GCA_015847255.1). Taxonomy (NCBI): domain Eukaryota; kingdom Viridiplantae; phylum Streptophyta; class Magnoliopsida; order Poales; family Poaceae; genus Hyparrhenia; species Hyparrhenia diplandra. The sequence goes on from JADLZK010002833.1 coordinate 183,091, forward strand.
TGTTGGGTAGCATGTCGAAGCGAAGACGACGAAGAATGACGACATTTCGTAAAGAAACATCGCGTCGGATGCTGGAGCAGCGACAATCGGTTGTGCGCCTGACGTGGTGTCACGCCTGGTTTTCCAAGGAAGGCCGGACTCATCATATGTGTGCCCAGGAAGTCCACACATATGACATAGAACAGATAAATATCAGAAAACAATGCTTTAAAGCGTAAATATAACTAAACAAACACTCACAATTATCAGAGTAACGCGGAAGGGTTGCTAAACTTCTCGGGCTACAATCTATTGAGGGGACGGTTTTTGGGGGCTCCGTATGCCAAGAACTAGTATCTTCATCCATTCTCCATGTCTCTTTTGCCAATAGACTGACGTGGGGAAATTGCAAGAGTGAGCCCATGTCGAACTCAGCAAATATAGCAAGATAAGTACTACCCATAGATCATGATCAGTGTAACTTAAATAATGTAAAGCATAAAACGATAAACCATAAACATGTTAGCAACATTAGTAACCATCTTAGTGCAAAGGTCCAATTAAGGCCGCTCGTGTCCTTGAGCAAGGCTAGTATACTAGTTTTTCAAACTCTGCAGAGGTGTACACATTCACTTTGTGAGTCGTGATTCCTAAATGTATGGGTTTGCAAGGCCCAAGTACACCGAAACCACTATGAAGCCCCAAAGGTTCGTCTAACAAGTTGGGGCGCTAAGTCGCCGATATAGAACCCACCCTTCCTATATGGCACAACGACCCGTAGCCTATACACATATATGTGGGCGGGGGCAGACTATACCCAATTCGGCACTTCCTCCAAACTCGCTAGAAAAATGATCTTTGAGGAACTAAAGTCAGAGCCATATAACCCCCACGGTTATACTCAGTAAATCCCGGATGTTCATTTGCGGACAATTTCTCATGTTGATAAAAGTTATGTTTCATGTTTTATGGCATAAACATTAAGTAGGTCACATGATCATGAACTTAAGCCAATAAATACCCAAACTATACTTGCCTTTACTTTTTGCTCCAACTTTCCCATATTACCTTCGGTCATCATCTTTGACCGATTCTCATTCTACTCGTAGCAAACACCGCGCATACAGGCAAGCAAACATAATAGAATAAGAACAATGCACCAATCATAGCAAAAAGAATGAAAACAACGTAATATAAGGGAAATCGTTGCTACGGAAGATTCACCGATAACTAAACTATCGTTAAAAAGAATGACTATCGGGAGCTTCAGTATTATGAAAGAAAAGCCTAACTGCTTGATATATTATAATTAAGAAAACCAGGATTAAATTAGTGACATCTTATATTTTAATTCTAAGCTCCGAGCTAAACTAATCATATTTTAATTATAAATATTATGACATAAGTTAATATAAACAAGTTAAACTTTACCTTTGCAAAATAGAATGAACATATGAGGACAACTAGTGTGATCAGATATATGTATAAAAATATACAAGGTATTTGAACTAAGCAGATTATAAACACATAGATTATCATTAATCAAATTAGAGTTGATATACGAAAGGCCAATGTTCCGCTACATTATTTTTCACTATAAAATTGGTTGCACATTTATTAACCAATTTAATATTGAACTCTATATAGAAAATATGGTAAGCGTTAGCACTACTCCGTTGAGTGCGAGGATACAAATCTAACATTTTCTAGAATTAGTTCATTAGGTAAAACCATTTATGGAGACAACAAATCATTTGGGGTATTAGGCTAAATATTAACACATGTATATAGCCTTCTATTTGATTTTATTTAAAATGTAAAATATTGTTTTTCCTATATTTCATGAGCACAAAAATACAAAGTTGAATCAAATTTAACTATTTAAAAAGATTGCAAAATTTCGGGTGTTACAATTTCTACCCCCTTAAGAGAATCTCGTCCCCGAGATTCACTAAAACTACAATCAATACAAAGAATCAAATCATACATAGACATTATAACAAAACAAGCATCCAAGCTAGAGCACACTAACATGATAAAGGTCCTTAGTCAAGCACACTAGTACTCATGCTTAGCAATCGTTCTATCATAAAAGTACTTGGGGTGAAACCTAATTACTTAGGGCAAGGGACGAACGTTATTTAATCTTTGATACACGTCACAATCTCCAGAGGTGGGCAAGAACAATCATCTACTTTTTCCCAACGCCTTCACAATCACTGAGCCCCAAGAGCAACAAGAAATCCACCGGCAACGGCGACCCTCAAGCGCCTCTAAATGCAACTCACAAAGCAATGCACTTGATTCTCACCAATCTTTCAAGACTGTGCTCACAAGCAAGAGAGGAGAGTGGGGAGATGTTTTTGCTCAGCTCAAAGTGTATGGAATGAGTTAAAATGTCCAAGAGAGTGAGCAAGAGCCGGCTACACAAGTATATATAGAGGTGGGGGAACCCCACATCAAACCGTCAAAACTCGTGTGCGCCGGACGTGCAAGGGTGGGCCGCCGAACACTACACAGTGGTGTCCGGCGCTCCTCGAGCTGCCACATGTCCCGACCGTTGGGTTCAAACGTTTAAAACGCGAGACACTAACATGCGCCGGACGCAGTCCAGAGAGCATGTCAAACGACCCCTGCGACGGATGCTGGCCTAAGGTGCGCCAGATGCTCCACGAGCGTCCAATGCTCACTCGTCAAAAAATGCCACGTCTTTGCCCGAAGCAAACCATCGCGACCGGACGGCGCCGGCGTCCGACGCCGCGGGTTCGCGGCGGCCCGGCGATGTAAAAACACCGCTTTACAGCTTGTCGACACCGCAAACTTCTCCACCATGCTACCCAACCAGTATACCAACTTGAGCACAAGAGTTAGCATGTTTTCGCCACCAACTTGCATCCAGCGCAATAGAAAATAAGCGTTTCATTTTCTCAAAGGGTGAGTGATACCCAAACCCATCTCAACCCTGCAAACAACCACCGCCTTAGCAAATGTGCCAACACCACCACGTGTACATCACCATGTGCTCGTGTGTTAGCATTTTCACAACAATTTTGAAGGACGGGTTATCTCTCTAGGTTAGAATGCATGCATATGATTGTTGAACCTAGAGGCACATGAGGATCGATGTTCCTGAGGTTTTCCCCTCTTTATAGTCCGACTATCGATCCTAAACCACTCACACCCTCTATGATGTCTTGAGTGTGAAATCAAAATGGCCCTAATGGTATACCTACGCCTTGAGCCCATTTTGAACACCTTGATCGCGAATCCACGACCACATGAGCACTTGATCACCATCCACCATGACCACCATGCTCCACCATTGGCTTGACCAATCTCTAATCTAATCAAACACTTAGCATAGAGATTAGTCCTAAGGATGTCACTAATTAGCCAAAACCAAACTAGAGATCTTGAGAGTCCCGGCGTCCGAGGCGGCGTTGTATGGTCATAAATGGCTAGAGGGGGGGTGAATAGCCTAATAAAATTTCTTCAAAACACTAGAGCAACTTGTTAGATAACAACAAAGCGATAATTGCGGTTGCACTAGCTCTAGTTGTCGGACAAGCCACCGTTGACGCTTGTTAACGTTAATATTAAATAATCAACTAAGCATAGAAAATGGCATAAATGAATATCAACATAGACTTAGGGGGTTTGCTACTAATGAGTTCCACAAGTTTTGGTGTTTTGTTTATTTTAGAGAGTGATTACGGGAGAATGATTACAATTGGGCCAAATCTACAAGATAAATGGCCCTTGACATCTAGTCCTACAAGCACCAAATAAAAAGAGAAGCCAAATGCCATCACACAAGACGATGTCAAATGATGGGTTTGAGTACACCATCTGACGACGGCTGGCTCGTCAAGACGATCGAAACGGATATATCATTTGCTATATTTGGAGTTCGAGAATGAGAAGATATGAATTTACAAATAATGGAATATTCTAGAAACAAGAGTGCGGGATTAATTGGGCCTAAACAGAATTTGGCCCATAAAGGCTATGTGCATTATAATTAGATATGGTGGAAGGTTTAGTACCATATTGCTTGCTAAAGGTGGAGGGAGGCCAGGAGACCCCTATATATGTAACCCTAAACCCCTAGGAGCCATGTACCCGATTGACTTGAGAGTTGTCCCATGAATGGATGGCCTCTCGTTAATATTAGAGAATTAGGTTTAGATATTATAATGTAGTAGAATAGATCTACTAGAGAGTTAGGGAGAGCGGAGATGCGTTCCGGTTCTGGAGAAGTCTTCAGCGTTTGGTATGTCTTTGTATCTTTTCATTGTAAGACTTATGCTTTAATATATTTATCTTCTCTAGTTACTTTTATGCCTTTCATTTATTGATTAGAATATAGTTGTTATATATTTGCATGGGATCTTCGCCGCATCGAGTGCTTTAGTTATAAATTGTGACTAGAGTAGTAATTAATAGTGCGACGTGGTGTCTAGACTAGAGGTTACCTTAGATTGCACCCAGTCCCACGGATAGTTGTGGTAGCCCCTGTGTAGTGAAATTCCGGACGGCCGACGTATTCCACCACGTTCGGATTGGTGTTGTAGGACCGTAGTCGGAGCTTCCTAGCCCCCTTCTCATCCCTTTCCGCGGCTAGTGTTCGATGTCCCGGTGCTCTTATATGATCGCTATACCTTTTCATGCTTCAGTTATCATAGAACCAAAGTACTAGAGAAGAATACAGAACCTAGATCTCTCCCGTTGTCCTCTCGACCTAGCTATCTATTCTATATTATAATATTCTCCGGGTTATGTGCCATTAATTATCTTATCAAATATCATTTACCCCCTCACTTTAGTTTAGTTGGTATAATAAGTTAGTAGATACATGATGGTAATTTATCATAGTCTTTACCCTTGCTTCCCCGTGGAAAATATAAATAACGATACGGAATACTCAGGGTAAAAGCTACAATGGTATATGTTTACAGGCGCCATGAATCCTTTATATTATTTTTGCACTTAATAAATACCAACAAGCATTTTTTGCGCCGTTGCGGGAAGCAATTGGCGTAAAGATTTTGATAATGATCTTGATATCTCGCTAATTTAGTGTATTAACTAGCTTTAGTAGGATTATCCTTGCTCGTTGAGTGTGGAATAGACAGACATTTGATGCCGTCGCGACTTTTTCGCAAGCTTCCACAAGGAGAAACCGGGGTGTTTGAACATCAAGATCCATCAACACCGGAGCCCTGCCATCTCTTAGGTACATTTATATATATTATTCTAACCATGTGTAGATTGAAGAAAAGGTCGCCGTCACAAGAATTCAAAGCACATCTCAAGTGACGAAAGTCGAAGCTGCACAACTCACAAACTCTATTAGTGAGTCATGGTAAATATGATCAAAGGTGAGAAAGTCTTGCTCATGGACTTTAATTTATGAGTAGTTATCTTTTCAATTGTTGCATTGCATTGCATGTTTACTTTGAATAATCCATGCATTCACTCCACTTAGTTTATGTTTTTTTCATCGTAGATCCATTGCATGTTTAATTCCTTGCAATCACCCATCATGTCGTTTGCATATAAAAAATAATAAATAAATAAAAATATTATCCTCACCATGATCATGCTCTTTAATCTCTGTTTAAGTGAATCTCTATAGTGCTTTCATGCTATCTTTGTTTGCTCATGCATGCTTTTGGTTTGGAAGTATTCGACATACTTCCATTGGCTTTTTAAACGTAAGCGTGGTGCTTAGGTTATATCGCTTTCCTTAGTTAAATTAGACATGGAGTCTAGTTTAATTATTGAACTAATAATTGCTTGTGTAGACATTGGCTATTGTTGGACTAACCCCTTGAAAAAAAAAAAAATTCTCAAATCCAATTCGGGTAAGTCAAGAGATCAACTCACGGATGAAGCAAGGCATATGATGAAGTCCAACACCTTTGTGCAAAAGAAGATCCGGATCGTTCCTCATGGAAGAAAGATCTCGTAAGTATCACATCATTTATTTTGTCTTTTGCTAAAAGTTACCTTTGCCTTGAGCCATGCTAAAGTGCAGCCATAAAAAATAATAATAAATTGCTTGAAAACAATATATACGTGCTAAAGTAATCAATGAACCATCCTTTTGTTAGCATAGATGAGGTTATATCAACCTTTGGACAACAACCCGTTCTTCAATTAGTTGCAATCCTTCGGGTATACGCCCAATAATATTTTGCAGAAAGAATCATCGGGTGTGCACGTTCATTGTTTAGCATGAACCTACCACACCACCCGCAGTCTACCTCACTTTTACATCTTTAGAAGACTGTCAAGATCCATCTTGGGGGAGTGCAACCCCCATTATCCAGGTAAGTATTCTTGTATTTTATCTTATTACTAGTGTGGTATGTCTGCTTTGTTAAAAAGATATAAAAAGATGCATAACTATAGAAAATCAAATAAAAAGTTTAGCTTATATATATAGTGTGATCTTTAAATTCGCTAAAGATAAATAAGTAGGGAGTGTGTTTAGAGTTGCTTGCTAGAATAAAATGAACATTGAAGATGATCTCTATGCATGGATATGATGAATTGTTTTTGCATTTGCATCCTTCTCGCAAAAAAAAAAAAAAAAAAAAAAAAAAAATTGTGGACACATGAAGGTCCACGCTTTCTCCAGAAAAATCCAAAAAGATGTGAACACATGAAGGCTCACAACATAATCCTAGAATTTGTTCCTTCGGGTATGTGCGAAATTAATATTTACAGGGAGAACAATTAAGGAAGAACCCGAAGACGAGCAAATTCCAAGGACAAACAAAAGACTACTACAAGATCAAGCTTGGGGAGAGCACCCCGTTTACCCCGATAAGTATCACTATCTTATGTCTTAAATATTAGCTAGTTATATATTTGCTTAGAGTTAATGAGTCTTAACTAAAAGTCTTAGTGTTAAGAGTCTAATAAATGCTAGATCTTTGCTAGATTGCTTTCTTCCTTTTTAATTATGATCTTGATGATATATGCTAAGGAAATGATGAATAGTTGCTCCGCTTTTAATTCCTCTTAAAAGTACTTATACTTTGGACTTAGATTCTCCCAAAGCTTTAAATGCTTAATTTGCTCTAAAACCCAACACTGTGGGAAGCACATGCTTAATGTCGAAGTCTTAGCGTTGAAGGATAAAGAATACATGAAAAGTTGAGCTCTTTTTTTTATCATATTCCTAGAGATACTTGATTCCTGATTTTTATCTTTGAAAATTACAAAATATTACATGATGAGTTCCTTAGCTATGACCCTTAAGAGTTTATCTTTCGTGATCAAGATCATCCCACTCCACCAAATACGCCGCTTCTAACCCTAAGTACGCTTCCCCATAATCCATCGGTAGTTAGCCATAATTAAAAATAAACTCTTGCAATCTTTGGATATGTCTCTCTCAGTGTTTTTATGCCAAATAGAGGCTGGGCTACATTCCAAAAAAAAAAAAAAAAAAGAAGAAAGAGAAAAGAAAAATAAATATTTTAGAGAGAAAAGTGAGACGAGAGAGGGAGAGTAACGGACAAAAGTCATACTAGGCGAGAAGGGCCTACCTCCCCTAATAATAAAAATATATTTAGAGATGAATAATGGACATGTGTCCGAGGGTGAGTAGGGCCCACATCTCTAAGGAGAGAGAAAAATGGACACAAGTCCGGGGCAAAAGCCCACCTCTCCAAGAATGGACACCCTGTGTTCTTAGCAATTTTTAGAAAGAGAGATATAGTCCAAGATGCTTGAGAAGAAAAAAATACCGTAAAAGGCTAAGGGCTATTTACTACCTTTCATCCTCATCCACTTCACCACTATCATCCCACTATGTATGTCCTACCACATGTGTAACTCCACTACCACCATCTACTTAAGAGGGTCATACATAGGATCTCTCGAAGTTTCTTTTAAAAAAATATTGCAAAACCCCGGGATGATAGTTGATCGAAGAGCTTAAGACATGGTACTTAACTTGATTGTTACGTCTTTCAAATTGCTCATGAAAAGGCTACGCCCCATGGTAAACAGGTATGAGAGAGCAACGGTTAAGAGGAGAATTTATTTTCGATAAACACAAGGCTTCCGAGGTATGAAAGCGTAGTAGCAACTCCCCGATCCTACTATAGCATATAGCTTTGCTAGGGACTAGCAAAGGGTAAGCTTGGGGAGCTTGTTGACGCTTGTTAACGTTAATATTAAATAATCAACTAAGCATAGAAAATGGCATAAATGAATATCAACATAGACTTAGGGGTTTGCTACTAATGAGTTCCACAAGTTTTGGTGTTTTGTTTATTTTAGAGAGTGATTCTCGGAGAATGATTACAATTGGGCCAAATCTACAAGATAAATGGCCCTTGACATCTAGTCCTACAAGCACCAAATAAAGAGAAGCCAAATGCCATCACACAAGACGATGTCAAATGATGGGTTTGAGTACACCACCATCGCGACGGGCTCGTCAAGACGATCGAAACGGATATATCATTTGCTATATTTGGAGTTCAGAATGAGAAGATATGAATTTACAAATAATGGAATATTCTAGAAACAAGAGTGCGGGATTAATTGGGCCTAAACTTAATTTGGCCCATAAAGGCTATGTGCATTATAATTAGATATGGTGGAAGGTTTAGTACCATATTGCTTGCTAAAGGTGGAGGGAGGCCGGGGAGACCCCTATATATGTAACCCTAAACCCCTAGGAGCCATGTACCCGATTGACTTGAGAGTTGTCCCATGAATGGATGGCCTCTCGTTAATATTAGAGAATTAGGTTTAGATATTATAATGTAGTAGAATAGATCTACTAGAGAGTTAGGGGAGAGCGGAGATGCGTTCCGGTTCGGAGAAGTCTTCGGCCGTTTGGTATGTCTTTGTATCTTTTCATTGTAAGACTTATGCTTTAATATATTTATCTTCTCTAGTTACTTTTATGCCTTTCATTTATTGATTAGAATATAGTTGTTATATATTTGCATGGGATCTTCGCCGCATCGAGTGCTTTAGTTATAAATTGTGACTAGAGTAGTAATTAATAGTGCTTGACGTGGTGTCTAGACTAGAGGTTACCTTAGATTGCACCCAGTCCCACGGATAGTTGTGGTAGCCCTGTGTAGTGACAAGCCCCGACGGCCGACGTATTCCACCACGTTCGGATTGGTGTTGTAGGACCGTAGTCGGAGCTTCCTAGCCCCCTTCTCATCCCTTTCCGCGGCTAGTGTTCTGATGTCCCGAAGTGCTCTTATATGATCGCTATACCTTTTCATGCTTCAGTTATCATAGAACCAAAGTACTAGAGAAGAATACAGAACCTAGATCTCTCCCGTTGTCCTCTCGACCTAGCTATCTATTCTATATTATAATATTCTCCGGGTTATGTGCCATTAATTATCTTATCAAATATCATTTACCCCCTCACTTTAGTTTAGTTGGTATAATAAGTTAGTAGATACATGATGGTAATTTATCATAGTCTTTACCCTTGCTTCCCGTGTGGAAAATATAAATAACGATACTACGGAATACTCCCGGGTAAAAGCTACAATGGTATATGTTCAGGCGCTTATGAATCCTTTATATTATTTTTGCACTTAATAAATACCAACAGCCACCTATTGACAATTCTAATCAATTATGTCTCTAAATCACTCAAAAGCTATGTCTCTACACCACTAACTAGGTGATCAAGCTAGATTGCTCTAAACAAGTCTAAGCAACTAAACAACTTAGTTAAGTCTACACAAGCACAATATATGAATAACGGTAATGCAAGGTAGAGAGGAGGTTTTATACCGAACCGCCGATGTCGTGAACCAATCACGGGGAGACAATCAACTACACAAGATGGAGACAATTGATTTGTTCACCCGGAGTTCACTTGAGCACCCTCAAACTAGTCTCCGGTTGTGTCGACCGCCTCGGTGGATCAAGGTGGCGCGCACGCCTTGCCTCACTAGGCCTTCTTGATACACACAATTGAGTGGTAACTCAACGACACGCGCATTCCACTAGAGTATCAATTCGGCACTCCGCCGGAGAAGATCAAGAACCCCTTACAATATCACCGGAGGTGGGCAAGAACAATCACCTTCTCTTCCCAACGCCGACAATCAATCGAGCTGGTCTAGGAGTGGTGCTCTCCAAGAGCAACAAGAAATCCACCGCAAGAACGACGACCCTCAAGTGCCTCTAAATGCAACTCACAGCAATGCAATGCACTTGATTCCCACCCAATCTCTCAAGAATGTGCTCACAAGCAAAAAAGGAGAGTGGGGGAGATGTTTGCTCAAACTCAAAGGGTGTCGAAATGATTCAAATGACCAAGAGAGAGAGAGAGAGCATGAGCCGACCACCCAACTATTTATAGAGTCCAATCCAAAATAGAGTCGTTGGGGGCAAAACACACGTTGCCGCCGGGCTGGTGACCTGACGCGACGGTCACTGCCCGACCGACCTTCCTGACAGTGAACGGACGCACCGGTCACGGCACGGTCAAACCGCAAACGCCCGCCCACGCGGCCGACGGGCCGAGATCCATCGTCCGGTCGTAGTGTCCGGCCACCGATCGACGCACCGGCCGCCAAATGTACCCAATTTCGATGCTTTGGAATCATTTGGATGCTCGGTTAGGAGCCTAGCGTCCCGGGTCGTAGGGGTTCGGTCGCCGATAAACTGCGCGCGATGTCGTTGTTTCTCCGTCGCCGCGCCGACATGCTATCCAACAAGTATACCAACTTGAGCACGAGGGTTAGCATGTTTTCACCACCACGATGCATCCGCAATAGAAAATAAGTGTTTCATTTTCTCAAAGTGTCGAATCCCACCTCGCAAGCTCGACGGGAGGGTGAGCGTTAACCAAACCCAACTCAACCCTGCAAACACCACCGCCTTCGCGAATGTGCCAACACCACCACGTGTACATCACCATGTGCTCGTGTGTTAGCATTTTCGCAATCAATTTTGAAGGACGGGTTAGCTCTCTAGGTTAGAATGCATGCATATGATTGTTAAGCCTAGAGGCACATGAGGATCGATGTTCCCGAGGTTTTCCCCTCTTTATAGTTCCGGCTATCGATCCAAAATCACTCACACCCTCTATGGTGTCTTGAGTGTGAAATCAAAATGGCCCTATGGTATACCTTCGACTTGAGCCCATTTTGATCCTCGAATCCATGCCACGCAAGCACTTGATCATCTTTTGGATCACACCAATCCATCCACCACGACCACCATGTGCTCCACCATTGGCTTGACCAATCTCCAATCTAATCATACACTTAGCAAAGAGATTAGTCCTAAGGATGTCACTAATTAGCAATGGCGGGACGAGCGGTGCCCTAACATGGTGGTCATGATGGATGGTGATCAAGCGCTCGCTTGGCATGGATTCGAGGATAAAAATGGGCTCAAGGCGAAGGTATATTCATAGGGCCATTTTGATTTCACACTCAAGACACCATAGAGGGTGTGAGTGGTTTAGGATCGATAGTCAGAGTATAAAGAGTGGAAAACCTCAGGAACATCGATCCTCATGTGCCTCTAGGTTCAACAATCATATAACCTTGAGAGCTAACTTCACACTTGGTGAAAATTGTTTTCAAAATGCTAACATATGTGCTCGAGGTGCTTTTCGACGTGTTGGCAACATGGAACAAGTGCCGGTTGGAAAGTGAAAGCGACGACGCGGGCGATGCAGATGTGCTTCAAAGGCCGCACCGACGCTAGATTATGCAAATGGGCGACGCCGGCTCCCAGCGCCCGGCACATGGTGGCTTCATGCAGATGGAAAACGGTGCGTCAGGCGTAAAGCAACAAGCAGCGGACGGCCGGCGCATCGTCCGAGAGAGGGGGGTCCCCGTGACACCCTCTCTCGCAAAGCCGGGCGCCGCGGCAGCGTCGGGCCGGCGCGTCCGGTGCGTATCTCCCGGCGGGCGTTTCGTTTGAATCTCCAAAGGTTGTCCATGTGGCGTTTCTTCATGCGGCCCAATTTGGGGCTCGGCATCTAGCGCCCTTGTCTTCAGCGTCCGCGCACACGCGACTATGTTGGTTTGAAGTGGGGTTTTCCCCCACCTCTATAAATACCCATGTGGCCGACCATTTATCACTCTCTTTGACATTTTCATTCACTCCGTACACCGGTGATATTGTGAGGGGTTCGTGATCTTCCCCGGCGGAGTGCCAAATTGATACTCTAGTGGATTGCCCGTGTCATTGAGTTACCCCTCAATCGAGTGGTGTCAAGAGGGCCTAGTGAGGCAAGGCGTGCGCGCCACCTTGATCCACTATTGTGACGGAGACTAGCTTGAGGGTGCTCAAGTGAACTCCGAGTGAACAAATCAAGTATCATCCATTGTGTGATTGATTGTCTCCCGGTGATTGGCTTCATCGTGCTCATATTGTTCATCATCCTTCGGTGATTGGTTGACTTGCCTCGACACGTTGGTATAACACCACCTCTCTACCTAGCATTTACATTGACATATATAGTGTGCTTGTGTAGACTTGCTAGTTGACTACGTTGCTAAGAATTGTTTAGAGAAATCTACCTTGTTCACCTAGTTAGAGAAGTAGTGACATAGCTCTTGAGTGCTTTAGAGACTTAAATTGACTAGAATTGTCAATTGGAGGCTGCCGATAAGTAGAGCAAGTGCAACCGCGTTTATCGCTTTGTTATTATCTAACAAGTTATTCTAGTGTTTTGTAGAAATTTTATTAGGCTATTCACCTCCCCCCTCTAGCCATTTAGGACCTTTCAGGTAGGCCGAATCCAGAAGAGGGGAGCCTGCAAGTGTGACGCCGGCTATGAGCGAGTCACATCCGTGCTCGAACTGGAAGACGATGACGCACTACTGACCTCGGCGTCGTCGTCCATCTCCAGCAACTCTCTCAAAGATCCGTTAGAGTGCATCCAAATCCAAGGCACCACATTCTCAAAAGGTTTGCTCTCCTCAAATCTAAAGCATGTTCTTAATCCGCTTGTTCTCGTTGTTTTCTAATCCCCACGTTTTCTAATTCTATTTTGTTGTCTATATATTGCAACAACGGGATTGATAGCAGGCTAAGAGTCCTTTTATTTTCGGGATCAATCTCAGATTAGGAGGAAATAAAGCAAGAATAGATTTTATTTAATTCCTTTGATGTTCATCTAATGTGATGTGTTCAATCCTTCTCTGTTTGTATGTGATATATGAACTATTTCTTCCATGAACTGTGGTGGTATTGGAGCATGGTGGGGCCGTGGCACAAATAACGAGCGTGCTCCCGCGAGCGTGTGTATTCTTGCTGTATTTTTTTTTTTTTTTTTTAAAGCCTATCACTACCGGTGAACACCCGAAAGTAAAAGTATGGCCACATCACTGCCGCTTCCCTCTTGTTAGTTCATTTTTCGGTAGTGAAGGGTTTTGGACCCAGCAGTGAGATACTATTCTGTTGTAGTGAGGGCCAAAAGACTAAAATCGGTTAGTCCATTAAAAACGAAGTCTAGTAATATAATAAGAAACATATATACTCCCTCCAGTTTGGTATTAGAAGTCGTTTTGGACAAGGTTTGAGTCAAACATCGGGAATATAAATCATCAATAACTTTTAAGTTGTTGAGTTTGTAAATACAAAAATTATATGAGTAGATTTGTCTTAAAAAATATTTTGATAAAAGTATACATATATCACATCTTCATAAATATTTTTATAAAAATAAGATGTTAAAGTTGTGTTTTGGAGACGTGTTCTTTGTACTAAACGACTTCCAATACCATCCCGGAGGGGAGTATTTGTACGGTGGTAGAAAGACGCATGCAGCGTTGCGATGAGTTTGCGCTAGATTTCCAACAGTGTGCGCGTGGGTGTCCGTGACTAAACTATAAAAATGTGAAATAACTGAGATAATCCCAATGCAATATTCAGTGTTTTGTTAAGCGGCCCTATACGCTGTTAGATTTGCCAAACACGTCAAATCACAAGGAATGTATTTGTTAAGCCGCCCTATACGCTACACCGATGATATGTATCGGCCGGCTGGCCTGGTCAATCATCTGGAGCCTAGTAGGAGGCACTAACCTAGTCAAACAAGTCAAACTGTGGCCGTCACGAAACCCTATTTAATCACGCCCTGGCTGTCCTTAACAATATATTAGTAGATAGATGTACATAAAAAAGGACACATCTCTCGGCTTCTGCTTCTCAATCTCAGGGCACCAAATCTAGAACGCTCAATTAAGTTTATGCCGCTAACCCTGGCAATGAGCGAGACAGCCTATCTAGGGCTAGGTGCAGAGAAATTTGCTACCTGCGCGCTGCGCGCATTAGGTGAGGGAATTCCGTGCGAGGTGGCGACTGGCATCATCCGCATCCGGTGGTTGTTGTTCGCCGACAGGAGTCTCATGACTCACGGCTCGCTTAAACCTAAAAAAAACATTCGCTGCTCGGGGAATCAGGTTTTGGGGCCGCCGTGTTCGCTGTACTCGATCTGCTGTTACCTGCTGCTCGCGCACACACCAAACCAAATCATGCACATCAAATCACACACACCTTCCCAGTTCTGCGAGGATTAGTTTAAGCGAGCAACATATGGCCTGTTCCAAGGACATAAATTCCAACATGATACGATGGTTTTGTTTCGATTTGGAGGCCCGGAAGACGATCGAGGAGAGAGAGAGGGAGGGAGCGTTATTAACCTGTCCTTGCTGTGAGCATCAACGTACATGAGGTGCACAGTAATTGTAGTGCTATCCGAGTAGGATATATACATGTGTCATGTGCGTCTGTGTGTGTGTGTGCACTACGTGTTTGGCGTTTTGTTTGTAGGATAGCAAGGCAGTGGTTCCAGAGGAATGTGGGTTCACTGTTGTGTGCTGACCCTGGAGGGCCCACCACCGGGCCCCTGAGATTCTCCCCGGCCGGCTGGTTGCTTTCCTGGGGTGGAGACGCGAGACGGTTAGCCCTAGATAGCCTTGTGATGAGACACTGTTTGTCTACCAGTTTTCCAGCAGTAAAAACTGAAGAAATACCTGCATTTGGAGCAGACGGTAACTGGGCAAAGGTCAGACTCTTGTGTTAGTGTCATGAACTTGCTTAATTTGGAGGAATTGACTTATTAGGTAGTTTCAGACTAGCTTCTCTCGTAAAGGTTTGTGCATGGAATTCGAACCCTGACTGGGAGATCTTGACTATAGAATAGGTTACTGGGATAAAACAGTCCCAAGATATCGGTTTAAAGAAGATGAACACAGGTATCAGGTCTGCAGCAACTGAAGCAATGTTTCAGATATTTGTCTTTGCAATCTGCATGTAATAATACAGTCAGTAAGTTTTAGCCATTTTCTCAAAATCTTAAGAGACAACTTTTGCGTCAAGGGACAGGTAAATGTGCAAGTTGCAATTCTCTATTAACCTGTGTAAACTCATCCGGCCGGCAGCATAAGAATACTGAGTTAAAAGAAACGCGTGGCTGAATAAAAATTCAGAGAGAGAGAGAGAGAGAGACCCGGCCTATTGTAGTCTTGTAGACTTGTGACCTCAGTAGTGTACACACCATGGTCCCGTCTCTGTCTCTCTCCTTGAATTTCTCTCCGTGTGTGTGAGATGTCAGCCTCATGGCCAGCAGCTTATTCTCGGGCATTCTCCTTAGGGCTAGTATCCATGACCATGAGCAGGACGGGAAACGGAAGATGGAATAAGCAGGGAATAGGAACCTTTGTTTCCTCTTTGAGAGAGAGAGAGAGAGAGAGTACTCCTATCTCCTACCTTGAAGACGAAGGCATGCATGCACTGCAGATGGATGCGTACGTAGCAAGCTTGCAAATAAAGCTTCCTCCATGGACGCACGTCACCGTGCTCAGTTCATGACGTCCAGACGCGACAATGAATACTCCTATATTAAATTGGTCAGGCCACCATGATTCCATCTTTTGTTCCTTTCTTGAAGCATTGCGCCGCTGTGTAGCTGGTGACCTGTGAGATGAGAGAGTACTGCGCGCGTATAGTACTGGTCACTGATGCGAAGTGTGGTTCGAAGCGTTTCTTTCAGCGCGTCTCGTCTCGTCGCGTCGCGGTCGCGGCTGATCAACAAACAGTGGCATTGTTAAGGTACAGTAGTCCTGAAAAGGGTTACAAATAAAGCTTCACAATTCCTTCTTTTTTAGCTGTACGTTCATGGATTTTAGTAACATGATCGCTTGGTCTAGTCACCATCGATTTAATTTTGTTTCGTGATTCGAACGATGGTGCCATATTTATTAAAATAACTGGTGTCGATTGCTAATACATACCAAAGCATATATAGCCTACTTGTACGTGTGCCTGATTAGTACGATCGAAGTGTTTGTATTATTAGCCAAGGCGAACAATAATCCAAACACGTTGGTAGCCGTACCAGAAGTCCAGATATATCCAGATAAGTTGTGAGTTTTTATGCAGAATAGTTCAGAGTCCACACACATCATCGAAAGATCGAGTGAAAGCTATATATCTACTCTACATGATATCCGTTCCCCGCTCTTTTCTCCGGTCGCCCCGTCTATTATTCTCCGTCACTTATTACTCCTATATACAATTCCTCTCTAGACTAGCTACAGTATCATTATCCATCACGGCTTGTCTGTCATTCACTCTGTCCTATCTGTAAAATACTATTGGATATTAGAATTTGATTAAAATACGATTGGCAAAGAATCATCCCTGTATCATATGGCAGTGTGGCCTAGAATTTCTAGGGGGCTCCAATTTTGGAAATCCAGCACATTATTGGGTTTAGTATTTCTGGTCCAAACCTTGCTTCACATGCAGCATGCATGATCATGCATCTTCAATTCGGAAGCAATGAATCTCATCTTGCTAGGCTCATCTTGCCTCACCTTTTTACATTTTTTTTTGATTCGCAAGTTGTTGTTTAGATGATCTTGCAACAAAATGTAGATCGTTGTAATAGTAACAAATCGTTAGATGGAATCGTCAGTTAACGTCATGTCAAGACGGGCTTGTCGTGGAGGCAACCGATTCATGGAGAGGCGGCCGGCCGGTAAAGACCCGTGTGTGAACTCTGAAGAGTCCAGAGGTTTACCACAGCCCTGCGCGTCCACCACGGAGCTTTCGATCTCCTTGCCATCGGATCCGTTAAATCTCCCCCGTCGACGTCGTCTATGAAAACGACCTGAATTTCATATATAATAAGAGATAATTCTGGGGTGACTGAGCGAGCTGCGAGCCGGCGTCGTCGTCGTGGCTTGGACGTCCCATCACCATTGGAATAATGGCAAAAAAGGGTCCACGGAGGCACGAGACGAGATGAGGGTAGATCGATATCGATTGGCTTCTTGTTTATTCGAGCTCCAAGCAGTCGAAGGACCAGCAGCTGCCAATCCACGGAATGAAGTGGTTGCCGTCTCGTTTCTTTTCGGTTAAGAAAGACGCTAGCTGCTACAGCTGGAGGAGGAGAATGAAGTACGTCCAGGGAGAAAAACCGACCAAGTCCAAGCGTGCGACACGATCACTCCGTGATAGTTACCTGCATAAAAAATGAAGTTTATACATATGGTGAAACTTTTTAATTAGTGTCTGTGTGTGTATATATATTGTCACTCTCGAAAGGAACCTGAATCGATGGAGACATGTGCTGTGTGCTTGGCACGTGGCAACACAATTCGGACATCTCATCTCTGTATGTACACCATATAGCTAGAGATATATATAAAGGAAATTTATAGCCTTTTTTTTTCTTGGACACGTAAAAAGTTTGCGTGATCATTGTTCAGTTAGCCTCCACCATTGATTTAAATGAGGAAGATGATTATCTGGTCTGGAAGTTTAATTCTAATGGTATTTAGTCTTCACAGTCTTTGTACAAGGTTATCAATTTTAGAGGTGTTATTCCTGTTCATGTACCTGCTGTTTGGAATCTGAAAATTCCACCCAAGGTGCAGTTTTTCCTTTGGCTCTTGTCTAAAAAAACAAAGTACTTACTAGAGATAATTTGAGCATTAGAGTACAACTTGATGATAAAACTTGTTTATTCTGCTCTGAACCAGAAAGTGTGAACCACCTTTTCTTTGAATGTGTAGTAGCTAGACAAATGTGGTCATGCTTATCAGAAGCTTGTGGTAAAACTGTAGGACATGATTTCATTTCAATTGGTCAAATGTGGCTTAGCAATAAAAAAACATTTCGTAGACAATTGTGCATGTGCTGCAGCCCTGTGGGGTTATGGAAACTAAGGCGCACAATTTATATGCAGGGATCTCCTTGGATAGATGTGAAACATTTGCTAATGAGAATTGTTGCAATGTTACAAACCTGGGAGATACTCTGTCCACTGAACAAGAAGGCAGAGTTCACCTACAAAGTAAACCAGTTGAAGAGGATTGCTATAAGGCCAGCAAGAATACCTGGATGAAGCAAGTTAACAACAAGTGGGATCTGTTCCTGTTTCAAAACTACGTGGGTAACAAAGAGATGGAGATGCCACTGGAAGCAATGATGAGGCTCAATGGCAACAAGAACACTGATGATGGCGGGCAGGGGAGGAACTGGATGAAGCTGGATAATGCTTTCCTAGTCTGATTTGGTGTTATCATGTAATAAGTTTGCTATTAGTTTTGGGTAAAGAACTAGAACTTTGAGAGTGCGGTTGAGAAGGGTGACACCCACCCAAGTGCCGTAAACTGTTAACAATGTTTGACTTTGGTTAATACTAAAGGCAGGGGCAGTGGCCCTCGAACTCTAAAAAAAAAAAAAAAAAAAAAGTTTGCGTAATCTTTGTATTCAAGTAGAAGAAGTTTTTTTATGGAAATTTATAGTCTTGTTTTTTAAAAATAAAAGGTAAAAGAGCAGAGATGCATGCATTTCCACCATGCATAGTGTTACCACAGTCGTCACATGCATGAACTGGGGCGGCCGGCGTACAATCTGAGGACCCCGACCGGATCCCTGTCGACAGTACATCTAACACGAGCAGGACAAGGCGACGGACAAGCCATGGAGCGATCCCAATCCCACGCAGCCAGCCCGAAAAGCAGATCCAAGCAGCAGGCCGGGCCGATCGATCGACATGCTGGCACGGCAAGTCACGTGTGTGCACGCTACTCCTCCTAGCTGCGCTGCTAGGTGTGCACATCGATCGATCGGGAGGCTCAGCCTACCACTCTACTAGAGCACCAGCAATCTACTCATCATTGTCTATAGTACGCGCGCAGCTCCAACCTGCTGCCGCTTGCGCGCGCGCGCCTCGTGTCATGCGTGTCGCCGTAGCCCGCATGGACCATGCCAATGCCAATGCATGCATCATCCGCCGCGGGCAGGCAAGGCACGCAGCGCCGCAGAGGCGGCCTGGCAGGCGCACTGGCACAGGCAGCAGCGAGCGTCGCGTCGCGTTGCGTTGCGTTGCGTCGCGCCCCCACGGCCCACGCGCACGGGCACGGCTGGCTGGCCGCGCCCGCTCGCCGGCCGGCCGGGGGACCCTGCCGGCCCGCGGGCTGCGGCGGCGCTAGCGGCCGGCTGGTCGTCGTGATTGTTCCCTTGCGCCCTTGCGACTCGCCAACAGTAACAACAGGCGGGCGGGTGCGCGCGGGAGTACTCCCACTAAACAACAGCGCAAGCTCTGCTCGCCGCGCCATAAAACGCACGGGCAGACGCGCTCCATCGACGGTGGAGGAGCAGCAGCGTACCTTGTGTTGGGGAATCGCACCTGATGGGATAGCTGAACAGTTGTGCTTGCGCAGGGTCGGCAGGGGAGGGGTACACATGTAGTACTGTGTAGTACTGTTCAGCTGCCACAGCTAGGCGCTTGTGACTTGTGACCCAGCGGCACACGAACACAGCACTTGCACCACGCCGGGCGAGTGTGCAGTACGTACTGCAGTGTAGGCTGTGCCGCCGTGAATATGTCTGCTCTCGGTCTGCGCCCCGCCTGCAAAGTATACGATCGATGTGTTGTGTTAGTTCATTTTTTACAAGTACTGGTAGTTCTTTATATACTTATTTATCTTATCTGCAATTATTATTTGGATTGTCTTGTTGTTTGAGACATCGTATACATTTAGGCACATTCATCCATATGTAATCCTTGTTATTGTATCCATTAATTGTTAGGTTTCACTTCGGTAATTGTTTGGTTATTATTTCATCTTGTTGTTTCAAGTTTATTCTACTTAATGAAAAACGCACAACACGGGCGGTCTCAAAAAAAAAAAAAAAAAAATGAAATGAGTATCTCCAAAAGAATGAAGTAGACCAACAAATCCTGAGATTTCAAAGTCACGATATATGTGTGTTTTATTGTCAACGATTACGTCGCCAACCATTACATTCAAAAAAAGAAAATGAGCGATAACTTGCCAACAATATTCACTTCATTATTATTTTTTGAAACATCTACAAATTGATGCATGTTGTGCCATCACGTACATTCATCAATAACACACGCATGCATGAGCAATAAATATAAATCATAGAAATATTTTCTAAAATGACTCATATAGTGATGACACTAAAAATATAATTTACATTATATTACTAACATGATATATAACTTATAGTTTTTATTCCAGATAAATTTGTATTTTACTGAAATGGTTAACACAACTTAAATTATACACATGTAATTCTTTTGGTAAGCAAATTCCAAATATCTTAAGAAGGAGAGAAGCTTAGTGTGGACCAGAGGTGGCTATAACGACCTTGTCTTTGAGACTGCTTTTGAGTACGTAAATAGTGATAACAATCATGAGGTTTGCACCTCTACTCCATCTTAACTAAATTGCACTTCAAGCTATAACATCCGCCTCAAGCGTGATGTGGGGTAGATTTTAACTAACCATTATGCTATTATAATAATATAAAGAGTACACTCTAATGATGAAAAATCGATACTTTCAATAAAATGTAAGAGGGTTAATAAATTAAATATGATAGTTTCAACAACTTAACTCAAGGATAAAAAAGATTGTAGCAACTAATAAGACTAATATTTGAAAATCAAAACAAGATTCATAGTGTTATTAGACACAATCACACAAGCAAGAACCATTTGTAGTCTAAGCACAGATTTCAAAGTAAATGCATATTCAAAATACACAAAGGTGCCTTGAATGAATATATAAAATTTGATGTAGATAGGAAAAAAATGTATATACTAGCGATTGATAAGTTTATCACAATTGTATTGTCACTACAAGGTATCTATTATGCCGATTGTTTAGAAAATAAGGAATTGCCATTTTCACGAGTGCCGGAAAAATAACATCTGTCCAGGCAACGGCTATAAACCATTAGATAAAGATCTAATGGATTTGAATTTGCACAAAGAAAAGGCAGATCAAAATATTTTTTTTTCGAAACGGGACTTCAACCCGTACTGCAAGATCAAAATATCAAAATGCCACCTGAACAAAAAGATGATTGCAGGCACCTGCGTTCATATAAAAATAAAAGTGTAGAAAATAAACAAAGATAACAACATCGTCCAAACTAATAGAAGTAAATTTTATTGGTGACTTAAACAATAACATCTCATTTTTTATGTCTCATAAGATTCTAGCAAAATAATCTTTTCCAGCGCTCACGTGACAGAGCGTTCGTTTGATCGATCCATCATATCACCCTGGATCCCGACGATTACACTCAACGGCGTGCATGCAACTGTATTGTATAGGCAGTATATATATATCACGTTCAGAGTTCTGACGTTCACGTGGGTGGGCTAGACGAGCAACACAGGACAGACGATAAGATCTACTACAGTGACGATCAGGAAGCAGGGAAGCATATGCACGAATCCGCGAGCCCGCCTTCCAGGAGCCCAGGACGGAGATGGAGTACGCCCATCGACACGCAGCACACACGAACCATGCACAGCAACGTCGCAGCTTGTTGCGTGCGTGCACGGACAGCCATGCCCCAATGTCCGATCGATCGGGGACGACGACGACCTTTTCTCTTCTCGCCCGGCCGGCCTCAGTGTTTTTACCGTGTCATACTGGTACCTCGTGTGTCCTGAGTGACGGGAGAGGCTGTTCCATACTTCCATCACTTCGCCCGGCCTGTTGTAGCTGTTTGTTGCCTTGTGAGCATGCAGCGTACACTGCATCTGGTCAGATCAGCTATATGAGCTATACCTCCTCTCCAGATAATTTTGCTGCCTCTTCAGACTCGAGCAGTATGGATGCATGTCCCCATGATAGCTGCGTGACATGCAGTCCGATTGTTCAGAGCAATTGTTGTGCTGCTCTGTCTCTGAAGCTGAGTTGTTTTAACTCGCTGAAAGGCTGGCGCTTAAAGACGACGCCGCCTGAGTCCTGATGACTCTAGTTACTGTAGGCAAAAGTTTGCACTTTGTTGCAATTGCAGAATGCATAGGAAATCGTCCTAGTTTACTCGTATATACTCCATTCCATAGGGTAAAAAGGCATGCATTTGTTGATAAATGAAACCTGCGTCGTCTCGTCTCATTCTCGTCGGCTCGTCGTCGTCTGGTTTCTATCCCGTGACTTGAGTGGTCCTCGTGTCAGCCCCCTCCATCCATCCCTTTCTTCTCTCTCCGAATCCATGTCTGTTTCCCGAGGTCCCCAGTGATGCATGGCGACATCGATGACGGAGAAGGGAGGGCTGCGATCGGCTGCAGTGCCATGACAATTGTGTCGGTGTGGGCAAGCACGGAAGGCCAAGGAAGAATCAACGGAAAGGAGCATGGCCGCCGGCCGGCCGGGCCGGAGAAATCCATGCAAAAGCTGCATGCCGGCGCTGCGTTGCCTTTTGCAGGTCTGCATGCATGTTGCATCGGCTTTGTG
Organism: Hyparrhenia diplandra; assembly: GCA_015847255.1. NCBI lineage: Eukaryota > Viridiplantae > Streptophyta > Magnoliopsida > Poales > Poaceae > Hyparrhenia > Hyparrhenia diplandra. The sequence continues at coordinate 205,848 of JADLZK010002833.1, forward strand.
CCGTCATGTGCTCCGGCGCTCATTCCGAGACCAAAGAGCAGCTCAAAAGCATAAGCCTGGCGTTTTATTGCTGCAGCGTGCCGGCGCCGGTGCCGGTGCCGGTGCCAGCAGCAGCAGGCCAAGCTCGCACCGCGCGCCTCCGTGTCGTCCAGGTCCAGGCCTTACTTGCTTGTCCATACTCGCTTGGCTCCGCCCTCTTGCACGTATATGTGCACCCGATCTCGATCAGTCTAGCTAGCTAGTCATAATATGTGTAGTTAACTGTAATAGTATATGCTACTATATATACCCCATCCGCTTAACCAAATGAGACACGTAGAACACGTACACTTGTGCTGTTGTGCAGATAGATACCTACTATGCGCACGCGTACTGAAGCACTAGCTTCAGGCAGAGATGCTGTATATATTGATCTGGGGCGTGAAGTATCATGACTCATGAGTTTCTTGTAGATCTGGGCGTGAACTACTATGCAGAGAGTTGAGCTGTTGAAGACATCGTGTGCAATATACCCGCTGGAAACCTTATAGTACTTTACAATGTGATGTCTGTATGCATGTAACACTTGATCATATATAACTATTCAAAATTAATTCACACCAGTCAACTTAATTATATCAACCGAAATGATAATTGGTATTTCCTTTTTTCAAGGGAAAAATCAATAATAGTATATTTCTAGGTTTTACATGCATATAAGTACATTTAAATTTGAGCTTACCAAAATCCATATCAATGTTAAAGGAGTACATGATGTCATGGTGGAACAGCCAAATTGGTCTTCATAATTGTTTTGCCCTCCATCTTTTAAATTGTTATTCAATATCGCAACTTTCAATATCTCAAAATTGTTTTGCCCGGCCTACATCTTCTCTCTCCGTTTTTCATAGGAAAAATGCAACAAATAAAAAATAGGTGCTCCAAAAGGAGGAAGTTCGTGGGCCGGTACAATGCTGAGTCAACCAAGATTCCACGCAGGCTTGGACTCTATAGGCAAATCATGCCCCTCAACTTGAATTTGGTGATATGGGGTTACATAACAAAATTAACCAAAACCAATAAGAAACTCAATAGATCAATAAGAAAATTGAAACAAATTGAACACAACAGGTTTTGTGTAGTAGTCCCCGTACAAACACCCCCACCCCAAAAAAAAAAATCAAACCCAAAATTTTGTTTGCAAGAAAAAGAGTTTGTATATTTCCCTCCATGCCATTGGAGCCCTACTTGCAACAATGATTTGGAAATTGCGTAGAATTAGGGACAAAATTGGCCTAAAAAAATAAGCGAAAAGTGAGATACTTATGTCACGTTTGGATCTCATGGTCTAAAGTTTAATGACTAAAGTTACACTTTTGTTCCTCGGGACAATGCGTCATGGAACTCACCGTTGTGTATCATGTCGCGGCTCGTGGTGGTGGCTGGCCAAATTCGGCGTGCTAGGTTTGCATAGAATCGAAGGCGGAAGCCTTATCCGTCTTTAATTTGGTCCAACAACGATGGCGCTCTTGCGTCAGCGTCAAGCCCCTCATTGGGCGTCGTTGAAGATTCTCGCTTTTTGTTGTGTACTCGACAAAGCTGCGTCTTTGGGTGAATCGATCCCTGCCCTTGTTGAAGGCGTCGTTCTTGCGGCCTTCTATGCTTCTGACGCCACTTTGAGCTCTCCTCATCCTCTCCACTCCCCTCCTTGCTCTTTCCTTCCTTGGTGTATAAGGGTGAGGCTGGCCATGGCCATCGGTCATTGCCGACGCTCTGACGAGTGTTCTCCTCTGGCGCCTCTGCTCCGTCTGCGCTCTCCTTCATGGTTCTAGAAAAGCATATGCCGGTGGAGTTCTCACCGCCGCTTTCATTCCTCTCCAAGGTTTCCTCCCCATGGGCCGGCGTTGGATGGTAGTACATGGGACCCGGATGTCTTGGGAGGATGTCCCCATCAGCTTGAACCTTTAAGGGAGGTCGTGCCCGAGCGATCACGGGAACTGTGTGTTCGTCACCACGTCCCCATTTTAGTGTTGGTCCTCATGAGTGAGGACGACAATGGAGAGACATACCTACGAGGAGTGGTGCAGGGCACACGGGCCGTGGTAAAACCGACAAGTATGTTGTTTGGCGGTGGCGCAAATCGACGATCGATTGACGACTTTCGGCTTAGTCTATGATTACTTTGTTGTTGTATTTGTGTTATTGTTATGTTTTGTGATTTTTTGTAATCTCTCTCTCCCCCTGTCTTGATGTGTAACGAACTATGTAACAAGGCCACAATTTCACCCACCGGCTTGCCGGAATCAGTAAACTATAAGCGGTGGGGATGAGTTTATCCCCGAAGTGATCTAAAAAAAAAAACTAAAGTTATGCTTTAGCTAGCTCATGAGGCTATAAACGGTGGTCTAAAGTGTTTCCTAAAGTTTAAATAACCTCATAAAAGGCCATTAATTCATTAGAACACACAAATAAAATCGTATAAAGTTTACTAGCCCCTCCATATCACAATTAGAAGACCTTTAGGGACAGGTGATACGGTTTTCAAAGCACAACTTTTAACTTCTCGTTTTTATTAAATTGTTTTTTGCAAGACAAATCTATTGATATAATTTTTCACATTTCGAGACTCAACGACTTAAAGGTTATTAAAAGGTTATTCATGATTTATATTTCCAATGTTTGACCAAAACCTTTTTTTCAAGCTTATAAAATTATATAAATCATGACCCTTTTTGAGCAATTTGAATGTGAAAATTAAAAAACTTGACCCACGGGGACTAAGACTAGCCCAGGGCATTTTTTGCTTAAGAAGAAGGCCTTCTTCTCACGCAGGTCAAGAAAACCCACCGAACCCCCTGCCCCACCGACACTAGGGCAATCAGTTACTCAAGTGGGAACCGGGCCGGGCCTAACAACATGTGCTTTGGCCATGGGGACGGGAGGAGGTTTTTAACCACGGTCGGAAATTTGCGAAAATTAGGCTCCCATGGGGAGTCAAACCCAAGACTTGTGGAGAGCCTCGGAGTGACTTTAACCATTGGGCTAGAGGCTCTTTGGCGTGAATGTGGAAATTATATAAATGATGAAGTCGAATATGGACCAAGTGGCAATTTTAGCGAGTAAAATTTTGAGCATAGCTTCATCATGGCGCTATCCTAATATGTCCCAATCAAGCATGTATATGCTTTCAACTTCCCTCGCCCGCAGGGTAGACACGTAGAAGACCGAAGCCACAAAAAGTTCAGAGTTTTGTTCCTTGGGCATGTGTGTGTATTGGAAACTAATAAGTATTCAAGATGTGGTGGATGGGGAGAGAAGAAATTCTACCCTAGTTGTCACTCTCATACACATGAAAGCTACGTGAATATATATTTCTAGCTGTCTTTAATTTCCTTTGAAAATCATGTTAATATTGTCATGTTGCAAAACGATGTGTTTCCTTTATAATTTGTACCCATAAATTAAGAATAGTCGAAACATTTGATTTGGCTACCGATTTATTTCAAGCTAAGAAATACCCTATGAGTTGCATACCACGCACGCACGTTGGGCCCTAATTTTCTGTAAAATTGGAACTTGATTTCTATGGAAACTGACCAAATATACTAGCTGTGTTCAGTAGCATTTACCATGCGTTTCACCAGTAGCATCAGCGAACTAGAGATACGAGTACCCATCTTGCAGCAGGTTAATTAGACTACGACCACTCATGTGCCAACATCGATCTATTATTGTGTTGTGGCTATCAACATATACATACCACTACTTTGATATAAGAGTGCGAGCATGCGATGTTAACAATGGCCGTTACAGGAAACAGGTGACGCACCGTTGTCATCTGTGTCCCCCTGGACCATGGGCCCAAAATCATCCGTGCCCCACAGGCACAGAGGCTGACAGGTCCACTCATCGACCACACCACAGTAGATTCCCTCTCGGCAGTGCCGCACTGCGATGACGCGACGACGACGCGGGGCCCGTACGTCAAAACTGTTAGCTTACGAGATGGCAGTCCGGCGGTCCCTTACATGCCGGCCGTGGCCGGGCTCTCGGCCCGCCTTCCGGCATGTCTGCATCACTGCACTGCACAGTTGATATAGATGTTTTGGATGTGGGGTTAGAGTTAGATTGAGTTATTTTTCTTCAAATAACCCAAAAGTATCCAAACATATGGGGTTAGATTGGGTTATTTTGCTCTAACCCACCAAAAAAAGTAACCCCTTAAGGGGGGTGATATTTGGGTTACTTTGGTAGAGCCCACCAACCCAAAAGTCACACCGACTTAGAAAAGTGATTGGAAAAGTCTTCTTTAACCCGCGTTACACCCCATCTCATCCAAACTGCCTACATGAGTTAGAAGTTAGCTTTGAAGGTTAGAGTCAGAGTTAGAAAACTCTAACTCTAACCAAGTTAGAGGATCCAAACAGGCCCATAGGCATGCCCTAATCTTACCATGGCGTGGGTGTTTCTGTTACCGGAAAATAAAGCTACAGTAGCTAGCTAGTAGTAGTACTCCCAGGCGCCTGGTTCGATCGGCTGCCGTCGTAGGGTACAGCACAACCCGCGCGCCTCGGCGTCTGCGTCCGTGTTCGTCCATCCGGCAGCCGGCGGCCGGGCTGCTGCTTCTGCGCCAAGGCCCAATGCAAGCCCAAGGGATGGACGCGTACCTTTTTTTTGTGCGTGTGAATCGGATGGACGTCTACCTAGGCGGCGCAGGCGCCATACCTGACTCAGTACTCAGCTGCACACCTGACTGAATTGACATGCTGAGTCGCAGCAAGAAAATAACATCGGACAACTAGGCCGTCAAAGGCGCTCGTCATGTTTCCAGCCAACGCGGTAGGTACATATAGCTAGTCCAAGGCTGCAAGTATATTGATTCGTGATTGCAATGCATCGACGAGCAGCTTGCAGGTAGGAGTATCTATCTGTGGCCAGCAGAACAGCGACGTGTAGTGATGCAGAGAGACAACCAGTCCGGGAACTTGTGTGCGCCGTTTTCTTTCCATCTTTTCTCACTTTATTTTCCCGGACATTACTTATTTAAGTATAGTAACTGTCAATTTTTAGATGCTAGTAGAACTATAGTCTCATTAATACTATATATGTTAGCAACATTGTTTGGAGTGTACGTAACTAATAAGGCAATTATATTTAAGAATTTCAACGAACGTTGTTCCTATCCTACTGTATTTCTTGGTTTCTTGAAAATGACGGAAACTGTTTTTTACAGTCATCGCCGATGGAGCGAGCTTAGCTAGGGGAAGGACCATGCATGTCAGCACTCTGCACCCCGAAGGACACACCACTGGACCTGATGCTCGGCCTCGTAGAAGAAGAGTCAAGAATGTCAAGTTGTCTGGGCCGGAATGGGCCACTCAGTCCTGTAACGAGAAGAAGCCCAGCTGTGGCTAGTATTAGAGGAGAGCTGTGAGAGAGGAGAGGATAAGCAAAAAACCATTTTGTACTGCTATTATTTTCCTTGCAATAGAAGTAGATCAGCGCCGCCGTCTTCCCGGCGTCGCCGGTCGCCGTTGTTCCGCTGTTCACAAAGATCGCCTAACATTGGTATCGCCCACCGCCCGGCCTCGTTTGGATCCCCACCACCCAGCCCACGAGCACTACACCAGGTTGCGGCGAACGCGGGGCGCCATGGATCCGTCGTCGATACCCGCTTGACGAGGTCCTCCGCGTCCTCGGCGAGCTCAGCGGGTTCGGGTGCGCCCTCCACCCGCCTCGGCGAGGATCACCGCGGGCGGCGCGCCGAGGGGCGGATCGACGACGCCTCACGGCCACGGTGCTTTCGAGAACCACGCCCGCCCAGCAATACACACCGCCGCCGCGTGGTAGCCGACAAGCTGGGCGGCCGCTTCGAGCAGCGGATCTCCGATCTGGAGGCGCCGTCATGGATGTCGAGCTTACCGCCGCCGAGATCCGGATTCGCGCCGACGAGCGAGCGGAGGCCCGGAGGCGGCCCGAGGAGGATGCGCCGCGGGCGCCCACAGATCGGTGGAACTCCGTCAACTACCGGGCCAGAGCTAGAGACGCCATGGCTCGCGGCGGCGTTCACCGTTCACCGCAGCGGCGGAGCGCTGGTTGGTTGTCGCCACGTTCCCCCGCCGGAAGCTCCAACCGGCCCGGCCTCGGGCGCCGTCTTTGCGGCGACTGCGGGATGCGGGGCTTGGTCCGCTGGCGCCATGGCCCCGCACCCGGCCAATGGTGCGTCACGATCCCCAATCCCCACCCTCCGCTCGCGGCGCGCCCATCTCATTCGGGCGCTTCCCACCACCCAATCCACCGCCGCCGCCATTGCTTCCTAACCACCATCACCCCCACCTCCATACCCACCAGTACAACACCCTCCACCGCCACCGTACTCTGATCACCACCAAGCCTACCCTCCCTACCCTCCCTACCAACCACCAACACGGCCCCATATCCACCACCATATCCCCCAATTCCCCATACCAAACAAATCCGCATCAATCGCCATCCCAATCCGAGTTTCCTTCCCAAATTCCAACTCCCACCTCGGCCAACTCCCCAAGTTGCAATTTCCACAATTCGACGGTGATAACCCAAAGCTCTGGCTCACCCGAGCCACTAACTACTTCCAAATGTACCGTGTGCACCCGTCCATGTGGATTACCGTCTCCACCCACCACTTCGTGCAGTCGGCTGCCGCCCGGCTTCGGTCGGTCGAATCCCAAATTCAAGACATCTCATGGGAAACTTTCAGCGCCATGGTTCCACGAACGATTCGATCGGGACCAACACGAGCTCCCTACTCCGACGGATGTTCCACATTCGCATGACATCCTCGGTCACCGACTATGTCGATCGTTACCTTGAGACCGATTGAACAGCTCTCACCTTATCGGCCCATACCGATACCCTCGCACATACCCAACGATTCATCGATGGCTTGCGCCCACGACATTCGCTCAATTGTTATGGTCTCCCCGTCCGCAAAATTCGATCTCGCCGCAAGTTTCTCTCGCGTGCGGAGGAGGCCACGGATCAGGGCGCAAGGAGTTCAAGCGCCGGAGGGTTCATTGTTGGGGCGTTTCGCTCACATCAAGGGCGCCCGCCAATGCCCCCACCACCGCCACGGCCACCTCAAGCCGATGAGCGTGCGCACGTCGCGCGGGAGGATCGACGCCCGGTCCGCGCGACACGCGATCGACGATCGGTGGCTTTCGCTCCGCTGACCACCGGCCGCGGGACTCTGGACTCGTGTTCGCTATGGGACAAATGGGTGCCCGGTCACCGTTGCCCACCCCTACCTCAAGCCCATGCCATGGAGGAAGGAAGGGCGGCTCTGTTCGACTTCGTTTGAAGAGCGAGTCGCCGCGGTGCAAGAGGAACAGCCACGAAGCGCTGGCTGAAGCACAAGTGTTCATGGCCCAATGCCCTCACCAGACAAGCGACTTCCTATGCACCGAAGGCAGCTGCGGTTCAAGGTACTCTCGGGGGTCATTCCGTCAGCATTCTATTGGACTCGGCAAAGCACCACTCCTTCGTCGGCTCGACTCGGCGCCCGATTCTCGGGGATCTCGTCGGCTTCAAGAGCCCATCTCGTCGGGATTGCTAATGGCGTTACGGTCAGTTTGTGATTCCGAAGTTACCCGACTTGTGAGTGGTACGTCAAGGGTATTCCTTCGGCTCTAACCTGCGCGTATTCTCGATTCGGGTGCATATGACATGATCATCGGTATGGATTGGTTACAGTCGTTCTCTCCTATGCAAGTTGATTGGGTAGACAAGTGGATTCGCATCCCTTATGGCAGGGACCAAGCTGTGCTCCGTGGTATCTTTGCACGACAACCATCCGACAAGCATCTTCGAATCACGCAGACATTGCCATGCAACGTGATCCGAGTCCTACTCGGTGCGCTGAAGTCGCGACTCTGTTGGATGAGTTTGCCGTCTGTTTCGGGGCACCAACCGAAGTTGCCTCCTAGGCACGGTGTGACCACCACGATTCCCTTGGTGCACGGTCGTCGCCCGCTGGCCATCGGGCAATATCGCTACAAACCCGGCGCTCAAGTCGGAGATCGAGCACCAAGTGTTCGAAATGTTGGCGTCCGGTCTTATCGGGGCCCAGTACAAGTTCCTTTTCCTCGCTTGATCCTCCGGTGAAGAAGAAAGACGGCGAGTGGCGCTTTTGCGTCGATTACGGGATGCTCAACTCCCTCACCGTTAAATCCAAATTTCCTATACCGGTGGTTGACGAATTGCTTGATGAGTTGGCCCAAGCTAAGTGGTTCTCCACTGATCTTCGCGGCCGGATTTAACGATTCGTTTGGCGCCGAGAAGAGTACAAACAAGCGTTTCAAACGCACCGGGGCCAATTTGAATACAATGTGATGTCGTTCGGGTTAACCGGAGCACGAACACCTTCCGGGAGCCATGAACTCCACCCCGCTTTTCAAGATTCGGGGAAGTTTGCTCTCGTCTTCTTCGACGACATTCTAATCTCTGATCGCTCCTTTGAGGAACATTTGGACCATCTCGGGCGAGGTCTTCCGATTCTTGTCGGAAGATCGGTGGAAGGTGAAATTCAGCAAGTGCCGGTTGCCAAGCGGTCCATATCCTATCGGGCCATGTTGTGAGTTCAGGCGTTTCCACCGATCTGAGAAGATTGGACCATCCGGTCTTGGCGGTGCCCCCTCGATATCAAAGAGTTGCGCAGATTTTGCGGGTCTAGCGGTTATTAAGGAAGTTTGTGCAGAATTTTGCCTTTGCTTGCTCGGCCCACGACCAATTTGCTCAAAAAGGGGATCATTTTCTCTTGGACTCGAGATCATACAGTTGCCTTTGAAGCTCTCAAGGACTGCTCTTGTCACGGCTCGGTTACGGCTCTTCAGTTTCTCCAAGCCGTTCGAACTTCTGAGGACCGATGCAAGCGACTACGGAGTTGGGCTGTCTTACTACAAAGGGGCACTTGGCGTTCGTCGGTAGAGCTTTTCGGGCGTCCGCGTTGTCGACCCACGAGAAGGAGTACCTGGCCATACTTGTCGCATGTGGGAGCAAGGGCGGTCTTACCTCCAACCGCGCCGAGTTTGTTATCTTCAGCGATCATCGGACCCCGACCCATCTATCGGACCAGCGACTAAATACACCGTGGCGGGCCAAGATGCATCCTGGCTCGGTTGGTCTCGATTATCGTATTGTCTACAAGCGGGACATTCAAGCGCCATTTGCCGATGCATTATCGGGCATCCCGCTCCCTACGCCCGGTTACCAAGCTATTTGGTGGCGGTTCGGCATCTTCGCCCGATGCGTCGCGGTACACTAATGATCCATTTTCTCGCCGATTTGCTCAGAGGCGGCCGTGGATCCCCAGGCTCGTCCTCCATACACTCTAGTCAGTGGTGTCATACGTCTACAGGGACGGATCTGGATCGGCGACAACCGTATGCTCCAGACTTCGTCGATTTCGCTCTCCCGCGGCGGTGCTCTCGGTGGCCATTCAGGGGTTTCCGTGACTTCTGGCGCGAACTCAAGAAGGCGCTTTCGGTGGCGTGGTATGAAGAAGGCAAATCAAAAGACTATGTGGCGATTGCGCTATCGTCACCAAGCCAAGCGAGATCATTCAAAGTATCCGGGCTGCCGCTTTCGGTCATTTGCCCGGTTCCAACCGAGACATGGCAAGTCGTCACCATGGATTTCATCGGTGGGCTCCCCGCCGGGACCGCCAATTGCATTATGGTTGTCGTGGATACACTCGTAAGTTTGCTCGGTTCCGCCCCGCTCCACCATCCTTACTCTCTTTGTTGATGTCGCTCGGTCCTTCTTGGATCACATCTTTAAGCCGCCACGGCATGCCCGCCAAGATTGTGTCCCGACCGTGATCCGATATTCACAAGCAATTTTTTGGCGTGAGCTCTTTTCGTCTGTCGGTGTTCATTTTGCCATGAGCACGGCCTATCATCCGTAATCCGATGGCCAAACCGAAAGCGTCAATCAATGTCCGGAAACCTTCCTCGTGTTTTGTGCATTCCACCCCCGCATTTGGATCAAGTGGCTTTCCATGGCTGAAGTTCTGGTACAATACCAGTGATCATTCCGCTCTCGGCAAGTCTCCATTTGAGGTGATGTATGGCCACCCAGCTCGCCATTTTGCAATTTCTGACACTTCGGTTTGTGCTGTTCCTGATGTCGAAGCTGCTCTGGAAGAGCGCAAGACTATGATTGAGTCGGTACGCCAACACTTGTTGAGGGCCAAGCAACGGATGAAGTCTCAGCGAACAAGCATCGCTCGAACGCACGTTCGGTGGGCGACCAAGTATATCTCAAGTTGCGACTTTACGTTCAGTCGTCTTTGGCCCCCCGCTCGTGCAGCAAGTTGGCATTCAAGTATTTTGGGCCATATAAAATCCTCTCCAAAGTGGGATCGGTGGCCTACAAGCTCGAGTTACCGGCGACTTCGTCGGTACATCCGGTGTTCCACGTATCCATGCTCAAACCGTGCCCAGGTATTGTCGTTTCGATTTGCCTTCCTTCCTGCTCCTGACGACTTGCTACAAGTACCGGAGTCCGTTCTACAGCAACGGCTACACCAGCATGGTCCACATGCCGTTCAGCAGTACCTCATCAAGTGGAGCAACCTCGACGCCGATCTCGCGACATGGGAAGATGTGGAGGCCATCACTCGGGCGCTTCGTTGGCCCGGCATGGGGACATGCCGGCACCGAAGGGGGGAGGAATGTCAGCACTCTGCACCCCGAAGGACACACCACTGGACCTGATGCTCGGCCTCGTAGAAGAAGAGTCAAGAATGTCAAGTTGTCTGGGCCGGAATGGGCCACTTTCGATCTATGAACGAAGAAGCCCTAATTTGTGGCTAGTATTAGAGGAGAGCTGTGAGAGAGGAGAGGATAAGCAAAAAACCATTTTGTACTCTGTTATTATTTTCCTTGCAATAGAAGTAGATCAGCGCCGCCGTCTTCCGGCGTCGGCGTCGCCGTCGTTCCGTTGTCTACAGCATCAGCTAACAATGCATGGGACTATAGATATTTCGGTAGCGGTTGACGGCCCGGTGCTAGGGCCGAGGGAATTTTGGGTGCGGGGCCCAACAGAATGGCCCAGGCAAATTCAGATTGCCGCGGCCGGGAAAGTGGGGAACCGACATCAAGATGCATTGCTGCAGGAGACAGAGGGTGGCGGCCCGGCCGGAGCTACAGTGCAATTAATGGGCGGTGGCAGCAGCGACCAAGAGGAATGGTGTCATCCTCTTGTCTGGATCTGAGCTGAGCTGAGGAAGAAAAAAATGACGTGAACCGTTGGTCTAACTTAAGATCGGATGTCTTGATTAGTCAGTACGTGGTGTTACAAATAATATTACTCTTGGTCCAATGCATCAATTAGCAGGAACATCATTAACAGTTAACAGAGGGTGTGTACTCAGCCTTTGGACATGTGGTAACAAACGTGATTTTCAAGCAACTACGGAGTAGTAGTAGTTATCATTAGCACCTTGTGTTGTTCTAAGTTTTACGTCTTGGCCTACGTTTTAGAAAGGTGGATGGATCGATTGCGTGCATTTAGGATGCCTATAACTAATAAAACAATCCGAATTATGTTAGCGTGAGATGGAAGACGATAACTTTCTCTGATTTCACATATATTTCAGGGGAAGCAAATCATATAATGCATGTAAATAAGGGTCGACACTTAACACACATAATCACGTGAGCCATATTATGTATAGTACGTACCAGCACTGTACAGCGAGGAAACCAGAAGGAGTGGGGTGATATGGACAAGACAGGTCCATGACATGCAAGTATATGATAGTGACACTATCATATAGTACTCTCGTGGAGTCGTGCTACGGGCGAGATAAAAGAGAGGGCATAAATAGAAGAGAAGGGTTCACGGGCGCTTCCAAGCTAGCCGTGCACCCTCTCAATGCCTCCGCCTCCACACCCCACCCCACCCGACGCACGCGAGTAGAGAGATTCCATCCACGTAAATGGCAAAGAGCACTAGCCCAAGCCAGCCAAATGGTCTCAAAACACTCATGGGGGACTATGAGAATTGAGAAGGAGATGGACGACCCGTGCAAACAATAAGTTGCAAGTTACACCGGTTGTACGTATGTGCCGCCGATTTGTGGGAAATGTGTATATTGGTCCAAAAAGATAAGACATGTTGGCATGCCTCCGTATGCATCGTCGTTTACAATGGACCGCGCGCGACACATATCCATGCGAACCGTACATTTCATCCTCTTCTCGTCCAGCAGGTCCGCAGGTGAAAACATGCATTTTGTAGTTGGAGGAGGGGAGGCATACAATTTCTCTTTGCGTACTAAAGAATATACGACCCCGTTTCAAAAAGAAAAAGAAAAAAAAAAGAAAATACGATCCGACAGTATAATTGGACCATTCACGTGCGCTACCAAACTATGCGAGGTGTAGGCAAGACGACAGGCATCAAGGTGACATATTTGCTGGGCGAGTGCACGCAAGCAGTAACATGTACGCCACCGTAAGAAGTTGGAAATGGAAAGTCAAGGTCTGCGCTGGGGAAAATTTGAACACATCGCAAAAGAGAATGTACGAATTAAGCTAGGAGATTCAGGGCAAGCAGCATGCATGCAGCAGCAGAAACACTCAAACACTGGACAAGAATGTCCTGCGAGCTATGGCGAGGTCATCCCGTCGACTGTGCGTCGTTATTAGGACAAGAAATTTTTACAATAATTGGGGAAAAATTCAATGGCTCACATCGACCGAGAAGCGGCCGATCCGGCGGCAATAAAGGTAGGAGGCAACGGGAGGCAAAGTCACGGAGGTAAAAATTGCCTCCCTGTTGTGTCTATGACGGTGGGCCACCTAAGCAAAAATTGCCTCCCATTGCCTTCACAAATGTGGCGATTAGGACTGGCGCTAATTGCATTTTTGAAGTTCTTTTTTCTTCGGTAGGGGTAGAATAGTCTTTTGAATATTTTGTTCGGACGACGTTGACTCAAGGGATTCCTGGTTCGATTCATGGTCCCGGATCTGGTGTTACCTCGCTCCCCTCTCCGTGGTCGCCGGCGTGCTGGACCTCCCCGCCGGACCTAGCCCCCCTCATGGCGTTCGCCCGTAGGATCAGCCACAGGCGGGGGTGCGCTGTCGCACGCGTGGCCGGGCTCGTCCGGTCTCGCGCGCTGCGCTGCGGCGGCTCACTGCTCCACCGACGGCTCTCGGCCGGCGGCCTGCTCGGCGTCGCCCTCGCCCGGTGCATGCCACGCGTCGCCGTCTGCGGGTGGCGCGGGTGGGCGCTTGCCTCCTGCACGGGCGGCACGGATGCGGGTCTCCTCGGCGTGGATATCCTCCGTGACCTCCTTCTTGCGGTAACATACCGCCCTTTTCCTTTCCTGTAGTCTCAATCCTAGGCTTCTTTGGTGCGCGTTCTTGATTCCGCCCTAGGGTTGTTGGTGGCAACGAACCAAAATTTGAAAGTCGGTCGCGTTCTTGATTCAGTCCCGATGCGCGCACATCGCTGTCCCCCTTTGGTAGTCGAATTTGCTCGTCGAATTTGGGGGTTGAGGTGCAGAGCACCTTGTTGCCGGCCGGCTGGGATGAATCAGCACCTACATTATCGAACTTGTCAAATGCTCCTGAAATTTAGTCCCATAGAACATACATTTTTCTGATTTGGATGTTTTAACAAATGAGATAGGTGCTGTGCAGATTTCAGCATGTCCCTGTCTTGTGACCACATAAGTTAATCTATTCAATCATATCGTGATGTTATGAAATGAATTCTTGCGGTCCTTTTTGTCCATGTGAAATTGAATTGATTGACAGCTTGCTCAGAACTTACTACACTGTAAATGTGACTAAAATTTCCAGTTATCCATTTCCCCACCCAAATAGAAGTGTGGTCTTGAGCAAATCAGTCTCGTGTAATTTACTGATAATCATGATTTGGAAGTTTTTATTGCTAGTGAAAGTGCAAGCCACTTATGCTGTGTCTGATCTCTGAATGAGCTTGGCCAGAGCATGCTCTTATGAGGGAACAACAAGCATGTTCTGCACGATGATATGGTTTCTCTGAATTTCCATTTGTTCAGATGATCTTCCTGTTTCATTGTGTGATGGGTACAAGATCAAAATAATAAATATTGTGAAAATGCTTGTACATTAACAGGATAGCGATCTCCAGTTGCAAACTTGCCTGATCCCTGTTTCTTATGCACAGATGTGTCACTAACAAACCTTTTTAGGAACAAAGCCCTATATTCCAAGAAAGTGATTGCTATATGTATGTCTCCGGAGATCTCTTATGGTATTAGCGTAGTAATTTATTTTTTCTGAAAGGGGTCGAGTGATGCTTCCCCCATTAACTCATTCATCTTTGTGATAGCATCCTCACGATTCTTGTCTTGTATTGTCATCGGGGCTACAGCAGTAGAACAGTATAGCTTCAACCAACTTGCAAGGCCTATATAAAAGCATGCATTTTTTGTACAAATGAATAATGCAATTAGTTAAGAATTTGATTAACTGTCTGCTACTGACTGCATGCTGCCACACTTAGTTGCTTATTTGAATTTGATTAACTGTCTGCTACTGACTGCATGCTGCCACACTTAGTTGCTTATTTGAATTTGATTAGCTGATGGGGTATTTGCTTGGACTATTTTTCTGATGCGTCTTTTCCTTTTTTTGTTCAGGTACTCGCCAAACACCAAAGAAATCAAGATCTTGTATAGGAATAAAGTCAGGAGAGCCCTGGAGGGACTGGGCTTCATTCTGGATTTGATACATCAAGAGGCAATGCATATGATGGTTCTCATGTTGCCAACTTCAGTTCTTCAAAAACTGGGACCCATGATGCATCAAGGAGTGCCACTGGCTTTGCAGAAGAGAGCTTAATTTGTAGACGAGGTAAAAATCCTTTCTGTAGCTACTGAAACCTTGTTGTTTAAGTATATATATTCAGAGATACATATCGTGATGCTTCTTAAGTTCTGATGCATTTTTATTTTGTTTAATAGAGTAGGCCAGTTGGGAACTCAGATTTTAGTTGCGTGCTATTGGTTTTATATCCGACTTCACCAAGTTATGCCCATTGCCTGGCTGAACTGCTGCTTGTACGATATAAGATAGTACATTTTTGCAAATACTGAAATTTGATTTACTTGTTCAAACAGAATGTAGCTCAAAGGCAAATGCCAAAACTGTGCCAATCGTACAAATGACACTGAGCTGCTCAACATTCCGAAAGAATTTTGGAAGATTGAAATCCTTAATTCAATCATAAATTTTTGGCGCTGAAGATTTATGGCGCCCTTTTTTTTTGGCTTAGTCTGATATCTTTGTTGAAATCAAAATCGCTCTCAGTTCCTATCGAACATACTTCAATAGCCAAATGGTTAGACCAATTGACTGTAAACCCCTAGTTCTCAAGTTCAAAACCTACGAGGGCTATATTTTTAAAATAGTGTTTGTTTTATTTTTTTTTTTTTTCTCTATGTTCTTTTTTTTTTTTTGTAATTTTTTTTACGTAGACACATCATTTTGGCTCCATAAACATACTATTAAAGTTTGAGATGATTTAAAAGATAGTGGTGATACACATATTTCACATGTGGCGACATCTCTCACATAGTCACGTTGGTCGTAGTGAGACATGTATGCCTTTGTGAGGATGTGCACCACCACTTTGTCGAGAATCAATTGAAACTTTTTGTCATGACTATACACCAAAATGGTGTGTCCATACAAGTTTTAGATTTTTCTAGCTAGGTTAGGATATTTTAACATTTATTCTTAAGTAAATCAACAAATAATACAATAATAGGTAAACTTGCTTTGAAAATTGCACAAATGCACACAACACCTTATTTTGGATCCATGAACACACTATTAAAGTTTCAGATGATTTGAAGATAGTGGTGATACACATATCTCACATGTGGCGATATCTCTCACATAGTCACGTTGGTCGTAGTGAGATATGTGTGCCTTTTGTGAGGATGTGCACCACCACTTTGTTAGAATCAATTGAAACTTTTTGTCATGACTATACACCAAAATGGTGTGTCCATGCAAGTTTTTAGATTTTTCTAGGTAGGGTAGGGTATTTTAACATTTATTCTTAAGTAAATCAACAAATAATTACAATAATAGGTAAACTTGCTCTGAAAATTGCACAAATGCACACAACACCTTAGTTTGGATCCATGAACACCCTATTAAAGTTTCAGATGGTTTGGATCCTCAAACAAGCAATTCACACTTGGCTTAGTATCATATATGTGGAAGAAATTGGAACACACTTGGCTTAGTATGATATATATGGAAGAAATTGAAAAATGTCACAAGTCACGGTGTATTGCAATGGTAGCTTAATAAGCATGCGAGGGAGAGGTTGACGGTTCAATTCCTACAGGCTGCACTCGTAGTGTGATAAAATTGTTTTTTGCTATTTTTTATGGTTTTTCCGATATGAACACTACAACAAACTTCATTGAGATTATTCAAGCAACAATGCATTGAAACACGCCCAGAGGGGTCACACTCGTCACAGAAACTAGACAGGCGCACAGCACAAGGACTACGCTGCAATACTGAACTTAAGCCGGTCACTTGCAGGAATATGGACTACGGACTGGTGGTGAGCTACCGGGTAGAGATCATTCCACACTGTTGTACCCTCCGTGACAAAAGGGCTGCAAGTGAGTGAGCAGCCCAGCAACTGGTTTTAGATAGATAATGCAACCAGCTACATTATTTTTCCATACATTATTTTTCCTAAATTTACATGGAATTACAGCTAAAGCTTAAATTAACCACCCAAAAGCTCCTTCCATCTCTACACCTAAACTTTACAAGCCTCCTGCAGTGATTAGTACCCAGCAGCGTTGACCACTGTCCTCCAACAATCCCCGGAGCTCCAAGCTGCAAGCATCACACGGATTAGCTCAAATTGAGAATGTTTAGCTCTCAACGATGAAGTCTAGAAAACAACATTGTTTCGTGAGCCATGAGTAATTCATAATCAATTAAGTAGACAGGAGGTATGGGCTGGCTTCTAGAGTCTAGAAATGAGAATAATAGTTTTTCTGAAAAAAAACAAACAATTTCCACATACAGGATTTAATTCCCACCCTTTCTCTTTTTCGCTTTTCCTGCATGTCACGAGAAGTAGGGCGGTGACATCTTGATTAATAGATCAATTGCGATTGTGTAACATTACAAATGATTCAGAAATTTTACATGGACAACGTAGATGATTAGTGCAAAGACATATAGCTAAAAGCACATGTTCATAAGTGTCTCTAGTCTCTACCATTTAGGGATCATCATTAGCAAGCAACATTTTTGAGTGAGACTGGCCGAAAGAGATGAGCTGAAAATTTTCACTACGCCCATCAGTAGCTTGTTTGGAAATCTGAACAAAAATTATTTTTTCTAAAAAGTTGAACAAAACATGTCATGGAGATTCCAACAGACATTAGGAAGCAAAAAAAAAAAATGATCGCTTTCCACTGTTCATCTCTTTTCTATAACTCACATCACATGGATAGAAGGGAGGTGGCCTGAGAGAAACTCACCACACAAAAATCTGCCCGCGTTGTGGAGCAGCTCGACCATATGATTTCCTGAACCCCAACCTGCCAGTCCATCAGTAGTTCCTGTCATTGTTAACAATTAGATGAAATAACTGTGGCAATTTGTCAAGGATGCAAAGCTTATATCACCAGCATAACAGTTAACAAGTCCAGTAGTAGACATATGTACCTACATACATATAAACACTAAGCTGCTAGTACTCTAATAAAGAGAAAAACTATGTTAATAATTAGCACAAGTAGTGTCAAATGAAGATATGCAACACATGCCATTTTTTTTATTTTCATCTACAAATGCATACAATAAAGAATAAAACAATAGTGTATCAGTAAGAAAACCATAATACCCCAATCATTATGTAAGGACAGCAGCCATTATTTCACTTGCAGGCTGAAATAAAGTGGTTTAAGCATTTGACATTAGCAAAATAAAGTGGTTTAAGCATTTGACATTAGCAAAATAAAGTGGTTTAAGCATTTGACATTAGCCCCAATCATTATCTAAGGACAACAGTCCAAAGACCACTTAAACACAGGCCCAGAAACTCATATGGTAGGAGGAAGAGCTCAACTTCAGACATCACAAACTCATTAACGAAATACTTTGTTTGTCATTAGTGCACACTATACAGCAAACTGAAACACTTGGATAGATACTACATAGTGCAGAGTATAAACAGTGGTAATCACCTGGATAGATACTACATATGCAGTCATCTAAATTCTATATAGCTAAAATAAGAGAGAGGACTTGCTCTGGCCTCTGAGCCTGGTTTAGGTACTAAAAAAAAAATGGAACATTACTAGTGCAGAGTGATTGCTAGCTGCAGGTTCCAATGTGGCATTTCAGTTTATATCCCTTTGTTTGCAATTGACAAAAAAGGATAACACATTTCACATCTGCCTAATGAGATAAGATTTTACTACAAAATAAACAAATGCTTCTACATATGTGAGTGCCCTATGAGATAATTCATGCAACAAACCAAGTTTTAAGCATACACTGGATCATACACCGGAAACAACTGCATTACTGCATTCCCAATTCATGGAACATGAGATAAATCAAATTCAAAACAAGTGCAGAGGATTGGAACCTTGGCCTTCTGCAACTGAATATCGATCGGAGCCGGATCAGAGACTTCTCCACGGACCACGGGGAGGGGCGGGGGCGGCGCGGCGATGTCTGTGAGATCGATCCGGGCGAGGGGGCACGGCCGCCCGGTCACCACTAGTCACGGGGGGGCACGGGATGGAGGGTGAAGCGCCGACCGCGCGGGCCAGGCGGCGATTGACGGCGAAAGGCTGTCTGGCGGCCGCGGCCGCAACAAGATGCCGAGGCCCGCGGCGGCACCCGGCGCCCGATTGCGAGGTAGAGGCGACGGCGGGGAACCAGCGCCCGACTGCGGCGCTAAGTCCGGGAACAACGAGGGAGGCTGGGAGGAGGAGCGACGGGGTCCTCGTCGTGCGAACATCGACGGGCGAGGGTGGGGGCGCCGCAGCGGGTTGGGGTTGGGGAGGGGTTGGGGTACTGGCGTATTTGGACAATGACAAGGTTACCGAATAAAACAAACTAGTGGAGGCAATGCTAGGCAATAGTAGGCAAAATCAAGTATTGTAAAAGGGCTCTTACGACAAATAGGACGATTAGCCGCTTACTGGAAAGGAGAGGAGACATTCTGACCGCAACCGTACACTACTAGGTAGACGAGGCTCATGGCCGTTTCCCCATGTCGCTTGTGCACAGCATCGCTCCAAAGAGAAAAAGTCTCGGGCCATTTCCAACACATCCGGACCGAGAGGGGTATCAGAAACTCAGAGAGCAAAAGAGCAATAAATTGGCCCAGCACTGAGCCCATAAGCCCAACTTTACCCATCAAACGATTAACGACCACATCACGTCCCTCCAAGCACAGCTCCATCCATGGTCGGGGGACAATGCTCATTCCATCAATGATGCATGCCAACAGCAACTTACCCAGAGCATGCTAAGACCTTTTCCTTCATGGAAGAGCACCAGGTCCAGGACGCCGTGGTTCCAGGTAAACAGCGTTTGTTGTCAGTTCTTGGCTTCTTGTCACTCCGCCAGAATGGCTTCTCGCCTGCTTCTCGGGACCAGACAGCCATGCTTGGAGGTATGCTATAAAACGATCATGTGCACGGGTAATTTTAAACAGTTGAAACTTATCAGATTCTAATGCATCTACACAAATGGTCGCCCGGTAGAAGCAATTTCACTACTGCTGTGTACACAAGTACAATCGGGCTCACATGAATACATTACTTTTTTTCTCCCACTGACAGGTGTTTTCAACATGATACAAATGCCAACATAGCATACCTCCAGTCAAGCACTCATATTCCAAAGGATAAGAAAATTCAAATTTTCAATAACAACTCTTGATTTTCAATGACAACTTAGGCTCAATCAGCATAACATATATAGCCTGTGACCCCAACTGAATCAAAACATGTAACAGAAGAAATTACTCCATCTCAAAATAACATAATTTACTTATTTGGTGTGATAAATGTTTATTTACTACAAAGTTGGTCAAACTCAAGATAGTTTTGACTTAGGGTTATTACAGAAGTTGATATATTTTTGGGATGAATGGAGTATCTGAGAACTAAAAGTTGTGTCATATACTTCTGGTAAGCAAAGCAGATCCCCAGACAAGATTCAGTGGGAAAAAAGGCTCAAAGTCTTTACCAGCATAAAATGCACTTCTTGCATTTGGCATTGCATTTGGCATATGAATATATGATCTAGTTTAAAGGATTTTTGTAAAGCACAAGGCAACAATACCTTTTTAAAGTCAAGAACAAAAGTAGAACTGGTGAGTAATCAGGATCAGGGTGTCACAGTAAAAAAGGTATTAGACCACATTTCAGCATGGGCATTGGAAATCAGGAAGAAAGAATTGTACAGTAGCAGTTTGAAAGTAATAAAATGGAAGCACAACAACAACAATAAAATGCAAGCATGATGCTCCAATTGTAACCGAAAACATCACAGCAACCAGGTTATTTCTTCATTTAAGGTCAAGAAAAGTTAATTTGCATTCATCAAGTCACTCAGCCATGAATTCAGGTAGGAGTGTAAGTGGGTACCAAAACCTCAGCCATGAACTGCAAGTATAAATGCAAGTAATAGGTCAATCCAGATCATTTTTGTTCCCATTTTCTTGCTTTGACATCTGGATTAGTTCATTTTGATGAGTTTTGTGCTGACCCAAAGACAAAAAAAAAATGCATCTCTAATTTAAATTGTTAACTGGGAAGATAAAGAAAGCCAGGATAAGATACACAAAGGATCTCACACTCCTCACCCTTCGCTGGTGAGGAGTGCCACATATGGAGTGTAGCAGGAGCCAATGGGCTGTACTTTATCACAGCCCCTAGCTCAGCTAGGTAAGGGTCTAGTTTGGGTCTTTTTTACCTTCTTCTAAACTTTAATGTATGTGAATGTAAACACACACACACAAAAAAAGATACAACAAGAAAAAGCAGCTTTGGGCAGTACACCAATAAGCCACGAAGCGAGGAATCACCACCAAACTGCATACAAAAAAGGCACACCTTTCTGTGGTTTTGAAAACTCTTCAGGCCAGGGTACAAGATCTCGGTCAAATATGGTTCATAACATGCACACCAATTGACTCTTACGAATTTAAATTTAACACATACCGTTTCCCCATAGTTCCCTGATAATTAATGCATGTAACAATCGCAAATTAACCTGACAGTTACAGCAGTGTGTGAAGATACATGTACATGTGCTCAAACTGCACTCTAAAACAAGATGGAACTTGTATCCTGTCAATGTTAAGCGTAGTTATGCACTTGTGCGGATAAAATAATAAAAAAAATGGTAAAGACTGAAGCAAATGTGCAACTTGTAACTATTATGCATTTCATTTAAAACATGTTGAAACTTTGGTACATACATATTTTCAGTCCTTCCTATATCGGAGAAAAAAGAAAATCAGACTCCATTACAACCTACAGTAACCTTAAACACTATGTCATTATGTAGAACCAGAAACACTTTGGAAATCCAGCAGTTTATAGCAGAGCATTCACAGAACAAAGATGGATAAGGCACCAAAAGATGGGAGGTCTCCAGAGCAAAAGAAATCATGGATGCCCATCTTAGGACCTCGAGACATTAACCAGGATGAATGGCCAGCTCAAAAGAAGGCCAAAAACCCTTTGTTAAAGATATCCCAACAGGCAGAATCGAATACTTTCAAGAACTCCATGATTAGAACTTCAGACCAGGAGAAGAGATGCCAAAATCTCGCCCATTGTCTTCTCTGGTACATCAGTACTATCGTCCAACTCTGCTCCAGAATGAAGAATTGCGGCATCTAGTACTAGCTTCCGCCTTGCAATCTCATAGATATTTTCATCAACTGACTCCTTTGTCACTAACCTGGATAGACACATAAAATTCAGTAACATTCCATAACAGGAGGGGGGGGCTTGGTATGTTAACTGTATTGCCTTTCATAATTAGTTGTGATTATCTAATGTGTACCTTTCATTTTTCTCTGCGAGTCATTAAGATTGTTTTGGATTATTATAAGGGATTTTCCAATTTTGAAAGTCCAATGAAAATTAAATGCCATAAAAAGAGGTAATTATTATTTGGCACAAATCAGCTTTGAGTAAACTCAACAGAAAATGATGAATATGTGTTTGCCTGGGGTTAATCAGTAAAACAGGATCCAGCTCTGTTAGAATTAGAAAGAGTAGCAAACAGCGTACCAAATGCAGCAAAACTAGGGAAACTATGCAATTATCTTTCAGTACATACTAACAATGAAGTTTTGCACAGGCACACCACAAAATTGAACAGGACAAAAAAAAAAAGGCTTTTTAATAATACTAATACTAGATTTCATTGTAACTTTCCAGAATTTCTATATATACAGGGCCATATTGCAGGAAAACATCAGAAGATTTTAAGTGAGTATAATAATAAAGTACTTCTCATGATCTAGTCACTGTCAAAATAATATAAACATGTCTTGGTGGAAAAAAAAAAATAACAATATGGATATGTGCATGACATCAACGAACAAATAAAAGAGAGATAGTGAATCCAAATTAATAGTCATTAGAGTAGCACCTATAGATAGTGACAGGTTTCTGTTGTCCAATGCGATGGCAACGGTCCTCAGCTTGCCGATCCATCTGGGGGTTAAAATCCATATCATGTATAATGACTGTGTCAGCTCCTACAAGGTTCAGCCCCTGACCTCCAGCTCTTGTAGAAAGTAAACATGCAAATATAGAAAGATCGTTGTTGAACGTGTCCACTATAGTCTGCCTTTCTGTTACAGCAGTCCTGGAAGAAAGACAAAATAGTTAATAAACAGAGTAAAATTCGATTAAAAATCTAAGTAAAGAACATACCCTCCATCAAGGCGTCTATATGTAACTCCTATTACTTCCAGTGCCCATTCAAGGATATCAAGCATTGTGGTCCACTGACTGAATATGAGTACTCTGTGACCATCATTTGCTAGAGAAGGTAAAAAGCTCCCCTAAGGCCTGAACACAGAACAGAGACTATAAGACAAAGTATGACAAGTTTATTAAAAAAAAATAGCTTATAGTGTGCCAAATATGGATGACTCTGTTGAGAATGTTGAGAATATATTGCAAAAAACTTGACATTTCCACTTGTTTCTATAAATATAAAACAGTGGTACATATCAAAACAGATGTTGGAGCAAGAAATATACCTGACATTTTGCCGATGAAAAAACATGCTCATCTGTCAGAACACCCTTTGTGCCCACATCACCATATGACAATAATAGCTGCACGTTAAAGAATAAATAAATACACAATGCATATTGCATAGAGAGTTAAAAACAAGACTGGCATGTTTGGCAGAGCTCCTAGAGCAGCCCCCAGAGTGGTGACTAGGAGTGATTCCCTGAAATTAACTAAAAAATGTTAGGAGCTGAAAAAAAACTGTTTCTCCTGATTCATTTCTTCCAGAGAGTTCATTCCTTCAGAATCATTCTCAGCCACAGAACCAATTCCAGAGGGGCAGGGGAAGCTCTACCAAACAGACTCTAACTTTCAGGCAATAGTGTATTTCTCATAATCAAAACCATTCTTTGCCCAATGCAAACCATTAATACAACATGTACATACTACTCGGTCCTAGATAGAATTATTTTGCACCAAAACAAAAGAATAAAACACAGGACAATGGTTGAGTTGCGACCAGACAATGCAAATGGCAAGACCTAATATAGTTAATTCAGTCACAAAGACAACAGACAATGCAGCAGCTTATAAGGTAGAAGTACAGAAGTCAAGAAAGAACAATACTTGGTGGATATCAAAATCATTGTAGCTCTTTAGCTCTTGGATTGCTCTCTCCAAGGAACATTGAAGCCAAATGCACCTTTAGGGTACAGCAACCGTGCAATTCGATCAACATCTTTGTCACTATAAATACGCCTTATAAGCAAAGGGTGATTCGCAATCTGTGGAGCAATGAAAGAACATTTGAAAATAATCATAAACATATTCCTCAAATTTTGCATCATAATGTATGCTCACCTTACGAAACTGTGTAAAATAGTTCGATATTTGACGCTTTGGAATCAATCCAGCAATATTATTGGAAATGCCATCTGAAGACTTGGCGCTACGAGCCTGGCAAGCAGCACGGTACTCATCTATGGCATTTTTGTAAGCTTTAGACTGCTCTACGTCCATGACGACAAACTTAACCTGCAAGCGAGATGAATTTAGGCTCAAAAATAAAGAGGCACAACTAATCACTAATGTGTAAAAGAGTCACGCACATGTTGCGTTTTAGGAACAAGCTGCTGCATTACATCTGACTTCAAACGTCTAAGAATAAATGGCCTAAAATGGACTTTATGCGTGAAATTAGTTCACGGTCTTCTGCATTCAGCAGCTTCTTCAGATCAACATCTCCGTGGCAAATATATCAGGCATCATGAATTCCAACAATGACCATAGCTCCTGCATACCATATTAAATCCAGGAAGAACTCCATAAAAAGAAGTTTTAGGTACATGGTAATTTAAGATGAAATAGAATTTTAAGCATTAATAGTGCCCTATAAAAACAGTGGTTGTAGAAATCTCAAATAATGACAAAAATTGTATTACATATTTGTTTATAAAAATTTAACTGGCATTACATGTGTCATGTCGATAGGCAGCACACATCGATGTTATAAAAAGAAAAACATGAAACACAGCACATAACAGCAAAGAAGCAATTAGGACTTCAAGTGATATCTACTATATCAGAAAAAACTATTATAGCTTTGGGCACACAGATTCAAGAGTAAGAGGAAATTGTCATGATGCCTTCAGTTATTCTGGCACTTTAGTGGTTCCTCTCTTTTATATTTTCGAAGGTAGAGGGTTGATAGCAGGGCAGCAGAAGGGGCATACCTTGGAATGCCAATGTTTTTTTTGTAAAAAGGCGAATATATTTTCCTTGGAATACCCTATTGCAAAATCCTAGATCCGCCACTGGTTGATAGGTTATTTGCATCACACGCATGACAGATGTAAAGATGTAAACTCAAATATTGACAATGGGCATTTGTTCAATAAGTATGCTAGAAAGAAGAAATGGTAGAATTGTATATTGATGTTGTAGAATATCTTGTATTTAGATAAAGTGCACAAGTTCAAAGCAACATACACTTAGTATTAGAGGAGTATTGCTTCGGCGCTATTTTGTTCATTACATGATCTTGAATTAGCTCAAAAGATGCTACTCAGTGCTAGTAGTTAGAAATCTATTGTTGAATGGCTGCCGGTGCACACTTTATTACTTTGTGAAGTTTAACTGTGCACATTTTTCTGACTTCTGCATAGCCAATATATTTTGCATGTTTTTATTGTTTTTTCCAGAAAGTACTGTACACCAATTTCTTCACATAGGTGGATGTTCTTCTACTTATGCATTTGCTAAAGAGAACAGAATTTATGTTAAATGAACTGCCATGAACCAAACACTAGTCAAAAAGACTTACATGCAAATCATTTTGGAGAGGAGTTCCTGTCAGCATTAGCCTTTGGCGAGCATGTTGTGCAACAGCCATCAGGTTTTTCCATCGGAAGCTACCCTTATCTTTCAGAACATGTGCTTCATCCATCAAAACACAGCTCCATTGCCATCTTTTTGAGGGCCCTACGATCATCCTTTTGCTGAGCACTACATAAAAGTTTTTAAGCGATAAATAAATTTTCAATGTTCTGAATATGACATTCTGCTGTGTCATGCAAAAGGAATCACTCCAAACCTCCGTCTTTTCAAAAAAAAGTGTGTAGCCAACAAGGAGGACATTAAATGGAGCTGGGCGCCAGCCTTGCCTAAGGAACTTAATTCCTTTGAGTAGGTAGTCCTTGCAGCTCCATGAAACATGATGATCGAAAACGAAGGGCACCACTTCTTGAGTTCTCTTTCCCAATTCTCCAACACGGAAGCTGGGCAAACTATCAGATGTGGACCTGGGTCGTTATATAGATGCCGTAGTAGAGTAAGATAAGTGACAGCCTGCAAGAACAAAAGAAAAAATTTCAAACACCAAGAAAAATGAATTGGTACTCTATTATGCAGCATCCAATAAATGGTGTGTTCTAATCTTCCTGAGTGAAGGTGTATACATTAATCAGACAAAATGTTAAGGTAACTATGCTTAGCGATAAAACATTTAGATAAATAAATCATCAAATGTTATATTACAACACAATACAGTTGAACAACACGCATTAACTAGCATAGATAATACTCCCTCCATTCCAAATCATAAGACATTTTGGCTTTTCTAGATTCATAGATTTTGCTATGCAGTTAGATATACACTATGTCTACATACATAGTTAGAGCAACGTATCTAGAAAAGCCAAAAAGTCTTAGAATTTGGAATGGAGGGAGAGTGAATACATAATACATTGTAGAATGCAGTTGGCATAATACAACAATCATATAGCTATATGACAAAACATTCATGGTTCCCCTAATTTAGGAATCATATTAGGCTACAACCATGGTTGCTTACCTGCACTGTCTTCCCAAGACCCATTTCATCAGCCAAAATTGCTGTTAAAACAAAGAGGAGAGATATATTTAAATGAGTTATGAATAATCTAGTTTTTGTGCACTGTGTAAATAGCAAATGTAGTATGATCGTTAGCATATGAAATTCCAACATGCAACACACAATAATGAATGGCATACCGGTCCTTAAAATGAATACATAACAGAAAATAATTCTTAAAAAGCCTAAGGTTTGACCGTAATCTAATAAATTGACTGAAAAGGGGGGGGTGTCCAAGCTGATCACCAGTTACACATGTACATATGCAGTATGCACCCTACCATCAAAAGGGTACTATTAAAGTGTTTTCAATCAAAATTATTTTCACCAATGTGATTGCTACTCACATAATCTACATCAGTGTAAAAGGAACTAGCAAATGCAGGACTGCTTATTGCAGAAGGCAACAGCTGCAGAAACAACGGGTGAACAGGATGCTCTCTGACAATTATCACAAGCTACACCATTGACAAAATGTTGTGAGCAATTGAGAGTGCTCAAGTTCAGCTGCTCAATGCAGAAAAAGCTTCACCTCCGCCAATGCTTTTCCGATGCAACAGGAGAAGGAAATTGACGCCCACAAGTTGATATGGCTTCAACACAGGCTCGAACCCTGACTTCTCACTTGTGCATGCAGCATTTACGTCTTCCTGCTCCATTGTTCACAAATCCCATTGGTTCAAAACTATACAAAACCCTTAAATTTTCGTCTCAAAAAGGAAAAAGAAACTTAAATAACATGTACCAGAGTACCATACAATTTACCTGAGTAACAATACGGCAAGTGGAAGCATCTATCTCAGCGTAGCTTTCACAATCCCGTGCTGATGAACCAAAAAGCTCCTTGCGCAGATCTGATGAGATGCGTGAACACTTGCGCAATGCCATTCCCACCACATCTCCCTCGGGCTCCTCCCCATTTAGACTTCTCTCCCCATTGTAGCCTTCATCTTCATCATCCTTCTCCAACTCCGACCAATCCACCCCATCATCATCCTCCACAGCCACAGCCACTTCACTGTCATCATCGTCCTTGATCACAAAGCGGCGTCCAGAGGGGCGTTGCTGGGGAGGCGTTGGTCTTGGTAGTCAAAGTCGTCATCAGCAAGCTCTTCTTCGTCTTCCTCAGAGATGTCAATGGCAAAACTCGTCAACCGACGATTAGAGCGGCGTGGGCGCGATGTCCTTGAAAGCGAAGCTGGAATGTCAAGGTCAGAGTCATTGTCTGTGATGTTGAAGTCATCCTCATCGCTATCAGATAGCCCTGTGGTGGCAGCAGCCTTGGAAGGTCTCGAATTGCGGCGAGACGAGCCAAAGGACTGATGATCCTGCAAATGGGGCTTATGCTGTGGACGCTTCTGGACGTGTTGTCTCTTTGCTCTGCGGTGGGGGCTTGACGTTTCTGTGAGGTCGAATTCGTCGTCCTCGCTGCTGGAAAGCCCCACATCGGAGGTGAATTTGGACCGTTTGGGATTATGGCTCAAATGGGGCTTGAGCTGAGGACCCTTGATGGGGCGTTGGCTCTTCCCTTTGCGGCGAAGGCTTGACGTCTTCAAAGACGACGAAGAAGGAGGATCGAAGTAATCGTCTGGGAGGACGAAGTCATCGTCGTCGCTGTCGGAGAGACCCGAAAGGCGGCGGCGGCATTGGAGGGTTGGGGATTGCGGCTGAATGATTTAACTGGTGGAGGAGGCCGCGACGGGGGGCCCGTTATGCGGGCGCTTGAGGACGCGCCGGCTCTTCGCGGCGCGGCCGGAACCCGCGTCCGCGCCTAGGTCAAAGAAGTCGCTGTCGTCGTCCGAGAGGACGACCGTCGCGGTGCTGGTGCCGGCGGCGGAGCCAGCCTTGGGGTTGTAGGCGAATGAATCGATCGGCGGCGGAGGCTGCGAGGGCCGCTGTTTGGAGCGCTTGAGGACGCGCGAGGGCTCGAAGGTGTGATTAGACCACTCCTCGTCGGAGATCTCCTCGAAGCCACGGTGCATCGGGGCGAGGCAGCGGCCGCAGCCTGCTGCTACGGCTGCGGACTGTGCTGGGGTCTAGGGTTTTGGGGGCGGCCGCGGCAAGTCAGCGGAGGCGAAGCGAGGAGGAGGCGGGGACAGGTGGGCGGAGGCGGGACCTGAAGCGGCGGCGGCGGTCGAGAGGAGCTCGAGAGAATCGGGGAGAGAATTTTGGCGGCCTCGAGAGCCAGTCACAAAAGTTAAGGACGTAGGTACGAGAACGGTGCGTGGGGACGTGGAACGTTAATTTAAAGTTTTTCGGTTCACATGGGGTATACTTCTTCGAATGACGGTTCGAAAACACGGAACGTGAACCAACTATTTTTGGTACGATAGCTTGGTACAATACTGCGTTCTTAAGTGAACTATACAGATTATAATAATCATGTAATTGATTTGTGTACATATGTTGTCTAAATATAAAATTAACTCAAGAATCAATTGATGTGGTCAAACTCCTAAAATCTCAAATATGACCCACTTAACTTAAGACCCATTTGGCCCATAATACCTTGATCTTCCATTTACCATCCATAATACACATGGCCCATATTAATCGCCTAGGCAAGAACTACGACAAACGTAAGGCAAGCCCGAAACACTACCACGCCGCCACTCACCTATGTACCCAATCGCCGCCCCTTGACCTGCGCAGGAACACGCCCCGGGCATCGTTCCGTCTCATGTACCACGCCGTTCCGTTCCCGATCCGAACGAAGTTCCCGATGCACGCCGGATTACGGTTGTGTACCGCGTTCCCCCGTGGACTGGGCTCGAGAGTGGGAGAACTGGACGGCGCCGAGGCTGACCGCCAATCGCCTTTTTTGAGAAGTGGAGCACGTAATTTATTGCATTAGATTTTCTTTTAATCTTCTTCCAGTACTAGCAAAGGTGGTGCCCGTGCGTTGCTACGGGTGAATACTATAGTATTCAATTCAATGTCTACATTTTTTTGTGCAACAACTTTATATTTATACTTAGGAGAATTCTCCGCGCGTTCTTGAGGAATGAAGCGTTGCTACGGATATGACGAAGGAATACAAACATGTTGATGAGATTGACCAAAGTGGTCTTTTACATCTAACTGCTAATATGCAACCTATATAGACCGCATTTGTGATTTAAGTTTTATCAATAAGAAAACTCACACTCTAGATAACAAACATAGGATCTCAGTTGTGGACTTCCTCTACGAAACAATTGCACCTACGGAGTACATGGCTGCCACTAAGTTAAACTTTTAACATGACAAAAGCTGACACAGTGACACCCTGTAAATAAAAATGAAAAATCATCGCATGGTTGCAAACCTACTCACCGTTCTACGTGGAGACTGGATGAGTCGACACTACCACGGCACAACACCGACTCATCAGGAAAAAGAGGAGTTTAATTTGCATCGGTTCATCCGAATAAAAAATGATTTCACGCCGCTTGGGCCTCGTCTTGCCTCGCCCGGACTGTGCCATCCCAGCCGCAAGCTACGCGCCCGCTGGAGAGATGGCCGCGGTTGTGGTCTTCGGCGGGTGAGCGTCAGCGAGGGGCAGGGCCTCGTTCCCAAGCCACGGCCTCGTTCCCGAAGACGGCCGTGCCCGCATGGGCCTTTGCTGGATGTGACCTGCGCCCTCGTCGTTGAAAACTCCGATCGAGTAACTCGCGCTGCCGTTGGTGAAGATGGCCGCGCCCGCATGGTGGAGACGGTCGTGGTCCGGCCGCGCCCGCACACGCCCTCGCCGGCCGCGCCCACAAACGCCCTCGCCGATCGCGTCGGCACCAACCCGCGGTGGTGGAGACGGCCACGGATCCGGCCGCGCTGGCGCACGCCCTGGCCGGCCACGTCCGCGCTGGTGGAGATGGTCGTGGATCTGGCCGCGCCCGCATCCGCCGTCGCCGGACGCGCCCTCGCTGGCCATGGATTCCTTCGCTGCTCGCTGCGGCATCAGATGAATACGAAGGCAAGGCGTGGTAGAGGCAGAGCGGAGTTATTTAAAGTTGATTGCAGCGGCGACCTTTGGTTTTTCTTGGCATTGCAGTGATTGTTCGGTTTCTTTGAGCTGCAATTGTTGCGGTAGAGGAATCGTTGGTGCTTGCCTTTCTTTTTTTTTTTTTTTTTTTTTTTTTACTGCGAGGGGTCATGCGCGGGAATGCGGACGGGTGAAGGAATACGAAGGGTAGGGAGGAGTTTCTGACTCCAAGACGCGCGGCTACAGTTGCAGTTACCAGGGGATTTGGCCAATCAGGCCAAGAGAACTCCAAATGACTCTCTACAGTGGGGCTCTCCTTTATAGAAGAAGATTTAGATAACTATTAAAAAGTGTAATACTTTGCGCAGTCACCCGACGTTTTATGTCGGAAGATTTTCTCTAATGATCACATCATCTATTCGGATATGTCGTGGACACACGTTGTTGAAGCTCGTGTGTGCGATGGCAATGATGGAAGTAAAATAAATAAAAAGCTATTTTAACTTTATTGTTAAATATTTTAGCACAGTGCCTTGATATGAATTTTGTTGGTTCATTATATGAAAAATTATGTAGTAAATAAATAATTCTTAGAACTTTATCTTTGTTTGACCCATGATATCATAGGTTTATGTGCTAAGTGATATTAAAATGTAATTTTTGAAATGTCTAAAATCAATATCTAACAACCAAACACATGCGCGTGCTACATTAACCATCCATCATCCATAATGATATATGTATGTATTAACTATTTTTAAGACCTATTAGGTTCTATAATAATCTAGGAACAGGTGTAATTTCTCGTGGTGCTGTCGATGCCGCCGACGCTTTCTCATGGTGCTGTCCATGCCGCACCGACGCTGCGTGGAGACCGACGATGCCGTGCACGACGAGCTTGCGGCCGACGCCGTGGCCCCCGGAGAGGACGCACATGGTGTGGAGCAGCAAGCACATCTCTCTGAGTCCAATCACCTTGCCGTGCCTCCGGTGTGCCCAACTCCCGGCGAGCTCCGCCATGGCCGAGCAAGTGATGGCCTCCCAGAGAGCTCTGTCAAGGCTGCGCGAGTGATAAGCTCTGAATGCATGCGATCCGTCGCGCTAGGCCGGCCCGGGCGCTTCTGCCGCGTGCGCGTTCGCCAACACCACCGCCCTCAAGAACCGACGCCCCACCGAGCCGCCGCCTCGCGAGATGGCCATGGGCATCAGTGACGCGGCCGTTTGAGGGCGACGCGACGCATGTCCGCGGCTGCGCGCAAGTCTCCGGTAACCTCCCAAGACGCCAGTGCTCCCCACACTCTCGCACCCTTTCGAAGACTCTGGCATCCTGCTATCAGCCTTGAGGATGGTCGCGTGGACAAGAAATTTCCAGGACGGGCGTATCGCATACAGGCGGACAGACAGGAGGAGGCAGGCAGACGGAAAAAGGTGGACAATAAATTTTCTCTCATTATTCATTATTAGTATCATTTAGGAAATACGCCTCGCACGTTCGCAACGGGATTACGGCGAGTGTCCGGGCAAACGATCGACGGACTCGCTCACGATCGTTTTTTGCCTGTTGCACGGCTCGTATTTTCCTTGGCTCCATATGTCGCACCATGTGTCGCAGTTCACCGGTGTTGTCGCCGAGAGCGACCTCCGCGGGATGCACATACGCAGCGACTACGGCGTTCGGGGCACGCGGCCATGCCGCGTCGACCCACGTTGCACGCCTGCCGCTGTTCTATTCGATCTCAAAGAGGACGTAGTGGCTCCACTTTCGGACGACGCCTTGTTGTCGTCTCCACGGCGGCGCCCGCCCGCCGGGCACGCGACTCCCCTAAAAAAGCTCCATCGGTCTGAGAATGAAATCACGAGCAAGCGGCGAGCCGACAACGACGGCAAGCAAATTAAGCATCACTTACGGCCTCGAGGAGCATTTTGATCTCCAACCCGGGATGGGCTGGCCGTTGATGTGGAGCCCCCATGAGCTGAGCTCCTCCATTGTGTGAGGTTCTTTGTTGTGGTGCTTGTCTATGAGGTGTGGAACATCTCGAGACGCTTGTCGAGCTCCTCCACAGGCGGGTTCCGCGCCACCACGCCCGGCGCCTTCTTCTTGAACTTGTTCGTGGTGGAGAAGCTGCCCGTGCATTGCACGGGACGCACAATTTATTGTATAGTACTCATGCGAATATTAAGGTTGTTTGACTGATTTTTTTTTGCGGCCGATAAGCCTACCGATGTTGTTTTGTTATGAGAGAACAACAATGTATATTAACCGAGGTTGACCGATAAATCGGGAACGTTAAGTTCAAGGGAACTTGTTTTTTCCTTCTAAAACAAAAAAACACACAGATATTTAGAACATAAATATATAATAACTATAAGTTTTAATATCATTACGTTAGTATAGTTAAAATCGAGCTCCGCCATTTTTGAGGACCTACAAAAATCTGTAAATTTAATCTCTAATTAATTAAAGCTAACAAGAGTTAGCTCCCGTTGATATTGAAAGAGGAGTTTGTTTTCCTTCGGTTTATGTTTTTCGGATGTATTGCCGGGGCAGAGAGAATTTGTTTTATCCGATGCCGAACGGTAGAGGGCGGCTTCAACAGAACACTGAGGGTGCACGACGTGCCTGCCGCACCCGCGTGCGCCGCGCGTCACGTGGTCAACTAATCGAACTCGGGAGGGCCCTCTGCTGGGCCGCATTTCCTGGGCCTCCCATAGCCGGCACATTTTTTTTTTTTTTTTTTTTTTTTTTTTAAAAAAAAAAAAAGTTTTTTTTTTCTTTTCCTTTTATTCTATGTATATGAATACGTACTAACGCTGGCTTTTCGTATTTTCACACGACTTGTATTTTGATCAGACTCATAGGCAGACGGAAATTTTGGTCAAGAAATTTCCTCTCTTTATTAGTAGGTATAGATTATTAGTAGGTATAGATTAGTAGGTAGGTATAGATATGGAGTATTTTTTTTTCTCTAGGAGAGTCCTACTTGACAAGGAACATGTATGTCCAAAGATAAAAAAGACGGGGAAGAGGCGGAAGAAAAAGGATGAATTTTTTTAGAGCAAGTCGATTGCATTCGCATCTGCAGTCTGCAACACAGTGACTCAAATTTGTTCCACCTCGCTAGCAGAAAAAAATATTAGATTATTATAATTAGTATTAGTATTTTTGTAATTATATTTTAAATATCAAAATTATTAACTAATTGGAAGTGGGTTCAATCTTGGCTGTAGCCTGGAATGCTGCCCGTATAATATCCCATATTCCGGTATGGCCGTATGGGTAGGTCCGATGTGTGTATGAGTTGGAAGCGAACAGGGATCAGACGTCTGTTTTTTTTTTTTTTTTTTTTTTTTGGTGTCTCTTGTCAAATCTAGTCCGTATCTAATATGGATTGGTGAAAGAAAAACAGAGGTGAAAAAAAGGCAGAAATTTTCATGCTTTAATAGGTAATAGATTATAGATTAGTGTTTTGCCGTTGCCGAAGCATAAGTGACTGATAAATAAATATACGGAGTACTTCTCGTTTCTAGAGTAGTCGTTTTTATTAATTTGTATCAATATTTCTGTTTTATAAAATAAATTTATTACGCATTTAAACAGTACTTTTTATCATCTACTAGTATAATGCACGTACTAACGTCATGGCTTAATTTAGAGATGAACACGAAAACAACCAAACAATCATTTTTTTCCATAGTTCAACTTTCACACAATTGTCCCTTCACCTTCCTCTCCTATCTAGAGTATTCTTTAGAAGTTCAAGAGTGGAACAATACCAACAACGACCCTATTTAGTTCCCAAAATTTTTCACACCGAATAATACATGGAGTAAATGTAGTTTTTTTTAAAACAAACAAACTAATTCTACAGTTTGGCTATAAACGCCGAGAGACGAAGTTTTTAAACCTAATTATTCTATGATTAGTCATCATTGTTACAGTACACATGATTATCCGTAAGTGCTACAGTAATCTCATCGTCTCCAAGCGAGTTATGACATTATTAGTTTTAAAATTAGTGTTCAAAAATATCTTCGACATATGGTCAAACATCCAATGTGACAGAAAAAAAAAACTAACCACAACTTAGATTCACATGTTTTTAGTATATGATTTGAAGCTTTTCTTGACGAAGGGAGTAGGGCGAAAGTTTCATTTTCCAAGAAATTTCTGAAGTAGGAGTACTGTATAGAGTAAAAAAAAAATTATGAGTTAACCGACCTTAGTACGATGTTGTCAAAAACAAAAACAAAAAACCGACCTTAGTACGATCGGTAGCAACACCATAAAGGCCGGTGTGAAGCGGCCGTCTCTGTCGACCCATCCCGCGTTCACCCGTTCCCCACTTCCCCATGTCGGACGCGTACAAGAAAGCCAAGCCCGGCCGCCTCGTCTTCAAGGGCGGCGAGGCCGCCTCCATCCACAAGCCAAAGAAGCACAAGAAGAATAAGAAGCCCGCCTCCGATGCCCCCGCCGACGGCGACGTCGAGGCCGCGGCCGCGGCCACGGAGGGAGCTGAAGGCGGAGGAGGTGCCGCCGCCAGCGGCACCGGCGACGACTACACCATCGACGCGGCGAAGAAGATGAAGTATGAGGAAATCTTCCCAGTGGAGTCGAGGAAGTTTGGGTACGACCCCGCCAACGCCGCCCGCGCCGCCGCCCGGAACCGCACCGTCGAGGAGGCCCTTGACGACCGCGTCCGCAAGAAGGCCGACCGCTACTGCAAGTGAGGTGAGGCGCTGGAATATGTGCTAGGGTTTTCGTCTCGTCTGGATCAGATAATCGACTCCTTAGATTGCTTTGTCTGAGTTGAATCAGTTGATCTAGGTACCTGTTCAATTGCCTGTTGAGTGATTCGATTTGAGTTGCTTGTTGCTGTCACCCTCTTGTGAATCTGGCCATGCCCTGGTTTTGGTCATGGCCAAATATTGTCTTGGCGCACTAGAGCTGCACATGATCGACTGCAGGTCATCTTACTAACTGTTCAAAGTGTTCATCAATGTACATTGCAACCTTATTGGTACAAAATCTGCTCTGTGCAATATACAATTTACAAATTCTGACATCACTGGTATAGCAAAATTATTCTCAACCAATATTTGAGCATGATGTTGAGGGACACTTGCTATTCCTGTTTTTGCAACAACGTGACTCAAGAAATAAGTGGATTAAGCCATAGTACATTATAATGTTGGTGAAAATATTTGGTAGGAATAAAAGGAAAATCAATGGCCTTTTAGGCTAGCTGTAATGATTTTAGCAATGGCCATATGGCTTAATTGTGTTATCTTTGCTGCTAATGGACACAAGAAAGACGTATAATGTATTGGATCCTATACTGCATAGATTTGGGCAATCTTTGGTGATAGCTTCTTCACCAAACAGGTCAGATGTTTTTGATGCAACACAGTGGACACATACCTGTGTATCAGGAATTCAGAATACAGAGTTGCTAATCTAGTAATCTAACTCTACATGGAGGATGGAAACCTCCCGTATGCTCCTTACGATTATTTGTTCTAGGTGCTGTATATGAACCGTGTTATTGGATTGGTTCAATACTGACACCACATTTGGGTTCAGGGTCAATATATTTGACTCTTCATTATTTTTAT
Organism: Hyparrhenia diplandra; assembly: GCA_015847255.1. Taxonomy (NCBI): domain Eukaryota; kingdom Viridiplantae; phylum Streptophyta; class Magnoliopsida; order Poales; family Poaceae; genus Hyparrhenia; species Hyparrhenia diplandra. The sequence goes on from JADLZK010002833.1 coordinate 242,100, forward strand.
TACTTACTCTCTTTGAAATCTATCCTAAGTCAATTTTGTGGAGAACAGAAACATTAGGGTTCTTCATCCTTTAGCTTCAAGTTGTTAACAAATTATGGCTATTAACTTATCATATTGCTTTATTGGCATGCAAAGCAACTTATGTATGAATTATATAATAGTTATTTCTCTTACTGTTACAGTGTTACGCTGAATGTGGCCTGATATCCTTTCTCTTCTTCACAGGTCCCCTCGTTGCTGTTGTTTGCAGCTGTATTGCTCAGTGTATTGCAGATGATATATTTGGAGAATTAAGATCCTCCATGGCATGTTGTTTAGTAGTCAAAGTACTGATTAAGCATTGTCCTTATGCATATTTATGCAGTAGTAACTAGTAAGCATAAGGATTCTCGCACCTGTTATTCTGTTATTAAACTTGTTCTGCCCTCTTTCTGGGTCAATTAAGAGAATACCACCAGTTATGTTGCAATGTGGCCTGAAAAGTGTTGAGTAGGTAGTGCTGTGTTTTATGCTAATGGTTAACAACTGAATGGAGACCAGAAGGTGAAATTGAGTAGCAACTGTGTTCTTTGTCTTCTAGTGGTAACTCTGAGCCTTTGTTTGGGTTTGTCATGGATATCAAATGCTGAAGAAGCAAATACTATTCTGATCGATGGGTTTTGGAAATCTATGCTTATGTTGCTTTTATACATTGATTTGCCATTGAATTTGTCTAGGTTTTATCTTAGAGGCAACAAGCAAGTTATGGATATGAATCAATGAATCAATTGGGCCTACCTGTGAGAAGTGCTTCGGTTTTTCTTTGAACAGTTTGAGAGCAGTATGCATACTTGTTGTTAATCTGATTACCATACTTGTGGGAGTCTAAACAATACTATCTCGATAATTCTTTCAAGAGTACATTGATACTCAAGATAAGATTTGGAACGGAGATGATGTTTTATGTGGTTCCCTCTACTAATTGTAACAGGTCAGGTTGTGTCATTTTATAGTTCTGATATATTGGACAGAGTTATATGTGACAGATCATCTATAACACAACATATTTTACTTAAATTGAAGACACAAGTTTAGGGTTCACTTTCTTGTACATGCAACTGGTATTAGTGTCATATAAATTTCTAATTTCTAGCTGTTTACTGAATAGCAGGTTTCATACTACTGACCGAGCATGCTGATTTTTAACATGGCTGTTAATGCGTAGTTGTGCTTGCAGTTTATACTTGTTACAAATTGTCTGGTCGACATTTTTTTTTTTTTGTGGAGATGACTGGTTTGGAAAAGCTTGAGCTGCATGTTAAATTTTAGTTGTACGGATACTTAACATCTCACCTGCTTTTTTCCAATGTCAAGCATTGGTAATCGTGCACTTATGTTGTGTATCTTATTGCTAATTCGTATATCACCTTTTTTCCCCTTTTGCTTTGGATTGTTACTGGCCAAAACCAATAATCTGAGTTGAATGGACTTACCATTCCACAGTAAATTTTCTTTGCGTGTTGTATGCTGAATTTCTGGAGTAGCTGGTATGATTTTTTTTTTTTTTTTTTTTTTGGTACATATGATTATTATCTTGAATGAATATAAACTTGATCAAACTTGCAAACCTAAATGTAGCTATATTTTTGAAATGGATGAAGTATTACAAATGAGATAGAAGCCTGATCACTACAGATCTCAGGTGATCCCAACCTTAGCATAGTAGGGCCAATCAATTATTCCTTACAATTACACATGGGTAGAAAACCAATTATTCCTTTGTGCTAATTATTACAGATTGGGGGCAATTCAGACCTCTGTAGGAGCAATATGGATAAATCCCTTCCTATAACAAATGGGAAGAGAGCACGCTCAAATTTTTTTGCGTTCAAAGTTGTAAATCCTCACACCTCACCAAACGCAGCCTCGACGGATCCATTGGAATGTTTGCACCATCCAGAGAACATAGAAATAGATCGATACATTGAGCCTGAAGCCCAGGAAAATCCTTGGTGGGCACACATGATCCATCGCATGTTGGAGAACCATCGATTCAAAGGAGAGACTGAGGTCTTCTTAAAGTTAAGGCTTGAAGCCTTCCACAGACAAACTGAACTTTTATGTTATTCTTTAAAAGAATTATTTTTCTAAATAAAATATTGTCACTAAATCGACGCCCCAGCAGACTGGTTCAATTCCCAGACAGCAGCCTCCTTGTCTGCTTGAGTGACAAGATGACCGTCGAGATGCAGCTTGGCGATTGAGTTCCTAGGCTTCCTGTATCGAGTCTGATAGTGAAAAGAACTCCGTGTTGGCATCATAGTTTTTGAATGGATGAATACTATTCTGATTGAGTTCCTAGCTCATTATCGCCCCCATCGACTTTGGGATTGTTTTCTGTCAGCAAAACGGTAGATCAAGTTGAAGTCGGCCCGACGACCCACGATCCTGGATTGAATGGATAAATACTATTCTGATTGATTCCATCATCTTACTTTTAGCTATTTCCATTCCATCCACCATGGCTGTGAACTTTAGCACTAGTCTTGACTCCTTTAACCTGATAGGGATATAATGGTTATTCCACTGAATACAAAGTTTCTAAAAAGGGCAAACTAGCTTTTACTCTACTTTCATTCTCAGCATGAGTGATATGTATTGGTGAATTGTCCTATCTTGAATTGTCTTATTTCCTTTACAAAGTTACATTTTGTTCATTTATGATTGCATTCCATAGTTTTTTGGGTTAAAGCTTAAAGGCATGAAAACTATTAGGTGGATTGCAGTGTTGATGAGGATACTAAATATCCAGGTATATCTTTATATAATTGGCTATTGACTATATCATGCACCAGTGTGTTGTTTCTTAAACTATCAGTGAATCACAATTAGTGTGGAGGAGCCCATATTCATATGGGCAACTCCCCCTAGAAGAGACCCGATATGAACTATTGTAGTGACTTGTTAATTTCTCCCCTACTAAGTGGTCGCTTGTAAACTATCACTTGCCTTATAAATACCAAGTGCATAAGGTCAAGGGGGCTTCTTTTCTTCCTACTCTTCTCCATAAACCCTAGCCATCTCTTTCCACTCTCCTCTCCTAAATCTATCCGGGATTAATCATTCTCCTAACAATGGTGACTTCTATCTCCGCATATATGCTCTTCTAAGTAGCTAGCAGTCGATATGGTTGCAAACTTGCATCTTTTTTTTTTTTTTTTTTTTTTTGAAGAAATGCAAACTTGCAATTGTTGGGATGAAAAGTTAAACAACCAAATATATATTAAAAAAACCTCTTTTATGTTGTGTGGTATTATTTGTTAGCATTGGTGTGTAGAATATAAATGGAATTACTATCTGCTTTTTAGAAACATAAAAATGTTGTATGGACCCTATATTTTAAAAACAAGACGAGTGATATAAATAACGTTTTATGAAATATTAGTCCACACCCACACATCCAATCTACCCATATCTGATGACACAATATTAGTTAGACCTTGTTTAGATGCAAAAACTTTACATTCCAAATGGCTATAAACTTTACATCTAAATCTTTACATCCAAAACTCCAAAAAAGTGGCATTGGGTGAGGGGTAAATGGCTCTAAACTTTACATCCAAATCTTTACATTCAAAATTTATAAAGATCTGTTTAGTTCCAAAATTCAAAGAGTGGCCCAATTTCAAAAAAGGTTTTGAAATTTTGAAGGCATCTAAACAAGGGCTTAGACAAAAAAAAAAAAAAAAATCATCTTTTCTAAAGGTCGTACTAAAATCTCTAGTTCGGATTTTGAGTTGACATTCCATCAGACATGGATACAAATGGATATCACAATTTCTCTTTTGATGAAGATGGTCTTTCATTTAATTAGCTATTAAACAAATACATTATGAAAAGAGCATTTGTCCCTCTCCCAATGTTCCCTTTTGATAAAGATTATATTTGAAACCAATTACAGATACGGTCTCTAGCGGCAAACGGTGATAATTTATAGAATCATAATAAAAGGTTCATCCCCTCCAACTTCTTACTTTAATCAGGGCACCAATATTTGTATTTGTAGTTCTATATGGTATTTGGTGAAATATCTTTGTAAAGAGTTACGGTGAAAAACATGTGTTACATTAGCTACTAGGGCAGGGGAGCCAGTGTTGCAAGTTTATTATCTTGTCAGGTCTATTGCTTCCTATTTGTTGAGAATTGGAAACACGATACTCTATCATTGTATTTTTGTCAAAGTTTATCACTTTTGCAAATGTTAGCTACTCCTTCCGTCCCTTTGAAAGTGTCACTTTGGTTTCCATGCCATTTTATTTGATCACTCTCGTCTTATTCAATTTTTTATATAAATATTATTTATTGTGTTATGACGTATTTCATCATTAGAGATACTTTAATAATTAATTATTTAATTTTTATTTGCAGAAAATTTTTTTAATAAAATGAATGGTCAAACTCGATAGCCAAAATTCAAAAAAGACATTTTTAAAGGGATGGAGGGAGTACTTAGTTGCAAACGCTATAGATAGAATTCATGTTGGTCTAATGGATTTTCAAAGATTGAAAAGATAGAAATTTAAAATAAAGGCTACCCTGCAAAGGCGATAATAAGTTTACAGGTTTCCTGCTGTATTTCTTTTCAGAACTGTTTATTTTCTTTTATTAATAAAACATTCTAGGGGTACAAACCCCACTAGTTTCCCTAAAAAAAGTTACAGGCTTCCCATTGTGTAGTCTTGGAACTCTATCATGACTTAATGATAACACGTTACAGTCTTGCTGCCCGTTATGTTAAACTGGGTTTACACTTTAAAACCTTGAATTATTAGAAGTTCTAGTGAAAAATACTTGGTGAAAGCTATATATTTTGTGTTCCCATTTTGCCAATGCGTGTACATTTCTTTTTGTCGTGAGGTCATGCAAATTACAGCATTATGTCGTCCCTTTCTGAGGTTGATCTGCTGGTTACATTTTTTTTTTTTTTCTTCGTAGTAGTAGTAATTTGCATGTTCTGGTTTCAGTTGCAGATCGAGCTCCAAGATAAAAGGCTCTCCAGTCGGCAGTTGCTACGGCATGTTCAGACACTCCTCTCGTTGCACACCTAAGCTAGAAGCACTTGATTGCAGCCTTTGAAACCTCTCTAGCGCACCTAAGCGACGTCACGGCCACAATGGTACAGGCCACAATTGCAGGCCGCAGTCTTTTCCACAGTATGACTCAACAACAAATGCATGTGCAGCCCCCACAGAGGCACAGACCAATATACGGTACCACAGCTTTGCACCTTGCACCGACCCACTGAAGGTGCACTGTTCCGTCTTGTCGATCCAAGAGAATATCCTATCTTGTACCCTAATTTAGATGTCGGTGTCATGTCATCATTTCGTAATGAGAATTATGCTACTGTTTAATCTTGATGAAGGCCACGGTTGGACCAGATTGTTGTTATATGACTCGAAATTGAGTGTCCCCTCCACTTGTGAAGGTAATGTAGTTGAAGTATATATAGTAACATTTTTCCTTCTAAAAGACAGATCATTGCATTATTCCGATACATGTATGGGTTCTTTTTCTTTACAAAAAGGAGGGCACTCGTCAACTGTGTATGCTACTAATAGCAAGTGGTAGCCTTATCACTTCATTGTGTCGCTGTTTATTCATTGTAACGCTACACTGATGCATGTCTCCTGCAAAAACTGTCGAGTGTCGACAAGCTGATAGGTTGTGACATGTATGTTTCTCTTCCTAGCGAAATATGCTTGTGGTAGTTTGTAGTATGTGCGGTTGGCGAGACCGCGAGAGCACGCGCGTGCTTGCATAGAAACATGCATGCGCGTGGGCGATGGATCGACAAGGGACATCGCGAGAGATCCTACTGGTAGCATTTTCTTCAGGTACCTTTCACATGCATGGACCATTAATTAGCTTATTCATCACCATAACCATTTGCTATTTTTCCATCTAAACATCCCTTGGCTTTGGCATTTTCCAACAAGTCGTTTGTCCACCTTGTGCCTAGAGGTTGCAGACTTGCGCTTCTCGGCGATTGTAAAAATTTCTATGCGCAAACCTTTTGCATATTTGGGAAGAAAAATAGTTGAACGTTGATTTTTTCGATTACACATTAAAATACAAATACTCACAACACACGCACAACCAGAAAGTCAGGTGCCTCGTGTTGACAAGAATGTCGCTTACTAGTCAAAGCAACCAGAGATCAAGCTGCTACTAAGACTCTTATAACTACTAGATTATAGGCCCTTCCGCAGATGTTGATCGTTAATTAAGGGACTTAAGTAGACTCTTTTGTGCTTTTTCTTGATATGAATGTCGAGGAGGTCATAGAGTCTTTGTCTTGATATGAATATCAAGGAGGCCAGGACCATACACGTGATTTTTTGTTTCTAGAAATCTACAACTTGCTATAATTTCTGTTCAACTGCGTGCCGTTTGCTGACAGTACATCGACCTGAAGCTCAAGGCGGGTACTGTCGAAATGATTACGTCATGCCGACGACAGCATATCATCCTCGAAAGCCCCACCTCACTATTATCAAGAGTCGGATTACACGCCGGTGTGGCGGCTTACAAGAGAATGAATGAATCGGTACTCTAGTGGAAACCCTAAGGGTATATGTACACGCACCGCGGGGCTTCACCCCCTCCCCCCCCCACCCCACCCCCAAGCATCCTTGGGCTGGCTTGACCTCGCTTTGCTCCGGCGTGAAGCCGACCTTCCTTATGGTCCTAATTTAGAACATACTCAACAGAGGAGACGACTCTTCACCTGATGATGACGTGTTAGCGAACATCGTATCATATTCATCTGCCCAGCTAAGATGGCAAGTGAAGCTCATTTTAAATATATGACCTGGGCCACTTATCATATGTGCAATATGCCACATCAACCAAACGTCCTTAATACCCATCCGAAGAGGTTATTTAGATGGTTCTCAATACTTTTAGGGGAAACAATTGTTTTTAAGCAAAGAGCGCAATGCGCAATGCTTTAGAAATGAGGCCTCGTCCGTCAGCCAAGTCTCTTCTCGATCATCAAGCACACGATCACCCAATGGACCGAGGCGGTGCTTGTAGGCTGGGTTGTCTAGTAGGCGAGTAGTCCCTAGGAGATGTGGAAATGGGAGGCAAAGCTTAATTGTAATAATATATAAACTTCCCAGACATGTGCTTCAACGATTGTAAAAAAATTCTCTACTTATAATATAATGATGTGCAAACCTTTTGCATATTTGAGAAGAAAAAATAGTTGAACATTAATTTTTTTATTACATAGTACAATGCAGACACACTCACAAAGTCACCACGGGTGCATGGTGTTGACGAGAACGTCTCTTACTACTCAAAGTGACCAGATCGAGCTGCAACTGAGACTCTTATAACCACTAGATTACATGCCCTTCCACAAATGTCGATCCTTAATTAAGGAACTTAATTAAGTAGACTCTTTTTTGTGCTTTGTCTTGATATGAATGTGGAGGAGGTCATAGAGTTTTTGTCTTGATATGAATGTCAAGGAGGCCAGGGGCAGAAACTGTTTTTTCGTTACTAGAAATCTACAACTTGCTATAGTTTCTGCTCAATTGCATGCTGTTTGCTGACAATATATCGACCTGAAGCTCAACACGGGTACTGTCGAAATGATCACGTCATGCTGACGACAGCATATCATCCTCGAAAGCCCCACCTCGATCGACAGGACAAAAGAAAAGTCCCTCCGGCGCGCACCTACAAAGAAAAATGGCCTTGCGTCAACCTGGTCCACTCCGTCCATAGTGTCGTCTGCTCCGCTCCATGCGCGCCGCGCACGCATGCACGCCCGCCGCACGGGCATATCTTCTGCAGGACTGCACCGTCGCTGGCACAGCTAGCTAGCTACCTCCCCGGTAGTATATTTCATGGCCCAAGACGATGCACACCAAGCTCCAGTCGGTCGCAGTCGCAGCAGCAGCAGCTCCACTTCACCAGCCACCGGCATGTGGGAGCGGCAGATGCAAGTGCACACGCCCTTCCCCTCCTGGATTCCCTCCTACGCCGGCACGTTCGCCGCCGCTGCCGGCCCGGCGGCAGCGGCCGACCCGAGCCTGCCGAGCGAGCACGGCACCGACCATGCCTGGAACCCGAACGCTCCGTAAGTACAGCCGGTGTGCACATCCAATCCAGCACGCCGGATACGACATGGTTGCTAGCTCGATCGACGCCTTTGTTCGATGGACAAGCTGACATGTTCTGCATGATTTTCAGTAGTATGGTGCCACACGGGAGCAGTGGCTACAGAGGGAACTTCCTGTCTCTGCTCGAAGCGAAGAACGTGACGCCGGAGATGTTCGAGGACGACGTTCCCGCGGCGGCATGCGACTACCTCGGAGGGTAGGCGCCGGCGCCGGGCGCCAGCAACATGGCCGGCCCAGCCGCCGCCGCCGCCTATGGCATCGGCAGCGTCGACCCGTACTCTACCGTTGCCAGTACTACTGCTCCTCCAGTCAAGCACGAGACGGCAAGTTCGCCATCGCAGCTCCTGTACTCGGCGTCGAGGGAAAGTGTGGTGCACGGGAGCAGCATGGGCTGCATGCCGTGCTACGACCACGAGGAGAAACCATCCGATGACAGCCAGCGGCAGGGTTTTGGAGCTCCGATCACATCTGCATTTCTGCCGCAAATGATCCCAAGCCCAGTGGAGCTTCAGACTCAGAGTGCTCTGGGTTATTCAGGCATGGTGTCTGAAAGACTGGAGTCTTCCTTCGGCGTTGGGGACTTGCCGGAATCTGGTTCTTTCAGTGACTACGACAATAGGTCAAGGGCAGACTTCATGTCCAGCAACAGCAACAGACAGGTGCAAGATATTAGGCCGGTAAGCTTTGACTTTCTTATATACGTAAATCAAAATGCCTTCTCGGTCGTCTACGATGCGTACAACCGTCAAAAAGTGAAATTTGTCGAATTGGTTCTTGCAGGGGATGGGCAGCAGCAGCAGTGCAAGTGCAGCCTCGAGGAGGAAATCAGAGGAAAGGGTTGGAGGACACACGAAGAAATCTAAGCAGGAGGCTTCCCACAAGGCGTCACCTCCTAAGGTATGTAATCATGCGAAAAATTGGGGATGAACTAGCGAAGCGAATGAAGGCCGGAACTTTAATTTTGAGCAAGCATTTTGACGATTTTGTTTCAAACTTGCGTAGCCTCAAATGAAGCTTGGAGAGAAGATCACAGCGTTGCAGCAAATCGTGTCACCTTTTGGGAAGGTACACGAGATTCTTGCCGCAAATTTTGCTTCGAACTAAATGCTGAAATCTGGTTTATTAATTTCTGTTCCTTCTCTTTTGGTTGATGATAACTCAACATTTCATTTTGCCAGACTGATACATCATCGGTGCTGTTTGAAACGATCGAGTACATCAAATTTCTTCATGAGCAGATACGGGTAACTCTCTAATATGCCATGCCTAAAATGTTTGTCTTACATAACTTTTTCTACTACTAGTTTAAGAACACACTAAGATCCTTAGTCATCTATACTGCAGCTGAGAAAAGCATCTGAATAGGCCGTGTATAGTAATGTATGTACTGTAATATATCATACAAAATAATATATACCCTGAACCAGCAGCCATTTGCCCTGGTTTCAGTGAGCCCATTGACCTTTTATCAGTGGACTTCCAAGTCATGCCCAAGTCTTGCCTGTCCTGTGTAACAATCATGCTGTCCTTTTCCGGAGTCCGGACACCGATAGACTTAGAGGGGAAAAGGGTCAATTACACTGTCACAGCCACTAGTCCACCTTTCCGTTTCTTTTCTGATAAGTCTAGTAATGCGTAGTAGATTGCTATCTTTTTATTAAAGTTAACTACCATGTTGATCCACTCTTCCACTGTGCAGCTGTTTAGTGAACCGTACATGGCGAAAAGCACGTACTACAAGGTACCACTAAACCAACAAATATATATAATATATTTTTGAAGGGAATTTTTGAATAAAACAATTGACAAGAATGCGTGCGTGGCCACCACTCGCTGCCTCGATATTTTATTTCAGGGTCACATTCGACGCAGAGGCGAAGAGGAAGAGGAAAGCGGGACGACGGGGCATGACTTGAGGGGCAAAGGGCTCTGTCTCGTCCCTGTTTCGCTCACCTCGCAAGCATACCACGATGACACCACCCTGCCGGACTGCTGGGCGCCCGCGTACAGGAGCTGCCTCTACCCATGAGCTCACGACTGCATTGCACGGTTAAAATTCCAGCTAGTATCTCCTGCCTCGGCAACGGTTATCATTCGTTGGAAACTCAGAACTGGTTTTCCTAAAATCCTGTTTAAACCCCATCTAGCTAAAACAGCTTTCAATTTTAGAGATCCAAACAACCACTTATTGTCATGTCCTGTGTCCTGTACTTTTTTTTTTTTTCGATTTCCACTGTAGCCATACAGGCCCGCTTTTAGAAAAGCCAGTAGCAGAAATCCGGCAGTCAGCTATAGTTTTTTTTTTTTTTTTTTTTTTTTGACAGCTCACAGTCAGCGGCGAAGTCAAACGGAAAAGATGTAATTTGTCACAATTTGCCGGGCCTGAAGGGACGCAGGGCCAATCAGACGCCTTTGGGACGTGGAGATATCTCATGAGTGCTGTTTTTTAATTTCAGAACATGAACTATATACATTCCAGAAGGCCCTCAATATATTTTCAGATAAATTAATGGTGGAAAAAAAATGTTTTGAGATAGGCCGTCCTGTCCCCTAGTGCAACGTTTTTTAGTGATCATTAATTTAACCAGCAACGGTTGTTCTAATTGTAGATTCTACATATCATTTGAAATTTAAAAGCTGATAACATGATAACCAATTGGGTAGCTTTTTGGTCCAGGGGTGGTATGGGGATGGATGGAATATACCATTTTATCCGTTGTTTAGTTCAGAGATATCAGGGAGGGAATGTCCCATGAGAGGAATATCCCACAATATGTTGAGACACCACTGTCCCTAGTAATCGGTGGGATGAGCGAGCCATATTTCTTTTTGTCTCACGCGTTACCCGCTTGTTCCTCATCAATGCAGACATCCCTATTCAACGGCGCTCATTCCCAATGACCCTAGCATGGGCCTTCCTCCCATGATGCAAGCTCGGCTATGGCGTGAGCAACCCTAGCCCATGCCTCAAGCTCGGACATTGCCACCAGTGCAGGCGGGCAGGCAACCACGAGCTCGGCCATGGAGCGAGCGGCCATAGCCCCAGCCTTGAGCTCAAGCGTGGGATAGTGCAAAAGGGGTTTCCTTAAGTGAGAGTAGGTTCATATACAAACCTATCATGCGTTGTAAATGGTTGGAAGCATGTTGAGAGGATCAACCAATCAACTGACTTCAAATAAGAGTAGTTGGTTGGTAAGATCGACTTCGACAATATCTTCCAAATCATGGTCCTGCTTTTATTCTATTTTATGGGATTAGTTCTATGAGTAGCCCCAAATCAAGAGTCTTACAAATTTTTTTTAAAAAAAAAATCGTGAGTCCTACTTCCTGTTTTGTGCCAATGGTATGAGTTTGGATACCTGAGGGATAAGGATTGACAATGACATCACAGACGTCTCGACTCTCGATGTTTTTTTTTTTTTCACTCAACTCTGCATGTTACAGACATGCCATTTGTCCTTGAAAAATAGGGTTGGTATATTCTTATGACAAACCTGAGAAAAATACAAACATCTATCTTGAATCTAGAAACTTAGACCCTTGGCGAACAGGTTCAATCAAAGTAACAAAATAAACCGGTTCATAATATTTTGCTGACACATTTCTTAACATTATTTTCATATGCCACCTTTGTGCTCATAATTTAAATATCTGCAACAAAAACAAACAGAATTCATTTTGCACGTTGCTAATAAATAAATAAACAAGAAAACTTGATGGTTCTCCTGAATGTCGTGATGGCGCCTCTTTGCTGCACGTGGATTTCCATTTGACATAATCTCTTGGTCAGAGACGTGTAGTGTAGGAGCCCATGGACCGCCGCTTATGCACGGCATATCCCAGATCCTCTGGGGTGGGCTGCATCTTTCTAACATCGGCCGGTTTCTCCAGCAAAGAAATGCCGCACACTCAATCCATCTCAATCCATCATAGTCTGTTGTCAAAAAAAAAAAAAAAAAAAAAAAAAAAAAACATAGTATAGGGTGACATTTACATATCTCCCTCCTCCCAAAACAAAGTCAGGATGCATCCGTGAGGACCATGGCACGTCAAATACGAAACATGTCCCGGGCAAAATCAAAATTAATTATACTTTTTTTTTTTTGCTAAGACGGAGTCAAAATTAAATATATGTTTTTTTTGCTATATATACAAGGCAGAGTGAAGGATGTCAGTGTCTTCGCGGGAAACCACCAAGTGTTAGGTTAACCGCATGTAGCAAGTGCAGCATCAGCAGCCCCTGACTACATCGATCAACGTCATTGAAAAATCATTTCCCCAATATATATAAAAAAAAACGAGGGAAAACAACGACCCAACGTCACTCTCTCTGTCAGGTTGGCAAGAGCGCGTGACGAAACACGTGCTAGTTCTATTAGCAGAAGGGAAAGACGAGTTTGATCTGCCCGATCTCGGTGCCGTATCGTGCTCGACACGGACGGCATCTGATCTGACAGATTTGGCCGAGAAACATTTTCGTGCAGGCTTTGCAATTTGCACTTGCCGCGAACAAGTTGAAGAAGTTGGCCACAACCCAGTAGCGTGATGGCTGCGTGGGCTTAACAACTCAAAGCCGGCGAGCATTCCATTCAGCGATCAGTCACTAGTATGGTTAGCAACAGAACAACCAGTCAGTTCACCATTCCATTCGCGGCCTCGCCGCCGGCGCCGTGCCGGCGAGCAGGCTCCTCGACGCCACCAGCACACAGGGGCCATGCCCGTGCACCGACAGTCCGACACCCTCGCCTCCCGTGCACCACACACGCACGTCACCGTGTACTGAGCTTTACTGATTGATTTGGTAACGGCAGGCCGTGAACCATGTCCACGACGCTGCTCAAAGAAAGGTCCACGGCGCATCCACCTCCGGCTGCATCTGCCTCTACAAAACGAGAAAGCGCACGGCACGAGGTTCCCAAAATTCCCCATTTTTCCGGACACAAGCTAGCCACGCCACACACCACCCAATCGCCGCCGCCGCCGCTGGTGGTTCCCTGCTCGGTTCGTCTGATCCAGCGGCTGAATCCGCAGCCGCAGGTCATGGGGTTCGACAAGGAGGCCGCGAGCTCCTCGTCCTCGCGGCTCGACGCGGCGCCGCTGCTCCCGCAGCACGGGCTGCACGGCGGCGGCGGGCACCTGTCGTCGCAGCCCAAGACGTTCGCCAACGTCTTCATCGCCGTCGTCGGCTCGGGCGTGCTGGGCCTCCCCTACACCTTCTCCCGCACGGGCTGGGCGGCGGGGACGCTGCTCCTCCTCGCCGTCGCCGCGCTCACCTTCCACTGCATGATGCTCCTCGTCGCCACGCGCCGCCGGATCGCCGACGAGCACCCCAAGATCGCTTCTTTCGGGGACCTGGGACACGCCGTCTACGGCGCGCCCGGGCGCCACGCGGTGGACGCCATGCTCGTGCTCAGCCAGGCCAGCTTCTGCGTCGGCTACCTAATCTTCATCTCCAACACCATGGCGCACCTCTACCCCATCGGGGCCGAGTCCCCTGCGTCCCCTGCTGCTGACGGCCAAGGCGCTCTTCATCTGGGCCATGCTGCCGTTTCAGCTGGGGCTCAACTCCATCAAGACGCTGACGCTCCTCGCGCCGCTCAGCATCTTCGCCGACGTCGTTGACCTCGGCGCCATGGGCGTCGTCCTGGGCCAGGACGCATCCATCTGGCTGGCTAACAAGCCGCCCGTGTTCGCCTTCGCTGGCCCCTCCGAGCTCCTCTACGGCCTCGGCGTCGCCGTCTACGCCTTCGAGGGCATCGGCATGGTGCTGCCGCTCGAGGCCGAGGCCGCGGACAAGCGCAGGTTCGGCGCCACGCTCGCGCTGTCCATGGCGTTCATCGCCGTCATGTACGGGCTGTTCGGCGCCATGGGCTACCTCGCGTTCGGCGCCGCCACGAGGGACATTATCACCACCAACCTCGGCACTGGCTGGCTCTCGGTCCTCGTGCAGCTCGGCCTCTGCATAAACCTCTTCTTCACCATGCCGGTGATGATGAACCCGGTGTACGAGGTCGCCGAGCGCCTGCTCTGCGGCAAGCGCTACGCCTGGTGGCTGCGCTGGATCCTCGTCGTGGTCGTCGGGCTCCTGGCGATGCTCGTGCCCAATTTTGCCGATTTCCTCTCGCTCGTCGGCAGCAGCGTCTGCGTCCTGCTCGGGTTCGTGCTGCCCGCCGCGTTCCACCTCAAGGTCTTCGGCGCCGAGATCGGGTGGACCGGGCTCGTCGCCGACGTGGCCGTGATCGTTATCGGGATTGCGCTCGCGGTGTCCGGGACATGGACGTCACTGGTACAAATCTTCAGTTCTTCCAACCTGTAAGCATCGACAGTCTGATGTGCATCATGTCTTGCTAATGCATTGGTAAGTATCGACAGTCTGATGTGCATCATGTCTTGCTAATGCATTGGTAAGCATCGACATTCTGATATGGATCATGTCTTGCTAATGCATTGCTATGCATCGACATTTTGATGTGAATCATGGCTTGATGATGCATTGGCAGCGCTCAAATGGTTATACATTGGTTCCAGTAGATTGAGAGTTTGAGACCCAATTCAGCTACCATGTTGATTTGGGCATGCTTTGCATCGCTTAAAAATATGGGATATCATACACAATGGTTTTGTTCAGATAGAGCCATATAGGTTCCAGCCGTACCAGGCAGAAGATCCATGTGTATAAAGCTTATATTATCTTGTAAGACAAAGGGAACGAGGAATTGGGAATCCATGCGAATGTACAATACAATACCTACTTTGTGTAAGATTCTTTTTCTCAAGGAGTTTGTAACATGTTTCAGGAACTCTATTGTCTTGTGTCCTCGCCAGAGTGGGGGACATGTTGATCCAAAGTTTGTGCATGGTTTAGGTTTGTTGGCCATTCTAGTTTTGAATGATTCGCATAGGTTGGCAAGTGGCTTAACCTTCATGGAAATATTGCCGTGCACTTCATAGAGGTGGAAACCTTGGAGAATTTGCTGTGCCAAAAAGGAAAAAGATCAAAGGAAACTTCACTTCATTGAAGAAGGAAAACCAAAGGATCCTTCTTTCCTTCGTTCCATCAGCTGACAAACTGAAAAATGATTCGTTTAATCGTTTCTCATCCGTTTGCCTTGGACCCACTAGGCTTGGCCGGCAATAAATCTTTGTCTGTCTAAAGTCTAAACAATCTATCAGATTTCACCAAATAAGTACTCCCTTCATTCCAAATTGTAAGTCATTCTAAGAATTTTAGAGAGTAAAAACATTTTAAGTTTGACTAAATTTATATGATAAAATAATAGCATTTAGGATGACAAGTATTATTAGATTCTTCGTTAATTATATATTTTTTTTTGAAGGGGAAACTGGAGGGGCTGTGAGCCCCTACAGTGCTTTATTTAAAAAGAGGAAACAGTTCGAAGGTTACAGGTGCAGCAAATGAAATTAGGAAACAAAAACGAAACAAAGAAAATAAGAAACAGAATGCAGATTACAATGATTTTGTATCCATGAGTCAAACGCTGCATTGTATCTTGTTTTCACCCGCATAGTGAGGCGATTGATCTCTTTGAGTAGGATATTCATTGCTCGGTGGGGGCTAATTGGAATCCCTTTGAAAATGAGGTCATTTCTGACAGTCCAAATGCTCCACCAAACGAGGATTGTGAGGACCATGAAGAATTCTGGATTGACTTGTGCCCTGATTTGCTGGATTGCTTGATGAATGTCATTCTGGGCTGTTATCTGAACACCAACTTGGGCCCAGACGTTGACTGTAAAGGGCATTGAAGGAATAGATGCTCCATTGATTCTTCAGAGTTGCTTTGACATGTAACGCAGTTGTAAGAAGGGAGATGCATTCTTTTTCCTTCTTAAGAGATTCCTGGTGCTCAGCCGATCATTCAAGAGTAACCAAAAGAAAACTTTATGCTTCGGTTGGCAACAATTTTTCCAGACCCATTTAAATGCAGGTGGGGTTTGTCTTCGACCAACGATGATCTTGTAGGCCGTTGCAGGAGTGAAATTCCTGCCTCTCAGTGACCAATAATCATGCTGGCCAGATAAAATTACTTGGTCTTTGATGCTCAGCCAAACTAGGAATTGCTGATGGGCCTGTTCAGACAGGGGCAGGTTGAACAAGGATGAAGGGTCTTATATCGTTAATTATATTTTCATAGTATACATGTTAGATGTCATAAATCTTTGTAATTCTCTCTATAATTTTAGTCAGACTTGAAATGATTTGACTATATAAGATTATTAGAATGACTTATAATTTGGAATGGAGGGAGCAGTAACTAACACATCCAAGTGAGGGATATTGTTTGTTTGTCTAGACAAACTTGTTTGCCAGCCACAGTACAGAACAGCCGCTACTCAAGCAGTTTTAACTGAAACCATTACAGGGACAACAAGTGCAGTTAATTCGCCTCTAACCATTACAATTGCAACTAATTCAATTCAACACTAACCATCGCTCGTTTGCCCATTGCTCATTTGCCCTTCTCAAGCGTTGCACTCCACTAAAATGCCCCGTGACCAAATCGGGCGTTTAGGCCGTCATTCTTTCCCGTTTTGCCCTTCTCGCTTTTCTTCGTTGGAAGAGACAACGGACTCACGGGGAGACCGTTCGCGAGGGCACATTCCACGAACTCGGCGAGGAAGGGAAGCATCGGCGACACTTCATCTTCCATGTCTCGCGTACGACTTCATGCCCAACGGCGGCTCGGCACTTCATCTTCGAGGCGGGGGACGGGAAGCGGGCGGACGGGCCAAAACCTTTATATGCCTTGCGCAGACGGGCTCCGGTGCAAGGCGGGTTTACTTGCGACGGCCGGGCGGGCGGCGGCGGCCCATGCGACCGGCGGCGCCTTTTGGATGCGTGTTGAGCGAGGAGAGAGCGAAGATTAGGTTTCGTCGTTTTTTGGCGGCGGAGGTTGGCGCAGACGGGGGGCGGCGCCCGGAAGGGCGGGCTCGATGCGGAGCGAGGTTTAGAGCGACGGATTTTTTCCCATGACCTGCCTGCTGTGACCGTCAAAATAAAAAGAGGAAGAGTCAAGGGTAAAAGGGGAAAGAAAATTGGCCTAAAGAGGAGATTTAGTTCGCGTGGTATTTTAGCGGGAGTGGCAGATTTGAGGCGGAATCATCGTGCCCCAAAAACATAATGACATTTTGCGAAACCTCTTTCTTGGGGGCTGGCAAAATAGCCAAACAGGCAGGGAGTCGTCATCTCTCTGCAATACAATAAGCAAAATGAGAAAGCGCCAGGCACGAGGTTGCCCAAATTCCCCATTTTCAGACCATGGGATTCGACAAGGAGCCGAGCTCCTCGTCCTCCCGGCTCGACGCAGCACCGCTTCTCCCGCAGCACGGGCTGCACGGCGGTGGCACCGGCGCAGGCAGGCACCTGTCGTCGCCGCCCAAGACGTTCGCCAACGTCTTCTGCGCCATCGTCGGCACGGGCGTGCTGGGCCTCCCCTACACCTTCTCCCGCACAGGCTGGGCTGCGGGGACGCTGCTCCTCCTCGCCGTCGCCGCGCTCACCATCCACTGCATGATTCTCCTTGTCGCTGTGCACCGCAGGATCGCCGACGAGTACCCTGAGGTCGCCTCCTTCGGGGACCTGGGTCAGGCCATCTACGGCGCCCCCGGCCGCCACGCCGTGGACGCCATGCTCGTGCTCAGCCAGGCCAGCTTCTGCGTCGGCTACCTAATCTTCATCTCCAACACCATGGCGCACCTCTACCCCATCGGGTCCGAGTCCCCGGCGTCCCCGCTGCTGACGGCCAAGGCGCTCTTCATCTGGGCCATGCTTGCGTTCCAGCTGGGACTCAACTCCATCAAGACGCTCACGCTCCTCGCGCCGCTCAGCATCTTCGCCGACGTCGTTGACCTCGGCGCCATGGGCGTCGTCCTGGGCCAGGACGCCTCCATCTGGCTCGCGAACAAGCCGCCCGTGTTCGCCTTCGCTGGCCCCGCTGAGCTCTTATACGGCCTCGGCGTCGCCGTCTACGCCTTCGAGGGGATCGCCATGGTCCTGCCACTGGAGGCGGAGGCCGCGG
Organism: Hyparrhenia diplandra; assembly: GCA_015847255.1. Taxonomy (NCBI): domain Eukaryota; kingdom Viridiplantae; phylum Streptophyta; class Magnoliopsida; order Poales; family Poaceae; genus Hyparrhenia; species Hyparrhenia diplandra. The sequence goes on from JADLZK010002833.1 coordinate 260,314, forward strand.
ACAAGCGCAGGTTCGGCGCCACACTCGCGCTGTCCATGGCGTTCGTCGCCGTCATGTACGGATTGTTCGGCGTCATGGGCATGGGCGGATTTAAGGGTATTCCCCAGTTTTCCTGGGAATACCCAACTTTTTTGAGAGACCTTTATGTATATATATGTATATACTCATATGTATATAGGTACAATACACTATTCTGCAGTAATTTCACTCAATTCAGCACAAAACAACCAAAGAAACTGGCCTTTCGGCCTCGATTCCCAAAACCCACGTTCTCAGACCAGCCCACTAGGTGTCTAGGCCCAATCGGCCACTCCATGCGGGCATGCAGCCGCCCAATCCTGATCCTCTCGGTCCACTGGTCCATCCTCTTCCTCTCGGTCCCTCCACGGTCATGGAAAGTTGAGGACGAGCACGCCACACCCAGCTGACGGCAGGGCGTGAACGTGCGGCGAGGGCGAGGCGGAAGCGCGGCCGTGGCCGGTGGCTCCGGCTGCAGACGCATTGGAGGTGGGAATACCCAAGTTTCGGATCCGGCTCCGCCACTGGTCATGGGGTACCTCGCCTTCGGCGCCGCCACGCGGGACATCATCACCACCAACCTCGGCACCGGTTGGCTCTCGGTCCTCGTGCAGCTCGGCCTCTGCATCAACCTCTTCTTCACCGTGCCGGTGTCGATGAACCCGGTGTACGAGGTCGCGGAGCGGCTGCTATGCGACAGGCGCTACGCCTGGTGGCTGCGCTGGATCCTCGTCGTGGTCGTCGGGCTCGTGGCGATGCTCGTGCCCAACTTCGCCGACTTCATCTCGCTCGTCGGAAGCAGCGTCTGTGTCGTGCTCGGGTTCGTGCTGCCTGCCGCCTTCCACCTCAAGGTCTTCGGCGCTGAGATCGGGTGGACCGGGCTCGTCGCCGACGTGTCCGTCATCGTTATCGGGATTGCTGTCGCGGTGTCCGGGACATGGACTTCACTCGTAAAAATCTTCAGTTGACAGTCTGATATGCATGATATGCATCATGTTTTTATTTGCTAATGGATTGGTAAGCATCCACATGATATGGATCATGCCTTTTGCTAATGCAATGGGTGCAATCAAATGGCTGTACATTTTTTTTAAACTTGGGGTCTCCCCATTCCTATTCATTAATGGAAATACGCAAGTGTCTTACAACAGGTGGAAATCAAACAGAGTAGAAAGTCTAACTGTCTAAGGGCACTTCAATGGAAAGCATTAATGGTAGTTTTTATCCTTATTAAATAAACTGCCCGTAAGCAAAATGATGAGGTGGCAAAACTAATTAATGAGGAAAGAAAGCATAAATCATAGAAATGGTTTCTTCATTGGAGAAACCATGTCTACTCTTTTGACCTAATGCATGTGTTAAAACCATGATTTTTGCCATTGGAAAAACCAAGTTTAGTTTTATGGGGTTAATGCAACTCACCACCATTGGTGGAATTGGGAGAGAAGAAAGAGAAAATAATTATTACTCAAAAGACACTACCATTGTGAAGAATGGTTTTACATAGATGATTTCTTTTTGTTATGGAAAGCGTGTCGGTTTGTTTCATTGGGATTTGCTCTAAGAGGTAAAACCCCGGGCGTGGGGTATCTTTACTACCTATAAAGAACAAAATGGATATTTTTTTGGTGCGGTAAAATATTTTCAACCGTCCTCTCTGCCTCCGTGCGATACCAGGCCACGCCCACCCCCTCTCCCTCCCGTGCGTTCAAAAAGGAAAGAAGTAACGCAGGCTTGCCACCTAAATTAGAGGAGGAAGAAAAGAAAATAAATAAATAAATAATGCGGCGCCCGCTTGATTGGCTGCATCTGAGCGTCACGGTCGCGACCGTGCCCCTTCCATCGCCTCCCAGGTCCCAGCGCCGCCGCACTCGAGGCCGCGACGACGGATGCTCGGCCACCGCTTCCCCGCCGCGCTCCGCGTCCCGCGCGGTCTGCTGCAGCTGCAGAGAACGACGGGGAGCATCATCGCCCGCCGCGGCGTTCCGCGATGGCCGGAGGCGATGAGGCGGTGGAGGGTCCGCTCGGGGGTTTCTTCGACTACATGGAGCAGCTGCGCAACTACCAGCGCTCGGGGGTGCCGCGCGGCGCCGGCACCGACTCCGACGATGGGTTCGACCTCGGGCGCATGTGCTGGCTACACCGACGGCTCGGCGATCCCCACACCCACTTCCTGGTGAGGTCTCCTGGATGGCATTTTTTTTCTTTCTCGGAGCTATAGTTTTCAGTAAGGCAGAGACGAGTTGAATAGATGTGTCTGTAGGCTGTGCATATCGCTGGCACCAAGGGGAAAGGTTCTACTGCTGCATTCCTGTCCAATATCATGAGGGCGCAAGGCTATAATGTGGGGGTGTTATTCCAGGTAATCTTAGCTCGTCATCATCTCTGTCAGTCGTGCAGTTGTTGGACAGAAATTTTGTGGTGTCAGTATGGGCATGGATATGAGTGGATTCATCATTGATTGCTCGAACAATTGCATAGAAAACATGGTTTTAGCCTTTAGTCTGGATATCTGATATGTTTGACAGAGGATATAAATTTGGAATTGCAAAAATGTATGAATAAGAGAAATCACCTAACTGGGGACGTCAATAAGTCAATGTGGTATGCACAACCAAAATGTAGTCTGTTTTAAGTAGCTTTGAATGAACAAGGCTTATGTATCTAAAAAAAAAGAAGTATCTTTCTCTGGTCTCTGCCTTAGCGCTATCCTGTCAATAGCTTCTTTGGCTGGATTTCGTTTTCTGTCAAATTATTTTGGAACATTATCTTTCACTTTCCATGTTGAGATCTATGTGGGCGTATCAAAGTGTAATCCTCTATTCTAGATAGTTTGAAATGTTCAGTTCCATCATGTCTCACTGTTTTTTTAACACCGCTATAATTCTGTCTTCTATGCAGTCCACATCTTCTAGAAATACGTGAATGAATTTCTGTTGGAAATGATGGAGGCCCTGTTCCAGTACAATTGTTGAGTGATCTTTTTGATGAGGCTAAGGAAGCTATTGATGAAGCAATAGAGTCAGAAAATGGATCCCCGACACATTTTGAGGTAGTTTATTATTGGAAATCATCCTACCTATTTCTGTGATGATTAGAATTTGACTGTTTTGTGGAAACATACAAATAATTATCGGACGCTAACTGATGGGATTTTTCCCCTACATCCAAATACTATTGGCTTTGAATCTGTTCATGTTTTGTTTCTCATTTGATTATAGTCATGACTTTCAGAAAATATCTGCCAAAAAATCTTTGAGTTCTTTGCATGGTTAGGCAGGCTTTGAGATCGACCCCTTCCAAAATGGTGACAAGTTGCCCGGTGCAGCCTCATCCGCCCAGCAGGTGGCCTGCTGCCTGCAGGCCAGTGCCAGTGGCAACACAGGCCACCGAGTACACTCCATCTCCATGCCAGAATTTCCCGGTAATATCTTGCCTTCTCGGTTTTGATGGGGTGGTAGGTCACCATAGGCTCCCTAAAAAAGAGTCTCTAGAGGTTTTGGAGATCGCGGAGATCAAAGGTAAGTTGTGCTGCTTGTTGTGGTTCTTTGACTGCTATGCTTGGCGGTGCTTGTAACGTGTTCGGTGAAATTCACCGAGAAGTTGTCTTGTGTGTGTGTGCTGAAAATAACAGATTTTCTTTCAATACATTCCGATGGATCATGGGTGTGGCAGCACATATAATTTGAATTTTGAAATATGGACTAATAATCTTCTGAGGCACAGAATATATTCATGGACATATATAATTTGGTAATCGATCTATTGCATGCCCTCCTATTGAATTTTGTGAAGTAACTGACACTCAACACTGACATGGTCCTTATATCTATTGGTTTTGTATTTCCCACCTGGTTGCAGATTTATAGAGGATGGTGTTTATGAATTATATGCCATGCAATTTTGTCAACTTCTCATGCTACCTCTTCCAGGTCCTACCTCTGGTTTTACATGCTTCCCTTCCTTCATAGATTCTATATTAGCTAGATTTTGCTGAAAAAAAAAATGATGTACTAGGAAATCTGAAACTTAATTAGTATCTGTTGTAGCATTGCGACAGGAGTTGAGTTGAAAAATACTTCATTTATATTTCATTTGTTTGGCAAAGCATATAGACTTCGTTATATTGCAACATATATGCGTTCTGAAAAGTTGATGAGGTCATGTGCTTGGCTATTCCTTTATTACATATAAACAGTATCTGTGTTGATGCATGCTCCTTGCAGATAGTGTCACTACTAAAAATTTACCAGATCATAATGTGTCATGCAACTTTAGCAGATGACATTGGCAACCAAATTATTCAGAAACTCATGACAAGGTGTTGAATGTTATTGAGAGATTTCCTGTTGGTTGTCAACGGCATTAGCTCTCCTCTACTTACTGAAAAAATTGCCACAAGGTTTGCATTTGGTTGCCCTTTTTTGCACTGTGGATATGCAAAATATACTTGTGCAATTATGGACTATTTATGTATTTCCTCTTCCTCCACCCCAGTGGAGACACCGAGCATCAAGCTGCTGGCTGCGCTAGATTTAGTTACCGCACAAAGTTCTATATATAGGTTTTCACAAGCACTACATGTTATGGCATTATTGCTTGGTAGGACAAAACCAAAAGTTCATTCATATGAGTATCTTGCAGTGCCATGTGGCTTCCTTTTTTACAGTCTTTTTCAATAGGGTACACTGTTAATTTTGTTGTCCTTTGTTGCCTGGTGCCAGAGATTGTCGATTATGCACATCAGCACATGTCCCTATTATCTATCTCTGCACATTTGCATTTGAGGTGTATTTGTTTGCGATGTAATGCTGCTGCAAAAATAAGATAATTTTTATTGATCACAAGGTTATCTCTACACTGCAAAATGTCTGTGAAATTGATATGTAATTTTTGAACAATCTATGCAAGCAGGAAAGGAAAAGAATGATGATTACTGACTGATGTTGAAAGAGAGGGAATGGGAGAAGAACTTTTCTTCATGTATGATCATGACTTTTGAATTCCCTGATGGAACTATTTGGCGTGCGCCTTTTGTGCTTTGACTGACAGTTTGATCCCGAGCAAAGGAGTGCAATTGAGGAGAATCCAGTTTAAGAAGCTAGCCATTCAAACATCTTCCCAAAAGTGCACTGAACGGCCATTGCCTACTTCACAGGAAGCAACACTTTTGAAAACCAGCGACAAGCTCATCACATCTCGCCACCAAAAAGAACCCAATAGGCACTTTGCATGTGGAGCAACTGGATCATTATTATATAATAAAGCCTGCCATGTGAGCTGAGCAGTGTTTCTGTCATTGTAAAACGTGTCTGCAAATTTTAGTAGCAAGGCTTTGTTTTGCATTTGTTTGCAAATATATTTTTTCAAGATGAATATCTTATCTATGCTATAACATGATCCGGTGATATCAGCCAGTTGTTCTTGTGACTCATTCCAAGTCCTAACCCATTGCCAAATAATAGAAGTTTTGTAAATATAAGTAAGATGCCACTACCTATATATTTATTAATTAATAGTATGCTAATACGTCATACGTATATTATGTTGGTATTATGTGTTCCCCGTTGCAACGCACGGGCATTTAACTAGTTCGCACAATAAGACCACAGATTACGCTTGACCTCCAGCGTAAGAGGAGACAAAAGTAAATGGCTGTACATTGGTTTCAGTAGATTGAGAATTTGAGATCCAACCCAATTCAGCTGCCATGTTGATTTGGTCATGCTTTGAAACACTTAGAAAATATGGGAAAGCAACAGGATACACAATTGTTGGGAGCTTTCTGAAATCTAGTACATGGCTGAGCCATATAGGTTCCATCTGTACCAGGCAGCAGATCATGTTTAAAACCTATATGATCTTGTAACTTTTTTAGATGATGAAAAATAAATTCCAGCTTCAGCCTTCTATTAAAAGAAGCCTCAGTCAAGCTTATTACAAGAACATACCCATAGTTTAAACTTATTACAGGTTCCAATTTAAATTTCTAGACGGTAAATGAAAGACCAACCATTGGATGTGAAGAATTCCACGACTCTTGATTCTTGTAGCTTGCAAGCGTCAAGAATCCGATCCTTGACGTCATCCGAGCGCTGCAATAGAGCCCATAACCAGAACCAATGTGAAGCTTGCAAGGAACTTCAAAAAGTTTTTTTTGGGTGACCTTTATCAAAAACCACATCGTACCTAAAAAGAACAGCAATATGATCTTGTAACCTGTACTTTATAAGACAAAGGGAATATGAATTGAATCCATGCGAATGTGTAAGATTCTTCTGTTCGAGGAGTTCGTAGCATGTTTCAGGGTCTCTAATGTCTCGCGTCCTCGGCAGAGGGGTCTTGTTGATCCAAAGTTTGTGCGCAATTTTCGTTTTGTTGGCCATACTAGTTTTGAATGACCCGTCTTGGTTGGCAAGTGGCTTAGGCCATGTTCGGTAATTAGGGAATCAGTTCCTGGAACCGGAAAGAATCCAGTTAGAACCCTCAAAAAAAAAAAAAAAAAAAAAGAATCCAGTTAGAACTCAAGGTTAATTTGAATAAGCAAACAAACCTGGAATAGTTCCTGACCCTGGAATGGGAAATATATTGCCGTGCACTTCATAGTGAAACCTTGGAGAAGGTAGCGTTTGTTGGTTGTTTGGTTAGAGGGATGGAGTGATTCCATGAATGTTGTTTGGTTGGAGGGATTGAGTGAACTGGGATGGATGACAGTTTAACCCGTTAGTTGGTGCGGGCTGTGGAACCCAACCGTCATACACTTTCGGATACATGGGTCATATTCTTTTACCATCGCACGAATGGATCGAGGTCGGGATCCGCAGGCGGCGCACGGGCGGTGAGCGGCCGACGGCCGCCCGAGCCCTCGCGGCGGGCGGCCGAAGCGGCGGAGGTAACCTCCACGCGCAATGGCGGCGGCGGGAGCCGAGCCCGCCCAGCGGCCAACGGCGGAGGTTGACGATTTCTTCCTCGGGGTGGACGGGCAAAGACGCGACGGCCGACGGCAGCAGAGGTCGGCGCCGCGAGGGCGCCCACCTGCGGCCTTGCCGATGCGGACGGAGCAGACGGCGTCGATGTGGGTTGGAATCGTCCGCTCTTTTTTAAGGAGTCCCGCCGACCCACATCCGAGAACATATTCCCCATCGGCCTAACCCAACCCCCTTCACTTTTCATCCAAACACGGGTCGGTGTGGGTCGAACCCGCACCAACCCACGAACCAAACACAGAGTTCAAAACCTTGGAGAATTTGCCAATTGCCATGCCCTGGTTTGTACTGACCGACCGATGGTGTCGACTCGGTTACACAAACCCGCGTCTACTTCGAATCTTCGATCCAAGCTTGGCCCTGGTTCAGGCGCATTCAGGCGCATCAACAGTCCAGGTCCAGGTCCAGGTCCAGGTCCAGGCTTGGCCGCGGCCCGCCTCTCTCCTCCGGTCCTCCCCGTCCCCGGTTCCCCAAGGGCCAAGGCACCGGACCACCGCGTCGGCTGCTCGTGCAGCAGTCTGCTCTTCCTGCCGTTCCCCTGCGTTTGCGGCCCATAATAGCACGCGTCCCCCTCGCCTGCTCAACGTAGATCTGACCGGAGGAGGCCGCGGCTGCTGCTGCTGCTGCTCCTGCGGCGATGTCGAGGGTTCGGGACAGGACGGAGGATTTCAAAGAGGCCGTCCGAGTCGCCGCGCTCTCTCATGGATACACGGAGGTATGTGTTCCGTCCCCACCCTCTCCCTCTGCTAGCTAACCCTTCCTCATCAGCGTAGTGATGGAAGCCCCACGAATGGAATGGTTATTGACTGACTCATTGTGCTGGTTTGTTTATGCTATGTTTGTAGGCCCAACTGGCCGCGCTTATGTCGTCTTTCATCATCCGGAAGCCGTCGCCCAAGTCGCCGTTCACTAATGCCGCGATCAAGACGGTACGAGTCTGTGGTGGATTGTGTCCCTGTTTCGCATGCGGTGAGACAGTTGCCAGTGTAATTGTTTGATGGGTTTTGCTGATTTATTATAGCTTGAGAGCATCAGGGAACTCGAGAGGTTCATAGTGAAGCATAGGAGGGATTATGTGGACCTGCATCGCACTACCGAGCAAGAGAGGGATAACATTGAGCATGAAGTAAGTTGCATACTGTATATCATTGTTTGTTTTGATTTGCATACTGCCAGGTTCTTTTTATCACAACTGTACAAATGGAGTCTTGTATTACAATTATCGAAGACTGTAGCCTTAAAAAACTGTTCAAAAGATTTCGCAAAAAAAAAAAAAAAAAAAAACTGTTCAAAAGCATATATAAATGCACAATCGTTTATCCTCCTTGATACAGATACATTTAGTTGATGTAGGTTGTGCTTCTCTCTGTTTTTTCATACTGTTAATCTATTTTGGGAATAGTAATGGAATGTTCCTCTCATATAGACCATTGGGTTGACAACCTATATTCATACTGGCACACAACACATTGATTCAGATAACCTGCTTTCCATTCTCAATTTAGTACTTATTTGTAACTACTAAATGCACTTTAGGTTGGTGTTTTTGTAAAAGCATGCAAGGAACAGATTGATATCCTAAAGAACAGGATCCATGAAGAAGAGAAGAATGGAAGTGGAAAGACATGGCTTGGCACTAGGGATGAGAGTAAACGGTTGGACTTGATAGCTCATCAGCATGGTGTGGTATGGTTATTCCCTTGCCATTACTGTTATAAGTTTAAAAGTTTCTGCTGGATGTAGAACTCCTGAATGTCTTCCATTCAGATGATGAGCAAAAAGTAGTTCCTTAGAGCAACTCCAAGAATCTCTTTATATCCTTCTGTAATGATAGGAATAGAGATTTTGGTGAAAAATCCCCTCTAAAAGCTTCTTGAACTAAATCTCCAATTTGCCATCCTTTATTCCTGATTTCTCGTTCTCCAAAGATAGAGAGAAGTTGTTAGAGGGTGGAGAGATATAGAGAGCGATTTTTAGTAGAATGACTGTCTTAACGAAGATTTAGAGAGTAGGTTTAAGAAAGACTGTTGGGAGGATGCTCTTAGGTACCTGCTACGATGCTACATGTTTGATATATTATGAGCAAAGATTTCCTTGCATTAGAACCAATTGAACAGGTGATCCTGTTGAGGATTGATGTTTTCAACATTTCCTTTCCAAATTTTTAAGTTCGGTGTATATTTGACTAGTCGGTCGGTGGATATCAGACCTTGATCGGTTGATTTCGTTTGGTAGGATTAAAAATTATGCTCTTGTGGCCAGCTCTAGTAAGCTGTCTGTTTTGTGTCCAACTTACCAGGTTCTAATTTTGAGTGAGCGTCTTCACTCGGTAACTGCACAATTTGATCGTCTTCGGTCCATGCGTTTTCAAGATGCTATTAACAGAGCAATGCCAAGGAAGAAGATTCGGAAGAGACCAGAAATCAAACCTGCTGAACCATCCAAGTCCACTCTTGTTCTACAATCTGATGTTTCAAAGATTGTAGAACAGGAAGTATCTACAGCACCTATGAGAGTTCAAGAACAACTATTGGATGATGAAACAAAAGCCCTCGAGGTAGTATGTGGATGGTATACAAATTATTCTTTAGTGAAAAACTTGGCTATTTTACTTAACTGCCATGCATCATGTGTATCCTGAAACTCTTCTCAGGTGGAGTTGACAAGTCTTCTTGATGCTGTCAAGAAACAGAGACAAAGATGATAGAAATGTCAGCACTTAATCATCTTATGTCAACACATGTTCTACAACAAGCTCAACAAATTCAGTATTTATATGACCAGGTACAAGATTCGTTCAATCCTATTCGACCAGTTTATATGTTGTGTTTTATGTGAACATAAATATATAGAATGTCAGAATCTTCCATAGAAAGTATAAAGGTCACATGAAACTTATGTCCATGAAAGAGCTTTGTAACAGTGTACAGAATTGAATCATTGTCTCCGTTCCTAAGGTATAATAGCTCGCATATACTTGATGGCATAGGCAACCCAGGTTTAAGGGGGTGTTTGGCATGGCTCCAACTCCAGATGGAGCAGCTCCACTCCAGAAATCCGGGTGGAGCTGGCTCTGACTGGAGTTGGAGCTGATTTCTAGGGGTGTTTGGCTAGAATGATGCTCTCAGCTCCAGAATGGTGTTTCATTACATGGATTGCCCATATTGCCCCTAAGTGGGACCCACATGTCATCCGCACAGCCCGCACAACACGGATGAACACCGCTTTGCATCGATGAAAGCAAAATTGACGAGCTTCCGGCGGGACGAGCAAAATCGATGAGCCCGCATCTACGAGAGCAAAATCGATGACCAAAATCGGCGGCGTTGGGAGCGGGACCACCGCCGCTGTTCAGTCGATACTCTCGCTCTCCTCCCGGCTCGCTCCATGGGGACGCCCTCGCCGCAGCAGATGGTGCCGCCGCGCGATTGCGGCGGTGGACCAGCCGCCAGACACGCCGCCTGCCTGGCGCTCCGGGTGGTGTATCCGCCTCACCTCCCGGCGTCTCGGTGAGGAGCGAGATGCATGGTTAGGGGTTGGAGGGGGAGGATGGGAGGAGCGCGATGGCTAGGGGTTGGAGGGGACTAGGGGAGGAGCAGGGGGGTAGGGAGGGCGCGGGGCGGCGCCGCCTCGACGAGGTCGCCGTGGCGTGGGGGGCGGCGGTGAACTGCGAGGGAGTTCCGCGGGCGAACAGCATCGCCCGGTCGCGAGTCGCGCGGAGAAGAAGGTACGCGCGAGACCGCAAGGCCGGGGAGGGGAAGAAAAGAAAGAAAACGGTTCAGAGTATGTAATCGGTGGCAAAGGTGGGTAATTTCCTTCCAACTCTATGACCAAGTCTGTTTGAGGGGGTTTGAGCTGGGGAAGAGGTGCTCCAAGAACTCCATAAAAATGAACTAAGAGCTCTAATAACTCCATGGAGTTGGTTTTTTTTCGGAGTTGGGGTGTTTGGCTAGCTCCACCCAGCTCTACCCCGGAGTTCGGCTCCCGAGCAATGCCAAACACCCCTAAGTCCTTGCCGAGGGAATTCTGGTTTCTATTTTCTTAATATACTCATAAGTTGGTCTACCTTTGTATGCGTGTAGTGGTGGCGGTGGGGTGGGGTGGGGTGGGGGGTATTGGTGCGTGGTCAGATTTTTTCCCCTTAACTGAAAGAACACATGATTTGGATATTCACTAAATGAAGCTCGATTGTTATCTGTATGTCCTCATAGAACATCTTCTGCGCAGGCTGTTGAAGCTACGAATAATGTGGAGCGTGGGAACAAGGAGCTGTCCCAGGCAATCCAGCGTAACAGCAGCAGTAGAACCTTTCTCCTCCTCTTCTTCTTTGTTCTCACTTTCTCCGTTCTTTTTCTTGACTGGTACAACAATTGAATTAGTAAGACATTGTATTGTTTTGCCCATACGAAATGATCAAATTATGAAAATTGTCTGTCTATACGAAATCCTGTACTACGTTACTTCCCTAGCATACTGTTCAATGTGCTCTTCATCTGAATATGCTGGGATTTGCCATTTCTTTTGTGGCGTGCAAGCTAGAGAAGCAATGGGCACTGTACTGTGATGCCCAAGTGAGAAAAACATCGATCAGTGAGCAAAACCTAAAGCTGCATTTGCTCTGAAGAAACAAGCTATGCGGCATTTGCTTCTTTTGATCTTAAACTTGTTCCTCTGACCATTCGAAGAAACAACCGACAATCTGAAACTTGTTAAGCAATTAACTATCTGAAGAAACAATGGTGGGTGTACTTCTGATATTCTGGTCTTGTTAACTTTTTTTACCAGGGGGCAACCTTGCAATTTTCCCACTTGTCTGCACAACACTTGTTACCATAGTTCATATTCCCAAATCAGTTGTGGGGTTTTGTATTTTCTGTGATAGATCTATGAAATTGTGGCTGCAGATGAACTGCACTGTTGCAAAATGTGGACATCCTCATACCCCCTTTTCAGGTATCAAGATGCTATCAGCACACATTGACTGATTGATGATCAATAGTTAAAAAGAGTTTAACACCAGTGACAATTTATAGATGGTCTGAAGTATCAATCCTATCTGCATGGGCCATCAGTTAATGTCGCCTGATGCAGTGATGCTTGGTTGATCAAGAACAATTTTGCTTCAGGCAAACACTTAATGAGTAATATAAACTAACAACAGGGAAGAATAACTGTATAACTGGGAGGAGCACTAACTAATAATAACCATCATTCAGGGCAGTATCAAGTAAGCATATATCAGTTCAATGGATACAGAGCCTTTCTTCAGAGCAAGATCATCATTCATCAGTTCCGTTTATCATTTAGAGCAAGATCATTAGTTCCCTGTATCATTCAGAGGAATATCTTGTTCCGGATATGATCTTGTATCATTCAGTAAGCACAAACTTTTAGGTAATGGAAGAAACATCGGTTTCATTATATACTAAGTTAAGAAGAATTAGGCCACCTTATTACAAAGTAACACATCACAGCGACTAGAACGGGTTCCAAAACACAGCCTTTCTCCTTCTGAATATTTAAATGAAGATAATAATTCTGAAAACTAGCTATCTAATATCCAGTAACATTTCATTTTCAATGCAAAAATAAAAGGAACTCGTCCGTGGACCATCTCGACTCTCGAGCACGGCGCCCTCCACCTAGGTCGTCCGGGAAGGACGGCGCACAACACGTCGTACTCGTGCTCCTTGCCGAACACGTAGTGAGTGCATGATGTAGTAGAGTGAGTGACACCAGGGAGAGTGAGACACGATCGTTGTCATGGAAAGTTGTTGCATCCGATTCCTCCGATCTCCATTCATTCCCACTCCCACGGCTTGCACACCGCAGTTGGTGCCTGACAAATTTGGGGTGCCGGTGGTAGATATGCACAGCACCTAATGGTCTTGAAACAATGCTTCATTAGGATCTCCAAAACCAGCAACCACTGAAGACGCCTGCCAAGACAAATGTTTAGACCTTTAGTGCTTACCTTCCGTACACCGTGCCTCCTCCCTAATTGCCCCCAGCAGCAGCATCGCAGATTTGCTTCGGTGGCACGTTACCCTCTGCGAGCTGAAGTGGAGGCAGCACCGGCACATCGTATAGTCCAAAGCATACTCTTCTGTCTGATGCCAAGTGCCGGCATCCGATTGCGCCGGGCCGATGGCTCCCACGTTTGAGCACCGGACGCTAGTTATTCTGTCGGTTGCGGTGGGCCGGCCGGTGGCGCGGTGGCCGGTGGACTCTGTAGTCTTTCCCCAGCGCCCGCGGGTCCTCGCTCGCCGATCTTCTTTTTAAGCCCCCTGCGCTCGCTCGCTCTGTTCTCCCCTTTCTTCTTCGGAGATCAAACTTGCCTAGCGCAGTAGTCACTGATCAGTGAACACAACGCAACCTAATCCATAACTGCCCTCCGAACGCCAACTCCTCCTCCTCCTCCCCCCCTCTCTGCCACCCTCGACGCCACGCCATCTCTCGCTCGCTCGCTCGCTCTCCCTGGCCTGCCTTGGCTTGGTCGGTTTCGTTTCGATCCCGCCCGCTCCTGAACAAGAAGTTGTTGGCAACTGGCCGGGGGCTTCTTCATCTGGTGAAGAGAGGAGTCGCCGATCTCGCTCGGCCTGCTTTGATCCTCCACCGTGCCGTGAAATCGACGGCCAGCCATGTTCGTCAAGAAGCTCGTGGAGAAGGCCTCCAAGAAGGTACGCGGCTTCTCTCTCTTATCCCCAGCCACATCTGTGTTCTGCGCGCTCTCCCAGTTCTCGTTTGTGCCAATCGGCCGTCTCTTTTCTTCGGGCTACGAGGCTCTTGGTTGAAGCAGTTACCAAACCAGTGTGGCTAGGAGTAGTACGTACCATGGGATGAAGCATCATCAGATACTTAGATTAGATGACATCATGAAAACTCTGTAGAATACGTACGCTGATGAAATTTGGGGCTTCCGCCGGCCGGAGAATCCCTCAATGAACTTCCATGACGCTCAGGACAGGAATTGTTCTTTGGTTCCTCTCCCCTCCTGCTCTGCACTCGTTGAATTCGCATATGTTTCTCGATTTTTCAGTCGGAAAATTCGATATTCGAAAAGCGTCACTGTCCCGTTTTCCTTCCGTTTTTATGCATTGTCTTTTTCTTTTCTTTTTTTCCCTTAGAAACCATGAAAAAAAAAAAAATCGCGAGCTATAGAATTTAGCGGGAGGTTGGCGAAAACGCAATAGCGGCGCTATTAGCGCTTATTTGGCGCTATATGCTATTATATAGCGTATTATTTCAAGATCGCTTGACAGTGCTTTCTACCGCTATTAGCGCTATTTTGCCGTTATAGGGCGCTATTTTTTTCATGGATTAGAAACTAGAAAAAAAAAATGTCCTCGTAGTAGACGCCGTGCCGTATGGCTCGTTACTACACTCTGACAGAGACACGGTGGTTTTAATCGAAGCTCCGTCTCAAATTTTCAAACATTTTCAAAATGTAGGACACCCGGCCAGGAAATCAATACGGCACGCGTAGAGGTAGAGCCATGTGATCCCATAAATGTCAAGCTACTAGGATATTGTTTTTTTTTTCAGAGGCAAGGCATAGTTTATTTATTCCCAGCAGAAATTATCCTTACCCGTAGTGAAAGTGAAAAGTAAGGCTGGTCTTCAGAAAGGAATAGATAGAGCGGTCCGGTGGAAGCATGATCTTTTGTTATTAAAAGGCGATCGAGATGGATAATAAGACATAAGAGTTTGGATTGACGAGGTCAGCAGTACGTGGATTAGTTATTGATATTTTTTCTGAAAGTGATTTGTTATTGATATAAAACATGGCATGTAGCTAGATTTTAAAACGTCTGGCCGGTTCTTCGAGATAAACGAGATCTGTTTGTTCCAATGCTGGGTTCAACGTATCCAACGCCGGCTTTGCATCGAGTCGCATTTTGGCGTAAGTTTATCCCCTTTTTTTTCCCCTCTCTGGCCCTCCATTGCTCCAACGATAGGCCACTGTGTGCTGTGCCAAGGATGGTGAAAGTCGAGATGGTGACTGTTGCAGAGGTCAAGGAATGATGCGTCGTCGATTGCATTTGTTAAATTAAAAGGAAAAAGAAGCAGTAATCAACTTCACAGTGGAGCAAGCTGTGGAGTAGATAACGAGAGGGAGGGAGGGAGAGCAGGTCATGCACTGACAGTGACACGGGGAGCGGAAGAGTAATCCGTCATCTCGTACGTTGCTAGCTTGGGCCTCGTTTAGTTGGCTAAAGTTTTGTCAAATGCACTGTTCGAACTCATGTAGACATTAATCAGAAGACGGTTCGTTTTGTTAGTGGTAAATATTATCCAATCGTGAAAGTAATTAGCCAAAAAAGAATCGCCTCTCAGAATGTACATCTAAACTGTGTAATTAATTATTTTTTTTACGTATATTTAATACCCAAACATACGCCTTTTGGTGTATTTAATGTGATGTGATGGAGAGAGAGTCTAAAAATTTGCAAAACTTTTGCAAAAACTTTAGCCAACTAAACGTGGCCTTGGTTTATGTTTATCGAACTGGAGTCTGGCTAGATCCGGGACATGTGGCAGTCAGAATGCCTCAAAAATAATGCGAGACGTGACCGGCCATGTGCACTACTGCAAAGCCGGTGAGCAGCTGGTCCAGGAGACCCGCGGTTTGTGTGGGGTTTGTGCCACGTAACCCTTCTTTTGGATTTTAGGGTCCTTCGCTAAGTAGAGGTGTGTGTGTGTGTTTGAAACAGCTTCGTGGGCAGAGTTATCTCCAAGATTGTTTAGCAATTACAGTTGATTTTTATCCCGAGTCGAATTTCCTTAACATTGGTTTAAGTTTATATATGTGAAAATGCATCAACAAGTACACTATTAGACTAGGTACACTGCTATTGTCGATAAATTGTCGATAAAGCATTTATTTGAACATGTGGATGCTACTATATTGTTGACTCAACTTTGTGGCGGTTCGGCTAATGCTTTCTACCGCTGATAATAAGTCAAGTGTGATGTTGTTTTGTAGTAGAGAAAAACATTGTATATATAAGTTAATTTTATTAAAAAAAAGTGTTGCCACTGGGCACAACATGTTTACATGAAAAAAGAAAAGAAAAGTGAATTCCTTCAGAGAGCATTTACTCGCTCGGGGCAAAAATATAAAAACAAAAATATCACAGGAAATATGCCAAAAATATAATATAAAACTAAATATGAGCTCCCGGCGAGGATCGAACTCGCGACCTTTCGCTTACGAAGCGAACGCACTACCACTATGCTACGGAAGCAGGTGCTGCTGGCTTCGAAACTCAAATGTTTCTTCATTCGTTTCAACAGCAGCATATCGGCACCATCAACTCTCTGCGCGCCGAGGACGTCAGCCCGCGGCTGGCTTCCACTATGGCGTCCCCGCCGACGCCGCCCTGCTCGCCTACGACCCCATCCTCCACGTCCTCGCCGTCGCCACCAGGTAACAACACGGCCGCCATCTCGCTACCTTCCGCTTCCGGTTCACTCCGTCCCCCCACACCTTTCTCCGACATTGCTCACGCGCGATTGCTTTCAGGAATGGGCAGATCAAGCTGTTCGGCCGCGACAACACGCAGGCGTTGCTCCAGTCCCCTCCCCGCTCCCTTCCAGGTTTCTGCAGGTACCGCCGCCCTCCCTCCCGTCGCCAATCCCATTGCTTGATCTGCGTGTCCAATGTCGCTGTTCCGTTTCAGTTTGCCGAGGGCCAAGGGGTTCTGCTCAATGTCAACACCCAGAACCAGATCGAGGTGATTTTTTGAAAAATAAATAAATATATATATTTGATTGATACTGTCGCTTCCATGTATTGTTAATCTGGAAGGCACCTTGTGTGCAGGTTTGGGACATTGATGCGAAAAAACTCTGTTATCTGCACCCCATTGAAAAGGCGATCACTGCATTCTCTGTGCTGCAGAAGAGCTCCTACATGTGAGTTATACAGTTGTTGCCGAGCCTATGGATTCCAAAGGGTTAGTGCTCTAATGGGAATTGTGTGCCTGGCAGATATGTTGGGGATAGTTCTGGAAATGTATCTCTATTGAAGCTTGATTTGGATCAGAGATGCCTAGCTGACATGCCGTACTGGATTCCCTTTACTGAATCTTATGGTATGATGTTGCTACACTAGAAATATTTGTCTACCGGTTTCGTTGTTAGATAGTTCTTGCAATACGAGCAGCCGTAAATTGATGTGGGACACTAAAATTGACTCATTTTGTTTTGGGTTTTTGCTTTTTTGCTGAAGGTTCCACTGCCACTGCTGGTAATGATGTCGAAGTAATATTTGTTTCGCCCCAGCCTTTGTCTGAATTGAACAGGTGAATCTCTTCCTAGTGCTCTGCATGTATGAGAAAAAAAAAACTTCATCTTAATAACACATCTTGTATCCCTATTTGATCTTACATTCCACTATTTACAGACATATAGAAAAGTCTCATTAAGGTACACTCTTTTCTCAGGGTGCTCATTATCTTCAGAGATGGGGTTATGAGTTTGTGGGATATTAAAGCTAGCAAAGCAGTGTCCATATCTGGTAAAACTATGCAGCAGCAATCACAGAAGGAGGCTAAAAATGTAACATCAGCATGCTGGGTTTGTGCCAAGGGAAGCAAAATTGCTATTGGATACGACATTGGCGATTTATACATTTGGGCCATTCCTGAGGTTACAAGTACACAAAGTTCTTCACCTAGGGTCAGCCAGAATCTACCTATTCAGAGGCTTAACCTAGGATTCAAGCTAGACAAGTTGCCAATAGTCTCTTTGCAATGGATCTCTAGCGATGGAAAGGCAGGTCGTTTGTATATCAATGGTTTCAATGATCATGGACACCTATTTCAGGTGCAAACGCTGACCTTTAGCAAAGCAAATATTTAAACTGTTGCTCAAATAATAGTTTGTAGACTGTCCGCCATAAATTTCAAGTGCCATGATATATCCGCCCTTGTACCTTGTTTTCTTATCATGTGGAGTTCTGTTCTAAAATAGCAATGTGGCTTATCACCTGTAAGATTTTTCTTCATGATACCAATTTAGAATTAATGGTTTTATGATTGTCTGGTCTGCAAATTGAAATATCACACTTAAAATGGCAAGTTAAACTGACCAAATAAGTATTTTTATTTCCCAGAAACATTTGAAAGTTGCCCCTTTCTGCACATTGTTGTATCCTGTATTTTTCTTCCCTACAAAATTAGTTTCATGACTTACATGGATAATGTATCTTAACTGTTTCTGTTCAGTATGAACTGCATTTTTGTTCAACCTTCCACTTGGTGTTTATGAATAGGTTCTGATTCTGAATGAAGAGAGTGAAGCTTAATTGTAAAAGATGGTCTTGCCTATAGCTGAATCTTGCCAAGGAATGGAACTTGTTACAGGGCTTAGTGACCCAAATAAGCACAGACAAAGTGCCCTTGTTCTCTTGTTGAAATCTGGTCAGATCTGTTTATACGATGACTCAGAAATTGAGCGCTATCTCCTTCACTCTCAATCTAGATCACCTCCAACACTTCCAAACTGTTCATATGTGAAGCTTCCTTATGGTGATTCAGGCATCAGTGTTGCAAAGTTCTATACATGTAACCCTGCAGCCTTAGCTTCTTTGGACGAGGCATGTATATACTTGTTATTTCTTTCAAAAACTTCGAACTCTTTGATCAAGTTGTTCCTTCTCTAATGGTGCGCAGGATTATTTTTCATCAGCTACCAAATATCCATGGCTGTTTTCAATGAAGGATAAAGGTCAGACTTTAACAAGTTTTACCAATATTCATAAGACCCGGAACCTCTGTATAACTGGACATCTAGATGGAACCATAAGCTTTTGGGATGCATCATGCCCTCATTTGCTGCAGATTTTTATGATAAAGCAGCAGGTTCTTTCGAATTACAATAACTTTTGTTTTGAGAATTCATAGTTATGCATTTGAATACCAGTTATCCAATTAATATGTTGGTTACTTCGATAACTGTGCAGAATGAAGACAATACATCAACTGGTAACCCTATCACATCTTTACAGTTTGATATGTCCTCTAGCATTCTGCTGTCTGGAGAAAGGAATGGAACGGTAAGCTATTCCATGGCCATGACATGACTTCTAGCTTCCATGTCTAATGCACTTGCATGCAATAAAAGCTTCTTTCCTCTCATTTCTAGGTCCGTATTATCACATTAAAGAAGGACTCCAGCGACAACATATTCTCCTTTTTAAATGGTACTGTTATTCTCACACTGTTCCTAAACCCAACAGTTGGCGCTTCTATCTTGGTATGCTTATGTGTTGTTTGCATTGGAAAATTACACTACAACAGCATCTATACTGTCATTCAAAATGTTGACCTTTACCAGTTCGATGTGTACTTGCTCAATAAAAATTGGAACATGAGACCAAAGGATAGTAGGCGTAATTTCGGAGACTAATATCAGCATGTTGTTTTTCTTCATGACATGATTTTCAACTTGTAATAGTAGTGTTCTAGTCATCATCTTGGGAAAATGTACCTTGTGGAAACATAGGAGTAACTCTGTTCAATGGTGCCCGCCATAGCGGAGGAGCCCTAGCTTTGGTGTATGGCATGAGCTAAGGGTCTGTCTTTCCTCTCTACCCCTAACTCAGACCATTAAGCTTCTAGGTCGGGTCATTTATTAGTTTTTCTAACAGACACAAATGTGATTAATGTTTAAATTGGGTGTGGGTCGGTGGGTGTTGTAACACTCCCTTCTTCTATTAATGCAATGATACACAGATTTCCTTCCTGTTTGAGAAAAAGAAGGGTAGAGTTCTAGACAATCATCATCATCGATTTTATTCTAGGGTGAGATGGTGAGTGGGTGACTATCTCATGCCTTGTGTTAAGATAAAACATAATGTAATTATGTTTTTCAGATTATTGATATTAGTATAGAAGAGATGTGTGGGGTTTTCCTGTAGATCTATTCCTCAAAAAAAAAAAAAAAATATGTTGTTGCTTAAGAAGGTGTATATTTGGTTGGTTGGACAATACATATATAGTCTACAAGTGTATTCATAGATGCAGATGTAAGAGACTCTGTAAGCATTGGTATTCTTGGTCTTGTCATTTGGATGAATGCCATATTTTTCTTCATGACATTTAAATACATGAGTTTTCAGGTTTATATATTCTATATCTTGACATTATCAAATAATTTGACAGCAAAGCAAGGAGATAACTGCAATATCAGAAGTATAAAGCTTAAAGGAGCTGTAACTACTATGTCTTCTATCTCAAAATCAAAGCATTTTGCTGCTGGGACAGAAAAGGGAATTGTAAGTGATCTATTGTGTGTATTTTGTACAAAATATTTTTTATGCTGGGACAGAAAAAGGAATTTGGTAAGTGACCTATTGTGTGTATTTTGTACAAAACAATTTTTTATGGCTGTAATTCCTAGGCGTTGTCTACTCAACAAGCTAGATTTCCCAGTAGCCCGGTGACTTGGGTATCTTACTGTGTTTCAACTTTCAACTCTAACCTACCCCAACTTGCTTTGGACTGTTAGGCTATGTTGTTGTTACTGCTACTGCTTGAAAGTAGAGTTCATCCTTGTATATTCCATTGATGACAGAAAATTATTTTCTCTTGATCAATAATATTTTTTTTTTTTTGTATATTGTTAACTTTAAAGATTTTTACAGTGCCTTGAACCCAACATGTTGTTTCATGTAAATAGATAAGGCATCCTCCTTGGTCTCACCAACATGTTTGTGACTGTGTCCTAGATTCAGAAAACAACATCTGTTCATCTAGAGGAGTCAAATATTGGTATTTGGTTGCTATGCTACATGGGAAGTTTAAACTAAATGGTTACAAACAAGATTAGCAAATTATTGTTCTTATTTATTTATTTATTTATTTTAAAATAACAACCATGGAATCTCATGATGGACACAAAATTTTATAACATTCATGGCTTGCAATGATCAGTATCATGGATATCAATATGCCCCTGGTTATTCCATAGAGATAAAATGATACTCCCTCCAGGTTGGTAAAAGAAGTCGTTTTTGGACAACAACGCAGTCTCCAAAGCATAACTTTGACTTCATATTTCTATAAAAATATTTGTTGAAAAGTGATATGTGTATATTATGAAAGTATATTTCAAGACAAATCTATTCAAATGGTTTTCACATTTCCAAACCCATCAACTTAAAAGTTATTCGTGATTTATTCCCAATGTTTGACCTAAACCTTGTCCAACAAAATGACTTCTTTTACCAACCTGGAGAGAGCATGTATCCCATGGATTTTACTGTACTTCATTTATACGTGTCTCAGATTTGTTAAGCTCTATCTGGTCCCAGTGGTCTAAGCCAACAAAATCCTATAATGTCACCAAATCCATGTTTCAGGTATCAGTTATCAACGTAGAAGATGCTACAATCCTATATCAAAAACAGTTTGAGTGTCGACTATCTGGTGGAATCTCTTTGCAATTTGAAATCTATAGCCATAATGGATATGACAAGGACATTTTGATAGTAGCGATGGAAGATTCATCTATTTTTATTATCGAGGAAGAAAATGGGAAACTTTTGAACCCCAGCCCAGTTCAGACTGACAAACCCTCTAAAGCCCTTCTTCTGCAGATGTTAGGTGCGCTTTATGGCATTGCATACTTATCAGTTTTTGTTGATAAATTAACTACTGGCATTCTAAGTCCCTGTAAAATTGTTTGACAGAGTTATCGCCCAATGATACACCAGCAGTTTCAGATAACCACGATACAGTATCGAAGGAATCATTGCTGTTACTTTGCACTGAAAATGCGATCCGCTTATTTTCCTTGAGCCACGCAATTCAGGTATTTGTGTCTAACTATCTATCATTTTCTTTCTTTACCACGAATTGTCGTTGTTCTTATGGTTTTATACTCCATTCAGGGCACAAAGAAGATAATCAATAAGAAGAAACTGAGCAGTAGTTGTTGTTTTCGCCTCTCTTATTCATAGTTCTTCTAATGACATTGGACTTATACTTGTCTTCTCCAATGGGAAAATTGAAATAAGGTCAGGCAACAATTTACTTAAAGACTTTGATGTGCCTGTGGATACTAAAGTCACTGTGCTTCCTCTTTTTGTGTATATGAAACTGCAGATCCCTGGCAGACTTGTCCTTGTTGAAGGATGCCTTTTACGAGGTTTTGTGCACTCAAGAAACTTGAATTCAACTAGTTCCATAGCTTGTTCATCTGATGGAGAAACCATATTGGTATGCTCCTCGCCTGTCCATCCTTTTCTCATACTCTTCATCATTGTATAAAGCCTTTATCTAATAAATAGCATGTAAGTTTTCAGTTCTAACATAATGCATTGTCTTACAAAATAATTGAATTGATTTTACAGTTTAATGGAGAAGAGACCTATTTTTTTTCTCTACACTCTGCCAGGATGAGATATACCGGTATGTTTTTTTTTTTTTGAACTGTAAATACAGCAGGGGAGACCCCACTGTAAGGATTTTTTTATTAAAAAAAACATCAACAAAAAGAAACAACACCACTGTACAAAGAGGGGGGGGCTACAACTAAGAGAACTGCACATGCTGTACAAGCAGAGACGAGAACAACAAAGTTAAGCTAGGTCAGTAAGAAGGGAGAGGAAAATAGGTCTGTTAGAGCTGCAGAGGCGAAAGGACTGCAACTGGGCTTTTGTAATTTTATAGTATGTAATTTTATAGTAGTTTTGAACTTTTGTGTCTTTGAGACCTTTGGGTTCATGATTAAGCTACTGCCATAATTACCAATGTATAACTTAATACTTTCAAAAGGAATTTCAATTCTAGATCTGAAGACCTAGATGCAGTTCCTTTTAGTTATTTTGAAGATTGGTTTATGCTATCTGAGTACTATGGTTTGTACACAGGCATGTGGACAGCATTGGTACAGTATACAGAAAAGAAAAACTCAACCAGGGAAGATTCTTCTTTTTGTAGTGAAATCTCCTAAAGAAAAGAAAAAGGTAATTAATTGATCGTAGAGAGCTGGAAGCCATCTACATAACTTTTCTTACAATGGAAGTATGGAACTCAACAGGGTCTCTTTGGAATGATTATGAAAGATAACAAAGGAAGCAAATCAAAAGAAAGTGCTGCAAATGGCAGCGAACAATTTATTGCAACAACTTCTGAAGAGCTGGCTTCGATATTTTCATCAGCTAACTTTGCTCCGCCCTCTGAGGGAAGGAACAGTTCACTAAGAGATGATGAAAATGTCGCGCTGGACATAGGTATATGATATCATTTTGCTTTTACTTGTGTAGCAGTATATACTTATGTTTATATTATATGTTTTTGTCTGAAGATGATATCGACATTGATGACAACCCACAGAAGCCAAAAGGACCACATTTCCCTGGTCTAAGCAAAGAGAAAATTAGCAAGGGACTCCATACACTTAGAGGTCAGTAACATACACTTACAAGATGTTCATAGATTTGTAATCCACTGTGGCTTTGTAAATTGGGTTCTGATTCAACTGTATTGTTTAAAAATTGTGTCATGTGATCAAGTCAATTATGCACATGCAGGAAAGTTGAAGCCCAAGACTGAAGAAAAGATAAGCTCAGGAAACAAAAAAACTGAAGATGAAACATCAGTGAGTCAAGTCGATCAGATAAAGATGAAGTACGGATATGCAAATACAGCAAATGATGTGAGTGCATTAAGCTCATCTATGCAAATCATATGAATTATGCATAGAATAATGCACAATATAATTAGCAGCCACTTTTCGATTACCATTTGCCAATCCCTATTCATGTTTATATGAACAGGACTCAACCAGCGTTCCAAAAATGATTGGGAACAAGCTGCAGGAGAACATGAAAAAGTTGGAGGTAAGATGCTTATGCTTCTCTAACAAGATCATGCAGTTAGGAAACTAGGCTTCAAGGTGCTTAACTTAATTAGATGTACCCTAAGGAATAATATTGTTCTGTTAAGATGACGCTCTGCACAAGGTCTAAACTCTTGTTATTGATACTCATTCGTTACCAGTTCCGTATTTCTTCAACCAAAAGTCCATACAAAAAACCTGCAGAAACAATGAAACATAGAATACTTGCTAATTTGCCATTGCTACCTGATAAAAAAAGCAACAGACAGACAGTTAACGTGGATCAATGTGCTTTCTGCAGGGCATTAATCTTCGGGCTGCTGATATGGCCAACGGCGCCCAGTCATTCTCTGCAATGGCAAAAGAGCTACTCCGGACAACAAAGAACGAGAAGGGGACCTCATAATCACCTACACCAGTTTCCCCTTCCTGTTGTAAAGTTCTTCATTTCCGTTTCTCATCCAGGATTGTCGATCTGACGATCTGGATCTGCCGTTGTCATACTCTCTTCCGCTACATACAACTATATACAGGCAGGTTACTTACTTGTAAATAGTGAATTGAGTGTACGTGCAACTATGAGGTCTATACATAGCGAGTTATTTTTTGCCACGGCAATTTTGACTCAACACTTATACTACTATGAGAGCAGCTCGCAAAGGTAACGCGGAAAAAGCATGAACCCTTTGAAGAGCTCTGGTTCCGACTTATTCACTCGCTGAAGCCTGAGAGGCTGAGACAGTCTCAAACGCCCAAATCAATATTGATTTTGGTCTAAAAGCAGCCGGAGCCAAAACGAACTCATTACCAAGTAAAAATATCTCAGGTTCAATACCTATAAATATTTATCAAATAAGCGTCATTAGAATCATTAGATCCATGCAATATACTTTTAGCATGATCGGTTGAGTTGTACGTAGCAGCGCTGCAGCTGCACATCACTACCCAACCAGCCATAGCCTAAGCTATCTATGTGGAGTCATAATATTATCTATGTGGAGTAAGTGAAAGTTAAAATAGTTTGTCATGGTAGTGGTATCTGAGAACGATCGATGGGACCGAGTGGTCAGTCCGGCAGCTCAGCACCTCCCTGTGTGGTGTGGGTTCGTGATCGTGATCCGGAGACAAAAAAAGAACTCCCTTCTGTCTCACGCCCAGCATAGTCCTATCATCGGCTCAACTCACGACAGTAACACTGCGTTCAAGCATAGTTCTGTGGCCATCTCACGCCCAAAGCAACGCCCAAAGCATAGTCCTGTCACCGGCTCAAAGCATAGTTCCGTCACCGTCTCAAAGCATTCTGTCACCGGCTCCACTCATGAAGCTACAGTACCGCTGTGTTCAAAGCGTAGTTCTGTGGACATCTCACGGTTCAAAGATTTTCTCAATCTGCGTAAGATCTATTCTAAACCAAAATGCCACCACAGATCGAGTTTTTTTTATAGTAGTAGCAATGTAGTATCTCAAGAACGATCTTCACACCTTCACGGACAGCGTCACATATATAAAAAAAAAGGGCTGATTGGGCTAACAAGAACATCGACCACGAAAAGGACCAAAAATCAAATGCACTGACTCAAGCACAGAGAAGCAAAGCAGATGTGGTTAACTGCAAGTCTGCAAACCAACTATATGGTACCCAATTAGTCGATAAAACAAGAAAATCAACAGTTTACAGATGCTGACGAGGCTGGCATAAGTATCCGGCTCTTCTAGTTAAACGGGCACTCCAGCATGCCATAGCCCTAAGGTACCATCATGTACAGATTTTCCTTACAGCATATAATATCAAAAGGAACAGCACATTGGAAGCTAAGTAAAGAAGCAAAACACCCAATTGCAAAGCTGCTGTTCCCCATTATACTATTTAATTATTCATCTTCATCCTGCAAAAGAACAAATTATGCGGATGTTAGCAACCATTGGCAAATTCCATCAGCACTGTACCACCTATTATGACGCATGAGTTTACATACCTCATTACCTTCCTGCTCACCATCATTCTCAACGTCAGACTTTGCTCCTTCATCTCCTTCAGTTTTGGCCTTCTTGGAGCTAGTGCTCTCCTGATTAAAACAACACAGCACATCATCAATAAAACAGAAACATAAAGCTCAGGAATTACAAGACCTATTTCATGTGACAGCAGTAAGTATGGGTAGTGCTAATAACATGGGAAGTTAGCCAGCTAAAAAAAAAAGCGCTTCAATTCAAAAATCAGCAGCAGTTTCTATCCGTCTTCTCCTAATGCTCACTTTTAACTACATGTGGAGTCGGCAACTTCCAACATAAATAAAAGATGACTTTCAACTAGGCTAGAGAAGTTCCAAACTAAATGGGAAATTTGTCATTTAAACCCAAGATTCCATAGAAGAAACATTTCATGTTGTAACAATGGGCTTTCAAATACACATTTTTTGTTTCTTGCAGGTGTGAACATGAGAAACTAGGGTTAAACAGTCAGCACCAGGTTCACATGATATTAGAGCCGGATCAAGGGGAAGCACTGGAGCAGCACTGAAGTGTGCAGAATGGCTATAAATCTCCAAACAAAGGATTCACAAGTTTGAGAGGAGAGCCCAAATGGAACGAATGGAGAAGTGACTCTTCCGGTCATAACTATAAATGGAATGAATGGATAGTATAAACTAAGCACGTGGATGCCGTTGTTCCAGCCAACTACTCGGGGATACAACTGTGAGAAAAATAACTGATGTGTGATAGGTTAGGACCCATGCTATCGAGCCAACCCAGGTGGCAGCAGCACTCAATGAAACATGCAGGATCGGCTGTAGAACTGAGACAGTGATTTGGAATACTGGGATGTAAGAACCAAAATGGAAGGAAGGAAGAAGTGGCTACCCAAGTTGTAACGTATAACAACACAACGGACAGGTGTAAATGTGCATAAAGCACGTGCAGGAATCACTTTATCCCAACTAAATGAACTCCACTTTGGAGAGGGGAGGATAACGGTCCATTAATTTCACCGGTGCCACTGGCAGGAAAACGACAGATGAACTAATTTCCCATGCTATTGGAGCCCATCCAGGTGCAATGGCATTGAAAGGGGAAAGTAACTCCACAAATCATATCGTATTACAACGGACTGGGTGACAAGCAACATATAGTACGTGTGAGGTCTTGGCTCCAACTACTGAGATTCCATCATGGGAGGATTTGGCCATGCAGTGTAACGGCTAACAAGATAACCGACAAGTGGACCTTAATTAATTCACATAGTATTGGAGCCAAATCAATTTGCAGTAGCAATGAAAGGTGAAAGGAGCATGCAACCATGCGTAAACTTGCTGTAGCAAGGTGATAGCCTAAATGCCTATAAACACATCATGCTGGACATGGTAGCAGCAGAAGATAGCACGTGCACAAGCCCTTGCTTTGCTTCATCGCTTCATCTAACTACCAGATTCCATCATGGAAGGATCTGATGGTACAGGAGGCGATACAACAGATGACCGTTAAATAGCCAAAAACTAGTAGCATTACCTTCTTGGTTGCTTTGTCATCCTGCTTCTTGGTAAAGCCATACTTCGCCTTCTCCTAAACAAGGCAAACATTAAACAGTTTGAGACAAAACATTTGCCTTCCTTTTACGGGACAGATACATACTAACTATTATGAGAAACTACATGAGCATTGCACGCATCCGTATACCTCAGCCGACATAGAGCGCCACTTCTCCCCAGCAGCCTTGCTCACCTATAAGCAAAGCCAGCCACAGAAGAGCAAAGGCATATATGAGCCACCTAAGCGAAACCCTAGAATCCAGATACATGACTAGGTTGAGGAGAGGCAACTTACCTCCTTCACGCCCTTGTGCTCAGGGTGCTTCTCCAGGTACTGCGGCCTGAACTCAGCCCTGCCAACACCAAGACCACAGAAAATTCAACAAAACCCTAGAAAATTGAAAGACGCTAGGCGTAGATCTGGAGACGCGAAAGGATGGGAAAGAGGAGGGACGTGTAGGGCTTACATAAACGCGAAGAAGGGGGTGAGCCCGCGCTTGGCGCCGCCGACCTTCTTGCGCTTGGCGCCGGTGGCCTTGAACCTTCATCGGAGAAAAAAAAAAACACAAGGGCAAAAATCAGTCGCTACCCACTGCAAGCCACGTACGAATCGCACACAGGACGAGAGAGGGGTAGAGAGAGGCAACTTACGAGGTGTCCTTCATGGCGACGAGCGGTTAGGGTTTGCTGAGGGCTAGGGTGCAGGTGACGCAGGGGATTGTGGAGCGGAGGGGAATGCTTCCTTGTGAAATGCGGTGCGTACGAGGAAGGGCGATGAAGAGAGGAGAGAGAGGTAGTGTGAGGGCAGTGAGGCGAAACGGATGGAAACTTGGGCTCGTGTTCGGCAAAGTGGGTGACGAAAGGGCCGTCATGCGGCCCATTTGCGAATACTCTCCCGGCGTATATTTACATCAATGTTTTTACTTTTTCTTGCTCAAAAAAAATCAATGTTTTTACTTTTTTTCATGACCTTTACTTTTGTCAAAAAATTGTTTTGTGTAACAAAAACACCCATGGAAAATGCACACACGTTGATACAGGGATTGGGATGGTCCTAGATTGAAGAATGTATTTATGCCTGTCTCTTTATTAAACACTAGCAAGC
Source organism: Hyparrhenia diplandra (assembly GCA_015847255.1). Taxonomy (NCBI): domain Eukaryota; kingdom Viridiplantae; phylum Streptophyta; class Magnoliopsida; order Poales; family Poaceae; genus Hyparrhenia; species Hyparrhenia diplandra. Next base: position 288,801 of record JADLZK010002833.1, read on the forward strand.
TGGGCTGCCCATGGGTAAAATCTTTAAATTTTCCTACACTAACAATCTATCTAGACGGATTTTTATATACTATTTTTTTAAATTTAATATTTAAAATTTTTTCCATATACAATCATCTCTTCTACCATCAGTTTTAAAGAGGCACAAGCATCAGCTGCTGTAAAACTCTTTTGCAAGTACGAACCATTACACAGAATCCCAAAAGGTAAACAAAAACATTAGGCAAAATATTCATATGCAAACCAATCACCATCACCAACTGTACTTTTATATAGAAAAAAAAGAGAAGATAACTACTCGAAGTCATTGAAAAGTACAAAAGGGTGCACTATGCACACAATATCATCATTCCTAAGGCAACCTATAGCTAACTTGAGAGAGCCCTTTGATTTTTGTATTGAGTTACAGAGCAAGAGAGATCACAAATATCATATGGAACCCAGAAAAACCTGTCAAGATGGAAGTTTATCCTATAGATGTTGTATTCATGCCTGTTCAAAGCAACAACTACATGATCATATGACTTTATCAAAAAGATTATACGACATGCATACTTCCTTGCCACTAGCTAGTTTCCAAGGGCTACCTCAGTTGAAACACTTGATGTACTCTGATAAGAGCATACACAGCATATAAAGAATCATAGGGTGACATTGTAATTTTCAGCAATTTTATGCTAGCAAAGAATTGATGTCCTTCAAAACTATACAGCGCAAGGGGGGGGAATAGCAAAGTCAATCAATTCTTCTTGTATTTGGATAAACATTACTGTACATCTGCACAAAAGAGTCATCAATAGTAGCCAATATTACACGATTCTCAAAAAAATAGTAGCCGTATTTGCTACTCTTGTATATGCCTTGCTATACACTTTAAACATAAAGTGACATCAAAATAATAAGCAATCGACCAGTCTTCCCGAATGTTCTCAAATTTCTCTCAGTCCTATTGTGCCTTCTCCATCTGGAACTGTATGAGATTCTCCTTCCACAAGCTGTTCTCCAAGTACCTTTCATAAAATGCTACCTCACCTTCCAATTTCGCTGCTAGAGCCACCATGCTTCGTGTTCCATATTGTGCCTGATATCAAGAAGAAAGGTGGATATAGTTTATTTCCAAAAAGAATAACGATAATTACTGAAATATTGAATGCCATGGTTTTTGCCTGTTCCTTTGCAGTGTCAATGAATATAGAGCTTAGCTTGTACTCCCAATCAGGGTCAATGCCGGTGTCAGGCACCATAGATCTATCAGGCATCGCAGTATCCATCATCAACTCTTCTACCATCTGTTTTAAAGAGTCTTCTGCATCATCATGTGTTGCCAGATATCGTTTGAAACTCTGTCCTAAGCGCATTGCCTGCAGGGTGAGCAATGAATGCCACAAGTAAAACATGTCCATTAATTGTTCAAATTCAAATTATTGGAAGAAACTTAGTCCGAAAATTACTTGTAAGAGCAAAAAAAAATAATGGTTTTTGTACATTAATACTTAGTAGTAGGGAGCACATATGAAATGAACAAGATCAGGTTATCACTTAATATTGCCTAGAGTGTACATATTACTCACAAAGTCCGGAACTACTAAACCAACACAATAAACCTATGCAGCTAACTGACCAAGTTATCTGGTCAAAAGTCATATGGCGCCCAGGGGGGGTGCTGGCTGGTGCCCTCATTAGCTAAAGGACTAAAACACCACGTTACAATATTTTCGAAAATCATCACAAAAATCATGTACGTAGTACAACTAAAGTTAATTGTAGCCGCAACAATTCAGATTGAAATCCATCTTTGATGCTGAGATTTAAAAAACAGAAGTGTCACTGTCAGCATATGATGAACAGTGCCAGGATGATCGCTTATATCTATTTTGTTTCTTGGCATCTAGGACAAATTTCAAACTGAATTGTTGTGGCTATACTTAACTTTATGTGTACTATATACATGTTTTTCATGATGGTTTTTGAAACATTGAAACATGGTATTTTAGCTAATGAGGCCACCAGCACCCCTGGGCACCAAATGTGCGCTCTTATCTGTTCGGTTTCAGACTTCAGAGAAAGCGAAGATAATACACATAGACCCATGGCTGCAATACATACCTCTATAAATAAAGCATACGATCATGACTTCTAACATTGATGGAGAGCATAAGAGCATTTACTAATGAAATAATCTAATAATCAGCATCAGAAATCATATAAGGAAACAATAGTGGCATAAAGAAGGCAGAACTTAGCATGTCACAGCAAATTGCAAGATACATGAGCATTCCGGTGTTTCACTGAAACCTACAAAATTAATGGGAATTTTCCATAATAGACTGATGGAGCATTGAATAAACCTGGGCTATTGAGACTACAGCCATACCCAGACAAGTATAGTGGCATTAGCTTTCTTTAAAAAACCTGAATCTCAACTCCGAAGTGTATAACAATTTCCAAAAATAATCACATTCCTAGCATTCAGAATATCTTTATAAAATCCCTGTATGTCTAACCTTCGGCCAAGGGGTATCAATTGCAGCATTCGAAAGCACATGAAGCCCAGGAGCAACTGTTTGAATCACAGGATCACCTCCAGGTCTATTAGAGATATAAACCATGGTTCCTAAGTTCACATCGGCCAATATAAGGTTAAATCCATTGTACTGATCTGCTTCCTTTGCTATTTCTGTGGCATACTCCAACGGACCGTGGCTGCCCTACATTCAAAATAAAGTAAATGTTTTCTTAAGACAGACAAGGAAGTTATGGGTGGAAACGTAAGCTAAAATAGAATACAGCAAAATGGGCTACTCATCAGTATGTAATTCTAGAAAACATTTTACAAAGGCAAGGGTTAGTTTCTTTGATTACCAAAGACAAATGCTGGAACTTGACTGTAAACCGATCTAACATTAAACACAGTCAAGCCTCTGCATTGTAATTTTATTTATTTATTTATTTGCAATTGTCCACACACAAATTGGCACCAGTGGCATGGAACATTTTAACATATTCAGAGCATGATCATACAGTAATTAGCCTTATCCCTCCATAATCATGCCATCATATAAAACAATTCATGGCAAAGCTGGCAAGGCCGAACCTGTAGAAACCTCACCGGGAGCTGTCCTCTGGTCTTGGCCCCGATCAGCGAGCTGGGTTCCCGCACGTTGGTAAGGAAGGCGAACTTACCGTCCCTGGTGCACCCCATCCACGTTCCCGCGCCGAGCTCGTCCCTGCCTCCGAGGATTTCCTTGCCGTCCTCGCCCGCCGCCCACCACTGCGCCGGCTGCGTCGGCCTGGGCCAATCCAATTTGCGGGTGCATCGGCTTAGTAATAAAGGGATAGATGCATCGGGGTTGGAGGCGTGGAGCTGGACGGGAGGGGCAGGGGGGTGCGCACCTGGAGTGATACTCGTCGCGGTTGAAGAGCAGAAGCAGGCGGTGCCTCGGGTGGCACTGCCATGCCCATGCCGCGATGCACATAGAGGACCAGCTAGCGGTCAGGGTGGTGGAGAAGTCCGAAGAGGATCGAAATATCGTCGGAGCCCTTGTGCGCACGGTGGCGGTGCGCCTGTTGTTGAGGAAGTCGGAGGTCAGCAACGGCGACGCTGCGACGACCAGCAACGGTATTTGCAGAAAGGTCCCTGAAAAAGTTCGTAATTTCGGATGTATCCGTAGTTGTGGTGAATCGGCCGGGTCCTAAGGCTATCTCCATCGAGGAGGCAAAGAATGACGCAAACTAAAAATGACTCGTCTACAGTGGATTTGCATGCTAAAATCGCGCTCCAACAGAAAGAGGCACACCGAGCGCGCATTTTGGCGCATGCGGAAGCGGTTGGCAAAATTGCGCGCTTCTCTCGCAATGCAATGCATCGTCGGCGATGGTAGTGGTGGGTCCGCAGGAGGCGTGACGAGCGGGCCACGGCGCAGAAGCTCGACCGGTCCTTGGGCGCGCAAAGGTGAGTCCGCGAGGCGAAGCGACGCGACGGCAGGTACCGGGCGGTTCGCGGCAAATAAGACAAGGTGAGTCCGCGAGGCGAGCATGCGACGGCACGGGTCACGGGGCCGTGGCGGGGACACGACGACGACGCAGCAAGGGAGCCGGGCGGTGGCGCCGGGCGTCGGTCTGTATCGATGGAGAAGAAGGACCGAAAATTAATTTTGTTTCTCTCTCAAGGTTACCGATGCAAAAGCGCAAGAGAGAAGGATTTTATATATCTGGGCTTAGCTATTTTTTAGAAAAATCGGGACCGAGATGAAAAGTTCTTTTTAACACCGGTAGTTTTGCCTTTCCCTTGCGTTGTTGGAGAGGAGAATTTTTAGGGAGATGAGCTTTGCATCGTGGACCACGCATATGCTAGAATAGGTCCTATTTTTAAGGTCGCCTGTTGGAGACAGCCTAAGAGCAAGTATAATAGAGAAGTTTGAGCCGGCGACATCCAATAGGGAAGAGAGAGAAAAGAGGAGAGAAAGGGGAGCCGGCGCGTTGCGAGTCGGTCACCGAGTGCGGGTGAAAGGGCTAGGGGGGCGTCGCCGCTATCGGGCCCCACATGAAGGATACCACAGCAGCGGGCGGAAAAGCGGCGTCGACGCCGGCCGGTGGGCGTAACCGCTGTCCTTGCTCTAACCGGAAGAAGGAGAAGAGCAAGCTGTTCGATAGAATGACGCAGAGGACCGTTGTGCTCCGAAATTCTCAGCTTCTGGGCTCGTTTGGCAGGGCTTCAAAAAACAGCTCGGCTACACCTATAGTATTGTTTTTTTTTACTATTGAGTTAAAAGCTGATACTACAAAAGCAATTGCTCGAGACCGGGTTCTACTAGGACTTGGGGAGTTAGACAATGATGGTTTAGTGGAGGCTGAACATATACTGGTCTAACACGATGTAGAACACTGAATAAATTCAAGGCATCATTCAATTTGAGATTAATTATATTGAACTTCAGGGTCAGATCCTTGCTCCTCTAATGCAAATGAAGTCAATGCCAACATACAAGGAGCTTCAGTTGGAGTTCTTTTGTGCCCTTCGTGGCTTGTGGCGAAATGCCGGGCGAAATGCCGTCTCTCCTCTAACTTCTTTCCCCAACCTCCCTCCAGCTCCAGCCGCCCGCCGCCGGCCCCTGCTCGTCCTCTCCGGCGTGCTCGCCGGCGACGACGGCAGGAGGGCCGGTCCATCTGCCTCTCTCCATCCCTCCTCTTCCTCTTGTAAGATTCCTAGTTACAAGAATAAAGGCCTTCATGGCCATGATTCCTGCTTTGTCTCTCGAAGATGCATCCATGGAGCAAATCGAGGAAGCCAGTTCGGCCTCAAAGCAAATCCAAGAGCAGCAGCACGCCGCTAGGCTCAGCCAGAGTCAGTGGCCCCGACGGTGGTGTTGTCGGTCCCGGACGACGCGGAGATGCGGAGGGTGTTTGTGTGCTTTGATGCGGTTGGCGATGGCTGGATCTCCCCGTTCGAGTTGGTCGCGGTATCGCGCGCCATCTCTCAGCCGTCGAGCTCCTCGCATGGGCGCCGCGAGGTGGTGCCCCAAGGATTCGTCCACCTCGCAGATTTCAAGAAGACCCGTGCTGCCGTGCTGCTCAAGATGCAGGGCCTCATCGCTGAGAAGTGGGTGGACGCCGACGACGACAAGACCAAGGGCGACGACAGCAGCAGGTCGCGCTGCAGCACCCGTCCGCCGGTGCTGGTGGCGGCAATCCGCCGGCGCCGCCATCAATTTGTCGTCAAGCGGGGGAGTTTTTTTCATGGAGTTAGTATGCCACATGGTGGGACCCGCAGTGGGACCTACATCGACGTGTGTTGCATGCAAGAGTCCATGTTTCCTTCCCTGGCACGGAATCGAACACGCGTCTGCCAGCGAAAATACTGGAGGTCATCCTCATCTGGTTCCTGGAATCTTCTCAATCCCATGGTGTTTATCTTCTTTTTTTTATTTATTTATTTTTTCTTCTTCTTTTCTTTATCTTATCCGCCCACCACCACCGACCCGCGTCGTCTCTACTGCACGCCCCCGCTCACCGCTCATCCACTCCACCAAACCTAAGCAGCCTTTACATCGGATCAATGGTTGCCTGTGCAACTTCAACTTTCCATCGGAAGCTGGCCAGAAGAAATCACCTCCACCGGGGAATCGACATCGAGAACCATACATCGCCGGCGACGAGAAGCTCTCAAATCCATCGGTCGCCAGGTGTGAGCTTCTTCACCGACTTCGGTCGCGCCGCTACAACCGTTGCATTGCACGGTCTTCCCACCCTGCTGTTCCGCCATCGGCGATACCTCAGCTCACCGCCGATGTACTCTTCACCGGCAGTTTCTAGGTGGATCCCCTGTTGCTCGGTCTATGGACCTTCTTGTAATACGACCTTCTTTGAAGGTTCGTTTTTGTAATATGGTCTGTTTAATATATAAATTATGTTTTTGTCAAAAAAAAAAAACATACAAGGAGTTCCTAAGAGCACTCATAATGCATACTCTATCATAGTTTTTATCCTCATTTATTTCCCTATATTTATTGTTTTTTTTTTCGATGTGACGCTATATTTATTGAAGTGAGAGAGGAAAAATACTAAGAAAACCAAGTCTTCACGCAAAACCAAGACAATGACAAGTGGGTCATGTAACATCGAGAATAGAAAATTGCATTATGGAAGATAGTTTCTTCACACAATGTCCAAAACTGTTTCTAGCATTGTGAGTGCCCTAAGCGATGCAAGTCATAGAGAGCTAGAACTGAATCCTGAATAGATATCTGAATTTCCCCCTCAAAGTAGTTTCCTTAATTTGCCTTTCCTTTTAGTCTATCAAAAGAACTTAACGGACAAAAATGACTGGTAGTTTGTTTTCTCCTCATTTAAGGCTGTGGAAAATCTGAGCTGAAGATGAGATGAGCAACCTCTCTCTTAGACCTTCTTTCCTGTTTTGCTTTGGAAGGTTGAAGTTGATTCTTTGAATGTGACCAGGTTGTCTCTGTTTCCAGGATAGCTCCTCGGCGAAGTGGTTTAAAAAACATGGTATGTTGGATGAGCACAACACATTGAAAAAAAGAAAACAAACTACCTTTGATAAGTTATCGCTTTCAGAAAAAAAAACTACCGGCAATTATATATTAAAATAAAATTAATATTTATATTACATAATTAGTATCATTGAAAAGATATTTTGATCTAGTTTTTTAACAAATTTATTTAGAGATTTAAATATTGTGCGTATTTTTACAAATCGAGTCAAACTTGTGGCACAAACACCTAAAACTACGTTTAATTTGGGACAGAGGGAGTACTCTAGATCAACATATGCATTGTTGTCTGTTGTAGTTTCCTTTTTTTTTATATGAACAATTTTTGTGCTGTTGTCTGCTGTAGTTTCCTCAATTGATTTTATACCTTTATAATTCACAAAAAAAAATGATGGGCATGCGAGTGGACTCATCAAGAACATAAGAATATCATTTTAGGTTTTCCGTACATCACAAAGTCTCCTCTGTCTCAAAAAAAAAGAATACTCCCTCCGTCTCAAAATAGATGTCATTCTCGCCTCGGAAGTCAACGCGTTTTCAAAATGCCAAGCAATTATATATTAAAATATATAAATATATATGCTAAGTAATTAGTATCATCGGAAAGAGCTTTAAGTCTAGTTTTTTAACAAATTTATTTGAAGATTTAAATGTTGCACGTATTTTCTACAAACCTAGTCAAAGTTGAGATAGTTTGACCCAAGACGCATCCCATAGTGACATCTATTTTGAGATGGAGGGAGTACCATTTTAGGTTTTTAAGTAAATCATATTTGATCATCTGTCTTATTTAAAAAAATTCATAAATATTTTTAATTATGTTATGACTTATTTATCATTAGAGATACTTTAATATTGATTTATCTATGTTATACTTTACATAAAATATTTAAATAAGACGAAGTAGCATGATGTCCATTTTTTTTTTTTTTTTTTTTTTTTTACGGAGGGAGTAAGTAAAGAGGCTTTTTGTCTCTGAATACAACGAATCTTTATCCCCTTGTCAAAAAAAAAAAACACGAATCTTTGGCCTTGTTTAGATTGCTAAAATTTGTAACCGCATGTCACATATTAAACACTATAAAGACGCGTTTCGTTTGTTAGTGGTAAATATTATCCTACCATGGAGTAACTCAGGCTTAAAAGAATCGATGCCATGAATGTATATCCAAACTGTATAATTAGTTATTTTTTTACCTACATTTAATACTTTCCAAACATATATATCTTTTGGTGTATTTAATGTGATGTGATGGAGAGAAATTAAAAAAAGATTATAAATTTGGGAGTTGCTATAACTCAGTCGTCTGAAAAAAGGTGACATTTCAGACGACGGTCAGATCTACATCCAGCGGCCAGTCTGTCTGTACCTGCTTCTGTCAGCCCCACCCCAATAACGGGTTCGCGAATGAACCCATTAAGCCAGCCAACCACTTACCGGGTCCGCCTAGACCTTAACAGGCGCATGAACCAAAACCCGCAACCAGAAGTTGCTGCTGATCGGACCAATCCGCCCAAAAACAAACGCAAGCAAAATTTTTAAAAAATAACAAATCTGCCACTAGACCCTCTACCAACAAAGAAACATATGCCAATCCATTCTGGATCCAGAAAACATGAGTTAAGAAACAGAACAATGAGCTAGTAAACACGCTTACAAGCTAATTGACAAACTCATGTGCAGTGGTACAACAAATGAGGTTATAGGACTGCACCACACACATGAGGCAACGAAACTGTTAGCTACCTATTTTATCACAGTATAGCCTCTGTTGTTACAAATCTCCAAACATCGGGTAGGTGCTCCAAATATCTATTGACAGCTCGTATATCATCAACTCCTAACCTGATCCATTTTCAGATCTGACTGGAAGTCCCAAAAAAGCGATCAGTTGTATCAGACACTATGATTTTAACACACTACAAGAGTATCTCCACAAACTCACTGCCAACACCAGTGCACCAGCCATACCAGCAAGAATCTGAAAGGAAGTGGTTCTCAGGCTCATCATGGTGGAAAGAGAATAGGATGTTGCAGATAAATGAAAAGTTTGATTCAAACCCTGCTAACGCCATTAGAGCTCCAGCTAAACATTGACTTCACTGACGCCCAACAGGATGATTTTGGCACAAGAATAACCACAATGTACTGATTTCTGCAAGGGAAAGGATAACTCTTTGCAAGGCCGATTGCATAATCTGCGGTGTCAAAGCATCACTAACCTTTATGTGCCCCTCCTCTTGGAACTGCACAAAGAAAAACAAAGGATCAACATTTCAAATGTGAAGTTCACCATAAAACAAAGGAAGGGCAGACTGCCAAGCATGTGTAACAGTCAACATCATTGCTTGTAATGCAACTAAAAGGATACAAGAATATGGATTTATTGATTAGTGTTTCCTGCCTTACATTGAAAAGTCAGCCATATGTGAAGTTCACCATAAAACAAGCATATGTTAAGTTCACCATAAAACAAAGGGAAGGGCAGACTGCCAAACTAGAAGGGCATGTTCCAATGGATGCTAACTAGCACAATTTCTAGATTCTAGTGCTTTTGGAAACCCAAAGTTGTGGAGCGCTATAGCAGATGGGAGCAACTACAGACAAGCAGACAAGGGGATATCAGTTCAAGTAGGTAAGTTGGCTGAATGGCATCATAACTATGGATAAAGGACATCAATCAAGGATCTAAATCAAAAGGTGACAGAATTCAACATCATCGTTTAATTTAACAAGGTGGGTGAATCAAATGAACACTATAACCTGACATATTCTATGATTTAGATCCTTGAGATATAACAAATTTTGGATCCCAAACACAGAGAACACATAGAAACTAAAATCCAAGCAAGGACATGAATCAGGTTCCTCTCTCCCTCCTTCCCTCCCTCATCGTTGCTTTATTTCAAGCAGAAGAAACATGGGTTGGCACATATAGGTTGACACAGATCACACGAAACAAATTAGAATTGACAAGAATCACAAGAATCACCAAAAGTCAATAAAATCACTATTTCACACAATAGTGATAAATTTATTTATAAACACTAGATATTGCACATGTTACAAACTGTAATTGCAGTATTTGAAGTGTGCAATTTACTACTAATAAATGTGCAATCAAGAAATATGGTGCTTCTACAAAAAGCAATATTCAGTTACACATTACTTTTGTTTAAACCATGGCTATAAAATGACACAATACTTCCAATCAAGCCATTTAATGGAAAATTTAGAGCTAATATCACTATTAAAATAATGTAGTGCCAAGCAAGACCCTATCGCCAACTCTCGTTCCAGCGCCATCGACTCGACCCTCGCTCCCCGCCAGCACCCACCACCACCCGGCTGTGGAGGCTAGGGTTCGCCGGAGCTCGGCGAACCCTAGCGCCGCGGCGACCACCCCTCTTCCACCACAGAGCAAAAAACAGAGCTTTCTATAGGAAGGACAACATACAGAGCAGTACTATAGGAACAGTGTAATAAATATAGGCATAAGGACAATTGACAGATCACAGAGCATAGACCAAGGCACAAGAAATGGCTGCTAACCTTAGCTCCAGTTAGAACATGGCCACACTCTGCGCCGATGCCACCACATTCTTGACATATTGCCTGACCATTGCTTTCAGGCACTGATCTCATATGAGAACTGGAAAGCAATGGTCAGTGTTGATCTCGTGTTGTAGCACAAGTAGTCAGACCAGATCCAACCTCAAGAGTAGATGCTAGGTCAAGTGTACATGTGCCTGATGGTGGATCCTGCCAGTTCATTGTCACCGACACATGTTAGTTTAGTTCAACACAAAGAGAAATACTACAAGCACAAAACCTGTCCTACTAACCATCTTTGCATCTAGTGGAATAAAATAAAGCCTGAGGGTAGCAGTGGTGCATCATTAGCAAAAGATGGTGCACAACCTATTGGACATCAGAGCCCCAAAGCCATGAAACTTGCACAAATTCCACATTCATTAAAATTCAAATATTGCACATGCTCATAACTAAGATTGCAATGCTCGTTACTTGCAATTTACATTATTGCTGATTGCAATAAGTGCCTTTGATCAAGTAAGCAACCCAAGATCAAAATTAAGATTTTTGGTTAATTTTCTGCCCACTGGACAGTACAACATGTACGTATAGTGGACAACATATAGAAAACTACGTTTTCCAGCAGCTCATCCTAGGAAAGCCTGAACGAGGGGACATTAGCATGTTTTCCATCCAGCCGCTCCCCCATCGGGAGCCATGTTAGTGCTGAAAGGGAGGAGACTTGGATGCGCTAGCGCCACCGTAGCTCCACAAATGGTGGGAGGATGCCAGGGAGCTAGAGGAGAGGGTAGATCTAGAAGACTAGGACTGGAGGAGAGGGAGTGGGAGGGAGAGAGAGAGGAGCAGTCGTCGAGCACTCAGGCTGGTTGGGCAGCTGTCTTAGCGGTTAGGGTCTACGCTATCCCGTTCTTGACACGATAAGAAGGGCGGACCCAACAACGACCATAGCTGATGACCATCGGACAGAGCCCGCTCGCGTTCGCCTCCCACGCGACGCGTGTCGCCTGAAGCGGACAAACAAAATTCAGACAACAGACCTATAGGAAAAAAACACAGATGACAAGTGCTGACGACATGACAATACGACAAAATTAACACTATGCTATAAATATAGTTAGGATGGCAAAGAAGGACTACTTGTGCTAGCTCCAACAACAGGGCATGGCCGTGGTTGCTCACTGTGCACATAGAATATGGTAAACAAGCTTGAAACTTAAAGATCAAAACAACAGATATTGCACATGTCAAATATTGTAATTGCAGTATTTCGAATTTGCAATTTACTCCTAATAAAAAGTGCAATAAAGGCAAAGCTATTGACCGGTCTGATCCAAAGCAGGACCTGCATGCATTTTCAGTCAAAGGTGAACACGAAGGAGAATATATAACCTTGAGTCATAGCCCATTTTGAAGCCCCAAAAGGTGAGCTCCAAAACAGAAGTGACTGTGAGCTTGGTACCTTGCATAGCCACTATTCCTATTGACAAAATACACAGGTTAAAACAACAACATGGGTAAAGTTGGTTGTGGTATAACAACTTTGCCACTGCAGAAAAAAAAAAAACTCTACCACAAATGCACAAATCAAAATCAATAGAGTACAATATCTGTTCCACTGTTGCAATGCACAACGAATATGATCTTCAAAGATTACAAAACAAGAACACGATAATTGCACTTTTCATGTAGTGCAAATACTACATGTTCTTACTACAGTTATACTGTATATATGTATATAAATACAGAATTCAGCTCACGAATGAGGAGCCTGCTGGTAGTACAATAAAATTGTACCATTTTCTATGCAATTATCTACTGTTGACTAAAAATTATCATAGGATGCAAAAGCATGTTGGGAGGCGAAATATTTGATATCCTTGTACATGTCTCTAGCCATACCAGCAGGTTAGTAGTAAAAAACATGTACTGGTCAATACATCAAATGCAAGTATTTCTCGTTGCCTGAATGGCTTCACTCCAAGGATAACAAGGCGTTCAAAGAGAGATTATGCTAACCCTGCACATGTTGCTTGACTGGACCCCAATTGGCAATGATCTCCGACAAGGACAACCTACAATTGCAAGAGTATAAATAAAGGATAGTAATAAAACAAAAAATAAAGATATTTTTACCTGCTTGACACCAATCGCTAAAGGAATAAGACATTCAGTTCTGTTGCCAGTGTGGACTCATCAGTAAGAACCTGACAATAAAATTCATTGTTGCCTTGGGATATATTACACAACAAGAATCATTGTGAAACGAGGGCGAGGTACTTGCCTAGGGAAACTCAGCAGGGTGTGCCTCCGACTGTGCAGCAGAGCCTACGATGGATGCTCCTGTCCTGCTGTCACCTCATCTATTCCTCTGAATTCACTCATCTATTCAAATAGCACAGCCACCATGCACACAATCAAAACAAATAGAACACCACCTTTCCTTTTCTCCAAGGATAGAAGCTGCATAACAAATGGTATAGCAAGTGATATAAGTCCATGCTCTGCAAATTTAGGATCAGTTAACATCCAACAAAAGCAGTATGAATAGCATCTGGTTTTTTGTGTACGAGATGCTCTGGTCCTGAGTAATGCCCCTTTCAAAAACCAGATCAACAACACAATCACAGAATGGCAATATCGTGTCAAGCTCTAGATCTGCCGTGGATTTTATTTCTTCTCTAGGTCATTTAAACGAGAGTCTAATATCAATGAATAGCCATAACTAATTATAGGCAAAACTACACATGCTGACCATTTCGCCATTCTGACCAAATCCCCCACCACACAAGGCAAATCCCCATGCAATCAGAAGAGCAACACTCGATTGTGTACTGTCAATTGACAGATAAAACCATGCTAGATTAACCCGCACCCTAAGCCTGTGTTGCAGCAGCATCCAGACCAAAACTAACGGCAACTGCCATAGCCCATGCATGCATCAACCAAATCCAAACAGCGCTCGCTGTTCTGCCGCTGCAGCTCGCCTCGCACGCTCTCCCCCCAGCGAATCCCCCACCAGAAGACATAATCCCCAGGTGAGATAGTGGCCTCGACGAATGCCCCAACACACAAGACAAATCCCCCAACGACATAGTGACAAGGAAGCAACCAGACTTCATTCCCCCATGGCTGTTGCCAACCCACATGAGACCAACTCCAGAACCCATCGAATCAAACCAGATCTAGAAGTACAACTGAGAAAATCCGAGCTCAAATCAAGGGAGAGGGAGCGACGAACGAAGGTACCTGACAGCCCCTACAAATGGCGCAGCAAAGGAGCCTACAGACCGGCGAGCAAAGGCTCGGACACGCCTGGAGGGAGTGGAGCACGGAGAGGGGAAGAGGAATCGCACACGAATCCTATACGAACCCTAAACTAAATCAAGGAACACCACCATCACCAACCCTAAATCCACACGAATCCACCAGCGCAAACCCTAAAACGACACAAATCCGAATCATACACGAACCATACACAAACCCTAAACATTTACACCGAATCAAACACGAATCCTACACTCACCGAACTCCGAGACGAAGAAGACACTGCCACTGCAGCCGCTGACCACCGGAGGAGGCGCTGCTGCCGTCGATAGAAAGCCTGATGCCCACACCGTGAGGGAGAGGGGGTGGTCGTCGCCAACGAAGAGCACCGAGACAAAGAATGGAGACGACGCCGGGGAGGTGAACTGAGTGACAGAAATGGGAGCAGTGTCCGGAATGGCATCCGAGGCTTCTGGTTACCGGGCGCGCACAACGTTTTTGGACGAGACCCGACACCTGCACGGACCCGACAACAGAAAACCAACCCGTGACCGGTCGCGCTCGCGTCGCCTCCGCGCACGACGCGTGTCGCCTGAAACCAAAGACAAAGTTCAGACGACCAACAGATAGGAAAGATGTATAAATTTTAGAATCTAAACAAGGCGCTTTATCCTTTTACGTGGGTTTGACGGTTTGTTTTGCCGTCAATATATCGCGGCAAGTGTGTGTGAACTCGGTGCGGAAGGCTGCTCGGCGCCTAGGCGGTGTGAACTTCACTGCAGGATATAGGAGACGTTATCACAAGAACCCAAAATTTCAGTCCACTAAAATCCCGCTACACGTTTGTCGAAGGGACGTCACACTAGTTATTACTGAAATTAGTAAGGCCAGTCTCAATGGGGTTTCGAAAGTGTTTCACGCGCATTAAACGCAGCGCCATATCAAGAAAACTTTACTTTTGCATGAAACTCCTAGGAGAGAAGGAAAAAGTTTCACCATGGTGAAACCTCTTGGCATTGTTTTTTCACATGCGTTGGAAAGCGGTGTGAAACCCTCATTGAGAGAGAAATAGGGTTTCATCATGAAACTATGCAATTAAACCATGCAATGAGAGAGAAACTGTGAGACCCGCGAGCCTATAAAACTGTGCAATGAAACTATCGTTGAAGTGAGACACCTATTTCATACCAAAATTTTATATCTTGAAAATTGAGAGGTGAAACTTTCATTTAGACTGCCCTAATTAACCAGTTCACTGCACAGCAGGATTTGCAGCATGCATCGCCAGCTTCCAGACGACAATTGACAACTGTAGTAGTAGTGGCATTACATACTCCACGTCAAAAGCGAGCCCGCCTTTCTCTTCGTCCTCTCCCCAATTCCCCACCGGCCTTTTTAGAAAGAGAACCCAACGCGATCGAAATCCACTGCCGTCTTCCTTGCCGCCGGCCGCCGGACGCCGGCCACAGCCAATGCTATTGCTATTGCAATTGCACGGCAGCCATTTTCAGAGCCGTAGCTATTAGCGATTCCTCAATTTAGAGCCAGTCAAATCTCCTCATCCTTTCCCCACTGACCATCCAGGCCTTCCTCCCGCCCCTCCCATGGACGCCGCCGTCTCCACCCTCACCCTCTCGCCATCTTCGCGAGCACCGTCGAGCACGGTCGGTGCCGGGCCTCCTCCGCCACGCTTTCTCGGTCGTTTTCCTCCCGGGGCACGGGCGTGTGACTGTGTCTCTGGCTGGCTCTGACGCCGGGTGTTTTTCTTTTTTTTTTTCTTGTGCCTGCCTGCAGCCGCCTACAGGAGCGTGCACGGCTACAGGGTGGTCGGGAGGAAAAGCGGCGGGTGGGTCCGGTGGGAGAGGTGGGTGGAGCGGCAGTTCGTCCTCTCCCTCTCCTCCCCACCGTGCCACGAGGTCGCCCTGCCCGCCGCCGCGCCGCGGATACTGCCAGCGGGGTGGCGGACCCGCCCGGTGTTCCAAGAGGGACAGACCGTCGACACCTGGCGTTGCGTTGTGGCATTCGACTCCGTCGCCGCCGTCGCACCGTCCTCACCGCCGCCGCCCGTGCTCTCCCCCCTCGCGTATGTACAATAACATCACATAAGCTCGAAGCTGCAGTATCTGCCTTCAATCTTGTGATCGGTTCTGAAACCTTTGATCTTATAATTCTAGGAACCCGCAGCTGCAGTATCTGCCTAACCTGTACAACGACCTGCTCAAGGTGTTTCGGTTTCAGGAAGGGAAAAAGGTCTCACAGCTGGTTAATTCAAAAGAGCAACCCATCCGTTCTGGTGAGCAGGGGAAAGCTTCTGATCTGGCTGATGCATCGGAGTCCGATTCGGATGGCGATTCTCAATCTGAAAAAGGTGATTGTTGTCTCTTAATTTCGAAATCTACTTGTCACCACTCACCACTGTTATTACCTGTATACAAGTTCCAATTTTTTTGTTTGCTGGGTTAAACAACCGCACTTCAGATTATTGCACATGGGAGGATTCAAGTGGATAATTGACATCCATTTCGCGATCCTTAGATTTGGCACTCATATCACAATGACACGTGGGGTCAATCTGAGCCATTGACATGTGGGTGAGGGTGTCTAATCTTGAAAGGCTTACGGATTGGGTGTCTAATCTTATTTGGGTTCCAACTCTGAAACTTGTCTAACTCCAAACCGCATTTGAGGTGGTGTTTGTGAGGGCATCTACAATGGAAGGATGCTTAAAGTTAAAGCTTTAAAGGGAGTGAATAATAGAGCTACTCCCAGGCTGAAACCTTCAATTATTTATAATGGGAAGGATTACAACAAAGGCTCCAAAAAAGGCTGGCCAAAGTGGCCCTAGATTCTAGCTCACAACTCTAAGCAACTGACTCACTAACTCCCTAGAGACCAGGCAACTGCTAACAAACCTGAACTGAAAACTCAAAGACTGACTCTTAACATTCTCGTCATTAGACTACTGAATGTGCAGGGAATACTTCCATCAGTGTTAGATTCTAACACATTTTTTGGATTCCATGTCCTATTTGACTTGTCCAGGTGCCAAGCTGGGTCCCGCACCTGAATCAGTTTGTGTCAGTGATTGCTAGTTTCTGCAGTCTGTGTCAACTTTCATTTTCCTTTTAAATGCCACCAATCAGTCGACACATGCCTTTCATCCTATTTGCGGACACATTTCTTGCTGAGTTTGAATTTCCCATGTAAAATTAACAAAGATGGAGCCTTCTTGCGTGTACTGATATAGGATGAGTTGGGAGTTTTTGACATTGGTCAAACAGTCACTAGCTGTGCAAAATGGCATGATCAATCAAGGTATTTTTGTTGGTAACCCAACAGTTACAACTATCACAAAAAAGGACGTCCTATATTGTATAACTCGGCAGTTGAAGGTTGACACTGACAACAATTGGAGACTTGGCATGTTAGAAGCGCATTCAGAGGAATTTAGCATTAGACTGGAAGTGGTGTTTGATCATGGGTTTAGGTGTGCAGCAGGGAAAACATGTAGCTAGAGTGGTAGAGGGTGTCAGCAATATAAATTTGTGAGTCCAATATATAATTGTCCTCCTAAAAAAACTCTACCCCTAGGGGAATGACCTCCCCAAAGGCATTGTATTAGGAAGGTGACTCAGCCTTCAACATGGTTGAGAAGATGCCCCGAAGGCCGACCTGTATGAGGACCCATAACCAGCCAACAGCATGGCCATATTATTGTCTTCCTAATATTGGTACACTATTTGCATGGCATGTTGAAGTATCAAAGGATTCATAATTTTTTTCCTGTTATGTCGATAGGCCATCGACATTACAGTTAATTAAAGATTAGATTGATAAAATTGTGAGGGTGAACCTAATTGGTAATCCGTCCTCCAAAGAGGTATGACAAATTGCCAAATGAGCACAATGGATGCATTTGCAATACTTGAATAATGACAATCCAACACAATTTCTCTAGGCACAGGATGGACAAAGCTGCTGCAGGAGTCCACATCCTTCAGCAGGACAACAATTCAGATTGCCACGTATACTAGATGGAACATATGCAAAGAGCTTTAACCATCAGGATTTTTATCGGCAAGAATTGTCTACAGATCTTTGATGTTGTGAATATATTTGATGTAAAGCTCCTAACCTGCTGGTTAGGCGGGGCTCTGATATACAACTCTTGTAACTAATTGCCAATGCCCATGCCATGTTGCTCAAAAACAAGAATTAAAAATAGAAATAGTTATGTTGATAATTCAGCAACACATCATTTTAATGTAGCTACAATAGAAACAGAAATTTGATAGGCAGCTTTGGCTGGTTAACTTAGTGTTGTACTGGATTTCAGTTTTTTTTTCCTTGTTTCTCTTTACGTTTTGGTTGTATATGCCTTGTCTCCTCGCCAATGGCAACTTGAATAGAAGGCAGTCCACCTGTAAGTTTCCCTAAAAAATACTGTGTTCTGACCATCCCTGCTCTTATGACGAACTAAGTTGGCTCAGATGGTATATGATTCGAAATTGGTACAACCACACATCTTGTTTGGAGCATTTTCTTTCATTTAGATTAAGAAAGAGTGCAAAGAGAACTTAGTAGCTGGATATCATACAACTGTATGTTCTTGGCAATTTACTCTCTGATGTCCTTGTGTTAATAAAATAAAAGGTTAACATGAAGATAGGCTAAAATTCAGTAAACGTTTTTTTTTTGTTCTCAATCTCTGAAATTTGTTACTTGTGGCACTTACTTTTGTTAGTATTATGTACTTTTATGGCCTCTGAGATCAGTGGTGCATCTGGAACTTAGGTTGAGTAGGGAGGGGGGTCATTCACTCTTTAATTACATGGCAGATTAGCTAGGCCATTAAGGGGTGTACTGAAAAATTAACAAAGTTACGGGGTGCTGGTAAATAAAAGTATCAAGCTTCAAGAACAAATTAATAATATTTTTCTCGATCATTGTATTAAGAGTTTAAACATATAGACAACGCGCTTCCATCAAGTGCCGAAGGAGGCAAATCAATAATATAAAAAGTATGGTGCCTTTGGAAGTTATGAGTTGTCATTATATGTTTGTTTTATTTCATTACTCATGTTTCCTCTTTTGCTACTTGAATATTTTTTTATGTGTGGTCTATGCAGAACTTGCACCACCAGTTGAGAAGCATACAAGAGCCAACCGGAAGCATATAGATAGCATTACTTTAGTTGATATAGCCCAGTACTTCCATCTTCCACTCCGAGATGCATCAAAGACACTCAAGATTGGGGTCAGCATACTGAAGAGGAAATGCCGACAATATGGGATACCTCGATGGCCCCACCGGAAAATCAAGTCGCTTGACTCCCTCATTCATGATCTTGAGGTAAACCTGATGGTATTTCTGTTTCACTTCACTTGTGAATTCTCCAGGGAACGACCGTCACTCACAATTGCATGTTTTGTTGAACAGTACGTGTTGGCAAATGAGGATGATGAAGAGGAGGAGAAGCAGCTGCAGAAGGACAGGCTGTCTGCTGCGATAGTGGCCCTCGCAAAGCGGAAGAGCATGCTGGAGAGCGAGAAGGAAACCATACAGCAGAAACCGGCCATGGACCTGATGGCTGAAACCAAGCTGTTCAGGGAAGATGTTTTCAAGAGGAGATATAGGGCCAAAAGTTCAGTCATGGATGATATGGATTTCGATATGGATTAGTGTTTCTCTTTAGCTGGTAATATAGCTGGTGGTGAAAACATATGGCTGGCTGAACCGTGGTTGTAAAGAGATAATCGTCCATGTGTACCGCCAGTTTATGTGATAGCTGGTAGCTGCTCTCTTCATAAACTTAATTTTGTTCTGATGGTGCCTGTTAATTGTACTCTGCTGAGGTGAACTGAACTGACTGCAGAACTGAACACAGCATGGTTGGATGCTGGGGGTTACGAGTTAACCAATCTAAGTGCATCATCCATGCGAGATTGTCGCCCCGTGCCTGATGCTGATGGTGAAAGACCTAAAGTCCTGAAACCACGGAAGTTGGGCAGTTTATCACGTCATTTTGACAGACGTAATGCTGCAGGAAATTTAACAGAAATTTCACGCGGCGGCACAACGCCGTTCCGCGACGTGTGTCCAAACTACAAAAGTTGATTTCCGCTTTTGGCCGGACAAGCAATATATACGAACCAGCTTTTTTGCAAAAGCTCTCATGTCTCTTTCAGGAATCAGGACAATCGCCAGCGCTTAAGGCGAGTGGACTAGGAGAAAAATAAAAGGGATTTGACTAGGAGGAAAAAAAACGACTTTTTTTTTTCTTCCCTGGACTTAATAATGTCATCAAATATTTCATGCTATGCGTGTAAATGTTAGTAATTGTGGGTAGCAGATAAAGCTAAGCTCAAATTAAGCTAATGACCGTTAGCTTAACTGCAGAAGCACGAGTGGTTGAGAACGTGTTTAGGTGCTGCACATTTGTTCTTTTCTGACGGAAGCGTGTGGCGTGGGCGTGGCAGGCCTGTTGTGCACAATCAACTGAGCCGCGTGGAAATCGCGTCATCGTAGTATTATATGATCCTATCAGCTACTATGAGGGATCGAGCTGCAGCCAGATATATACGGTCATCGTCACAATAAATAAATTACGTGTGGTCGCCAGCAGTACTAATCAACTAGGAGCAAGTCAATCATCACCGCAGTTAAGGACTGCTTTTTTCTTTTTTATGAAGTCAATGCATATCAAATTCTCAGATCGATTCGATCTCGATACGTTGGGTCTGCTGCTGCTGCTGCGTGCGTGCAAGAGCTAGGATAGGACACGGACGATCCATCGGCCCATAAAATCATGACAACTTTTTACTAAACACAAGTCAACTTTGCTTTGCTGACATTGCTGTGCTTGCTTCTAATAATCTAATTGATATGATAACTTATATACTACTGTCAAACTGGTGCTTTCTATCTAAATCGTTGAGAAGCCATGAACTTTACATGAGATCTATCCAATGGGATTGAGAAGGTTAATGTGTTCAAGGCTGGGCCCCAGTCGCATATACAAAAAGGCGGATGATCTGGTTGCTTTTGTTCACTAGTGGTGGTAGGCTTCGCATCCCGGGATAGTGTGGGCTCCATGAAAAGTCCGATCGCTGTGCTTTTTGAGCTCTGACCTTTCCAAGCTCATGAAACAATTCAATTCTAGACGGACTATATACTCCTAGACTACTACAACTAGATTGGAAAGATTTTGTTCATATGAGGCCCAAAAAGGCCGAAAGCTAGAGAGATACCGTATCCATCCAATTGGGATTCCTCCAATTGTTGGGAAAAAGGTGTGATTGTCCTCGCTACCTCCAGCAGCCAAATTAACTTGGGTTCGCTCAACACCTCGTTCAGTCGGCGCTGTATCATAGTAATTGTTTTGTGCGTGACAACATTTTTTTTTTTCATTTCACCACGGTAGAAGTTCAGCACTTGTGGACTTGTAAACCTGTCCGTTTCAGGCACAGCTCTTTCGGCGCATCAGTCTAGAGAAGGAACGATCAAACCTGCAGCAGCAGAGCACAGCCCCGTCGTTGATGTGCCCGACGACGGACCACCCAAAAAAAATCCTCCACCGGCAGTACAGTACGTGTGTGGCCTGGCCGGAGCTAGACAAGTCCAACACGTGCCCTATAAATCGTGACAAGTTGCCTCGAAATCCACCAGAAATGATGCGATAAGTAAATAATGTGAACGATGGCAGAGGGAAAAGCAGAGAGACCTCGCAAGTTGCCAAACGGCATTCGATTTGACCTCGCTCGCCCAAGTAAACGCACGTCCTTCCTTTCCTTCTTCCTCGATCGCCGAAGTAAACGATGGCACTGCGCTTTATTAGGCGAAACATGATGTCAAGTGTGTTGACACAAACACACTGCCGTCTCTAGCGCGCGCAGACACATACAGATGACAGATGCATGCATGCCATTGGCTTGCCCCCACGACGACAGCAGCAGCAAAGCAAGCACGCACCTACCCGTCCATAGGCAGGTCTTCCATAACGCGTAAGCCTCGGCGATCGCACGGGTAGTACCGGCCGGGTACGGGCCGCCGGCCGCGTCCTCCCTTTTTATATCGCAGGAGAGGTAGCAGAAGAAACAGAGGAACCCCAGGCAGGAGAAGAGAGACACACACACCAGAGAGCAGTGAGGCGCCGTCGACCGAACCGACCGAGGCGTCCCGCGCTGCAGCTTCCTTCCATTTCCATGGGGAACTGCCTCGGCTCGGAGGAGGCCCAACTGGTGGTCGTGAAGAACTCCGGTCACCATGGACAGCAACAAGGTACCGTGGCTTACCAATACCAACGCATGTCCTGGGTTGCATTTCCCTCTTACTTTCTGCTAACAGTACGTCTTGCATATATAGTTTCTTGCTTGATTCCTGCCTGCATCATCGGCTGGTTTCCTTTGCTTTTGACACGATTCATTCAGCCGGACGAACAGCTCATGACTGTTTTTTTTCTTTCAACGACGGCAGCTTCAGCCATGGCGGCACCGAAATCCGAGGGTTCGATGAGCCCAGTTGCCCCCAGCAGCAGCAGGTCCCCGGGTCATCCATGAACAGCAGCAGCGCCGCCACGACGACGACGGGCCGAAGCGGCAGCACCAGCAGCGGGTCGAGGCCCCTCGCCGCGGGCGACGACACGGCGGCGTACCCGGAGGGGAGGATCCTGGAGACGCCGGACCTCCGCATCTTCACCTTCGCGGAGCTCAAGGCCGCGACGCGCAACTTCAAGCCGGACACGGTGCTGGGTGAGGGCGGGTTCGGGCGGGTGTACAAGGGCTGGGTCGACGAGAAGACCATGAACCCCACGCGCTCCGGCATCGGCATGGTCGTCGCCGTCAAGAAACTCAACCCGGAGAGCGTGCAGGGCCTGCAGGAGTGGCAGGTGCGTATGTACTCGTTATTCGTATGAACACGCCGCCGCGATTATCCAGGCTAGCCACTACTCTTCTAATTAGTGCCATCAGCAGCTCGCTAGTTAATTAGTTGCAGCTGATCATCGAGCCGATCGTGACGGCCCGTGACGTGGACAGCGTCGTGCGTGCGTGGTTCACCAACCGGAGTTGGCTTCTCTTTTGATTCAGACAAGCTCGACGACGACGAGCTGGGCTGGGACCATCGAATCATGGATCCGTAGCTAGCTTGCAACCCCGGTATAGGCGGTAGAAGATTCCAATCCCATCCATACCGCGTGTTCACATGGGCGGCCGGTGCCCTAATCCATCCATCCATCGTTTTCAATTGTTCATACATATTGCGTGGGAACGGGAGACAATAAGCCGCCGCTCCGTAGGAGTAGGAGCTGCCGAGCTGGTGCCAGCCGGCCTAGCCTCCGGTCTCTGATCGCTTCAGTCCCCGGCGTCTCCGCGCGGTGGCGCCGTGGGGCGTGCGTGTCCGTGGGCGATGGGCGGCCGCCCGTTCCGACGCCGCGTTCGCCGACTGACTTTTCTGTGGGAATTTTGCAGTCTGAGGTGAACTTTCTGGGGAGGCTGTCGCATCCCAACCTGGTGAGGCTGCTGGGCTACTGCGTGGAGGACAGGGAGCTGCTGCTCGTGTACGAGTACATGCCCAAAGGCAGCCTGGACAATCATCTCTTTAGAAGTGAGTCTCTTTTTCGTCTTTTGGAAATGCGAATGTTTATCTTTTTTGTCTGGTTCCTCGCAAGTACACACCGATTGATTTGACAAAGACTGTGTTGACTTTGTTGAAAGCTACAGTCGTATATGCTCTTTAGCTGTTTTTTTTTTTTTCTCTGTCCCTTTCTTCTTATCGAGATGCATGTCGCAATCAGCCATCTCAGGCTATGTGGCCCGGTTTAGTACCGGACTTTTCTGTACAAGTTAGAATAACCGGATATCTGTATCTCTTGCGATTAAACAGAGGGCGGCTCCGTCGAGCCATTCTCGTGGAACCTTCGGCTGCGCATCGCCATTGGCGCGGCGCGTGGCCTCGCCTTCCTCCACTCGTCGGAAAAGCAGGTCATCTACCGAGACTTCAAGGCCTCAAACATCCTCCTCGACACGGTAAGTTCGCCGTCCTTCGCCTCATGTATCTCCTCCCATCATCACAGGACGACACAAACCCATGCTTTCTTTCCCCGCAGAATTACAACGCCAAGCTATCCGATTTTGGTCTCGCCAAGAATGGCCCGACTGGCGGCGACAGCCACGTCACCACCGGGTCATGGGCACCTACGGCTACGCTGCGCCGGAGTACGTCGCCACAGGTACAAAGTCCACCGTCCTTCAGTATTCCGTATACGTATTTCCACCTAACTTATACGTCGTCTTGCTTTGGGTGGGTCTTCAGGGCACCTGTACGTGAAGAGCGACGTGTACGGCTTCGGCGTGGTTCTGCTGGAGCTGCTGACGGGCCAGCGGGCGCTGGACACGGGCCGCCCCCGCGCAGCAGCACAACCTGGTGGAGTGGGCCAAGCCGTACCTAGCGGACCGCCGGAAGCTGGCGCGCCTGGTGGACCCCCGGCTCGAAGGCCAGTACCCGTCAAGGCGGCGGTGCAGGCGGCCCAGCTCACGCTGCGCTGCCTCGAAGGGGACCCCAGGAGCCGGCCCTCCATGGCGGAGGTCGTGCTGGCGCTCGAGGAGATCGAGCAGCTCAAGGTCCGGCCCAAAGGGCGCGCCGTCGCCGCGGGACCGGGACCGGGACGAAGCAGCGCGGAGCGGGCACGGCCACGGACGGTCGTCGCGACCGAGGTCAGCGTCGCGTTCCGGGAGCAGCAGCAGCCACCATCACCAGTCTCCGAGCATGAGGTAGCACGGCACTGATCGATCTGATCTGACCGGCAAATTTTGAGGAGGGCATCTCCCGGCCAGTGGAGGATGGTATGGAGCATGCTTGCGATCGAGGTGATTTTGGTCGCTTTTGTAGCAGGTCGTTGTTGTTTCTGCTGCGTGCAGATTTGCTGATGATTGATGAGGCCACAAGGGTCCATGTATGTATATGTATTGTAGATGGCCCAAATGTTGGCTGGTACATAGCTCTTCCTTCTCAATCATCTCATTTTTTTTTTTCAGATTTTGTTGCACATAGGCTAAGTAGTTTCAGGAGTCTACTGATCCAATGTACTATAATAAGTTATTCACTATTCAGGAAGATTAATAATTATTCAATCGAGTAAAACAGGAAGGAATTTACCTGGACTAGCTCTTGTAGTCAGGTCGATGGCTCGATGCATACAGGTCAGTCGATCACCAGTGGATCAAGCCGATCGTCAGCTGTAAGGCCCGCTCGGCGACTCGGCCCTTCTTCGTTCCATGGTATGGACTGGGCCGGTGGATGGACTTCCAGTTGTGCCAGCCTATTCCTTCTGATTTATATCGACTATAAAAGATTAACTAAAAAAAAATACGGCTGTTTGGATCCATCTATAGTGCCGGGCCAGACCGGCCCGTTGGCCATCTCGGCTTGCAGCTCCGTTTGCGCGTAACATACAAGTCCACTTGATTAATTAATATAAACTGAACTCGGCGCATACCGGGCCCATTTAGCTTGGTCTCACACCCATCGCGATGCGTGAACGAAACCGGATACGACTACGTCACTACATCTGCTTGGCTCGCCCCGTGCACATTGCAGACCTTCTCTCAATAAAAAAAAAGGGAACCGTCGACGTACGAACATTCCTGACGAAGGCACAAGTGGGCAACTGGGGATGATAATCTCGCTTAAAAAAAAATGATCGTCAGCGATGCTGCACCACGGCTTCATAAATAGCCTGCATGTTTGATTGGATTTGGGCAGTTGACTGGACACGACCACGACGTTTTTTTTTTTTTTTTTTTTGAATGGTCAACGGGGGTGGGTTCGCTCCCCACCTGAATTTTATTTATTTTCTTTGGCCCTCAATGGCCGGTTCAGAACGAGGCGTTTACAAAACATTTACATTTACATTGCCACAATGGCAGAAGAGCAAGACTATATACATAGAAGAGGCTAACTTTGCCTCGCCATTTGGAAAATTTCACACCACTTTTCTGCAATTGGCTTTTTCTTCCTTTTGAATCTCACCCTCCATAGCTCCGCTGTCGACTTGCATTCCTGAAGCACTTGCTGTACCGATCGCTGTTCATGTCTGAAAATGGCAGCATTTCGTGCCTTCCAAACCCAAAACGTATCACGTCACGGAGTTGAGACACCATTGGTGCGGTGTTGCCCATGGCAATTACACATGAGCCGCCGCGGTGCGCAGCACCAGCACACTGCAACAAACACGCCGGAAGATGGCAAAGAGGAGGACAAGGGCACCGATCGAAAAAGGCCCACCTGTACGGCACGTAGTAGCACAGCCCGATAGTTCATCGGTAGCTGGCGCCGCCGCTTTGGTTGGGCTGGCAGCGCGGGACGGGAACACGAGACGACCACAGAACTTGTCCAGGTCCTCCAGGAAGTCAGCAAGCAACAACCAACCATGCTGTGTCACCGTGTGCTGTGCAATAATGCCCCCGGATGGATAGAGACGTCCCGGCCGTTCTCCTCGATCGGGCTGACGCCCGCCGGCGCCGCTCCCTTCGCCACCTCGCCACCTCGCTTGCTCACCCCGAGGTCGATCGGTGCACAAGAGACGCGTGACGCGCGCTGCCGGGTAGCTTGTGCGCTGACCGCCGCACGACCGCAGGCAGGGCCTACGGCGTTGCGGTTGCGGCATAGGGCGGCGGGTGGTGGCGCTCCTGCTGCGGTCTTCGATCTCTGCCTCCTCCTTTGCGTGCCACTGTACTATGGGCGTAGGCCATGCATGCGGGGTGGCCGTGTGGGGGAAAAGAAAGAACAGCCGGTCGTCCGCCGTTAACACTGGGAGCAGTTGCCTGATGTGCGGGCAATGCAAGAGTCAGCTCAAGTATCTATGCTGTCACAGTTGGCAGTGTCCCCTGCTCAACATTAATTTGCATAACCAAGTTGACAAGATGATGGTCGACTGCTGCCACTGTTGAACAACTGCCTCTACAGTACACAGGCACTCGGAAGATTTGCGACCTCAGATGGAGATAGATCAAAACCAAGTGTGACGACTTTTTTTTTTTCGAAAGCGTACCATTGGCACGTATTGCATTAAGGGAAAATAGAGTTTACATCGCCGCACACCGCCAAAAGAATTGGCGAAGCGCACGAAAGCACATTAACAAGAAACACCGCTTCAACGGTGGCGCGATACGGATGTACTAAAGAATAAAACTATTGTGCGACGAGGGTGGGTGAAGGGCGCGTTCGCGGCTACGGCTCCGATCTCGATCTCCCATCGGTGCCGCCAACGCACCCGGCCCGCGGCAAAGGGGAAGATCTCGCGCAGCGGCAGCCGTGGTTTTCACCCGGATGAACCGCGATCGGCCGGAAGTCTGCCGAACTTACTCTTTAGCTCGGGGGATCGGAGTGCATGACGCCGTGTAATTGGGCGTCCCTCAAGCTTGCTTTGGCGGCACCGGCGCCGCCTTCCGCTCCGGAACCGGATCGTGCCTCTCATGCTTCCCTTCGCCGCTGGGCACGCCGGAGGGCCCACTCCTCAACAGTGATCTGGATGAGCGGAGGGTGGGGCTGGCCGCCGAGGATAGGCTCGTCGAGTGGGATGGTGGTTTAACGCGGGAAGTCTGGGCCGGAGGCGGCCCGTGGGCATTTTGGTGCGGCTCTCGATAGGTCCCCCGGTGTCGGCGGTCACCGGGGTGGACTAGGGGAGGCGGGTAGCTCCACGGCGGCTCACGCTTCAGGAACACCGCCCTCATCCTCCGCGGGCGACGAAGAGACTCATAAATTTGGGTGGACTGTGTAGGTATACGTTGGACTCATTCATCTAGTAGGCTTGCAAGTATACGTCTAAACTCATAAAAACTTTAAAAAAATAATAAAAATAGTAATTTATTATAAGCAGTGTAGAAAAAACGTGTGAGCATAAGTGTGTACTTAACTCGCCATGAAAAGCTATTATTCTCTCTCATTCTCGTTGACAACAAAAAAAAAAACTCTATAAACTACACTCTCAACGTCCTGAAAAAACACTATAAAAAAAATCGTCAGTATTGTGGAAAAGTATCAGCAACATATGTGTAATTTTATTATGAAAACATATACGATGATCTATCTAATGATACTAATTATTTATTAAAAATATCACATTTGATCAAAGTTAAATACATTTGATTATATATTTGTTTGATTATATATTTCTCGTAAAAAAGTGAGAGTGTCATTTTTCATGAGGCAGATAGTGATTGAACTGAGCTACTCTAATGTTCAAACGATATGACTGATGAATGGTTTAATGCGGTAGCTTCAACTTCCATCTAGCTATTTATAGATTTTAGAATCTAGATAGCCGAAGTCAGTCTGACACAGACGTGTGTAGTCTAGTTAAGTAGGAGTAACCCTCAACTATAGAATTAACTTGAGCTTCTGTGAGCTTCAAAAGGATACAATCTGATTAACCTAACAGGATGGTATAGAAAAATATGAAAGCAATAGACACATGAATCATAAAAAAGTATGTGGACTTAGCACATCACGAATAGATAATTTATTATCATTCTATCTCTTTTTTATTGAACAGAGTATTCTATCAACTAAATGTTGGAGCTATCCATAGGAGGAGAGCCCTTTGTCTGCGCTTGTGCCTTCAAGTCCGTCATTCTCGTGTGGGTGGATTGTTTTGCCCTCAAAACACTGGTACAGAGTGGAGATTTACAACGATAGAACATGTTTTAGAATAAAATTAGTGAATTTTTTGAAACTACAAATACCAGTGATTTTACTTTTTTTTTCCACGTAAGCTATACATGTAGAGTTTTATCGAAAAAAAATATTATAAATACTACCTTCATCTTTATGTGCTTTTTTTATTAAAGTATCTAAAGTTTGACCCAGTATAAGTTGGAGTAAAATATTAAAAAAACTAAATTATAAGAGAAGACTCTCCTATAACTTTGCAAATAAGGAGGTGCAAAGCTTTGAAGCCGGGTCGGACGGGAGGTTCCCGGAGCTCACTACTCTAACCGATCACACCGCGATAAGCTTGGCTATAGGTAAAATATTTACATTTATGATGCCAAATAGATATATATGTGAACAAATATCTCAAACAAATCTTATGATGCTTCGATATCAATATATATTTTTTATATAGTTGGTTTCAATTTGGTATTGAATTATATTTGTTTTTTATATAAAGGGAGTACTTCAAAAGATATTAGAAGCAACTCAAAGAGATGTGCTATACTTATTAGGCGAGCTATATATGCCTTTTCTAGAGGAAAAATTGAACTTCAAGAGATGTGCTATATGGTTTTGTAAAATAGCAAACATGCTATCCCTAAAATCTTGGTGGCCATATATAGCCAACCATAGCCATTTACTATATGGTTTTGTAAAATAGCAAGTCTTTGTGGATTTTTTTTTTAACAAGTTTTCTATTTTTCAAGATGACTAAACAATAAAATTTGGCTATTATATTTAGCTAGCAGTAAAAATATACACGTAGACAACGTTTAGAGGTCAAATGTGCTAAATATGTATGGCACATTGGCGGAAGATACACTACACGGTTACAAAGATTGTACTAGAGTCGGCAATTCACTTAGCTTAGCTACGCTCAACCACAACCTTAACTCCTGTCAAACGCACAGAACCCTGCTTTCGTTGTCACTAAATTATGTCAACGGATATAGTGTCACTTATTAAGAACGCGACGGCCGTGTAGGTGACCTGTGAT
The DNA here is from genome assembly GCA_015847255.1 of Hyparrhenia diplandra. Classification (NCBI taxonomy): domain Eukaryota; kingdom Viridiplantae; phylum Streptophyta; class Magnoliopsida; order Poales; family Poaceae; genus Hyparrhenia; species Hyparrhenia diplandra. The sequence goes on from JADLZK010002833.1 coordinate 318,340, forward strand.
CAGTGTACTCCCGTACACGTAATGCAGTTCCGTCGATGAGGCCATCCCCTGAAAGCAACTCGGCACGAGTTCCATCAGCCAACGGTTCGTTTCGACCACTGTCAGTGTCAGCATTGAACCGCTGGATACGACACTGTAAAGGCGTTGCACAGTACAGAGAGCAGCGGCATCGTGGCGCGTGCGCAGCCCCAGAGCTACAACTAGCAAAACTACAGCAACAGCTTGGCTCGCTGCTGGCCGCAGAGCTCGAGTGGAGTGGCTGGCCATGGTGGGCTGGTGGCGAGAGCCAGCCAACCAGAGCGTGGCCACATATGCCCGAGAGCGGCGAGCTGCTTAGCCGTGGATTGTTCAAGTCTCGCCGTACGTGTTCGTGTTGGTGTACCCGTTTCATCCCATCTAATAAATCTGCTGTCGCCCAACTAACCGAAACTTCTACAGTAAGTTGTTAGCTGTCACTGATGACTGATTAATTTCGCATTGATAGGACTCGCCATAGCTCACACCAAAAATTAATCTTTCCTAACAGCCGGCGAGATGCTGGATCGATCAACTGTCACCTACTACACCATTCAGCAGTAGTACGTCCTTCCAAACCGTCAAAAAAGAGTTGGACCCATTTCTCTCATCATCATTCGCAGGCCGGCGTTGGCGTGCCCTTCAGGTCCACATTCCACGCTATCGCTAGAGTGCTGCACCACAGCAGGGAGAAAACAACATTGGTCCAATCTCTGCACTTTTTCTGCCAAAGATGCCGCCAGTCGTGAGGAATGGAGCATTCTCTTTGCCTTTTCCGAGCACTGGGCACTGGCTGGCCCGTGATGCTGTTAGTGTTAGTACAGATGGCGAAGATACAACAAGATTATCGTCAGGCTTTGGCGTGGCAGCGTGGGACAAATGGCCTTCTAGAAAACACGGAGCAAAGCCAGGAGCGCCCCGGCACTTGGGTCCTCCTCCACCACCACCGGGGAGGTGGATCGTGGATGGATGATGAATCTGGTTGATATGAAAGCGACGCCGCTGCACCGCGATCCATGGCACAGGCTCGGTAGGGGGCAAACAATCATGATGATCAATGGTAATGGTAATCATGAGCCTGGACCGGCCTAGTTGACGTCTGCTTGGGTAAGCAGTACGTAGGCAAGCAGCGACAAAACTTCGATGATCTGCCTTCCACGGTACACGTTCCATTTCTCCTCAAGCAGCAGTGGACAACTCATTAAGTCATTATCTTATCTTGTCTTTAGTCTTCCTGATTACATTACATAACATGGTAGTGGTAGCCACGAGTAGCCAGACTGCGGCAGTGCAGCTGCAGTTTAAAAGGCTAAGACCTTGTTCGGATAGTTCAGATTGGCTCTGTTTCGAGCAGATTGATTTGGGCTAGTTTTAAATCCAGCTTATATTAAAATAGACATTCGGTTAATAAATGGTTCGAACGGGTTGATCTAGTCTGGTTTGAAGTATGAAGAAATCATTCTTGATTATACTCATGAGCTTGAGTTCCTTGCAAATGATTTTTCTGATGAAGAGTTCACTGCTGTGATAAAAAGCATTCCACCAGATCATTCACCAGGACCTGATGGCTTCAATGGAGTTTTTATTAAAAGATGTTGGAGTATAATCAAGAATGATTTCTTCAGACTGTTCAGAGATTTCTTTAACCAAAATATTGATCTGGAAAGCATCAATGGCTCTTTCATTGCTCTTATACCTAAGAAGGAAAATCCTGAAACTGTCAATGACTTCAGACCAATTTCCCTGCTTAATTATTATGTCAAGTGTATAACTAAGCTCTTGTCTCAAAGGCTACAATCAGTGATCACCAAGCTCATTCACAGGAACCAGTATGGTTTTATAAAAAGTAGGAGTATCCAAGATTGCCTTGCTTGGGCTTTTCAATTCCTGCACATTTGTCATAAATCAAAGAAAGAGATTGTTATTCTGAAATTAGACTTTGAAAAGGCCTTTGACAGAATTGAACACCAGGTCATGATTGAGATCATGAAGTTTAAAGGATTCCCTGATAAATGGATTAATTGGGTTAAAGCAATCCTCGATTTAAAAATTCTAGCATCCTTCTTAATGGGATTCCAGGGAAACCTTTTGCCTGTAAGAGGGGAGTCAGACAAGGAGATCCTCTCTCCCCCCTTCTCTTTGTTCTAGCAGCAGATTTGCTACAGACTGTCATTAATAAGGAATGGCATGATGGGATTATCAGTCACCCTCTATCTAATGATTTTGAGGAATTTTATCCAATAGTTCAAGTATCCGATGATACCCTATTGATTTTTTACTGGCGATGAGCAGCAATTGTGTTCTACGAAAGGTATCCTAAATGACTTCTCTGCATCCACTCGGGCTTAATGTGAATTATGAAAAAAAGTCAGTATCATTCCAATTAATGTTGCCGATGATAAAATGGTAGTATTGGCGAATACTCTAGGTTGCCTGAGTTGGTCAGCTCCCTTTCACCTATCCGGGATTACCAGCGAGCATCTATAAGCCCACGGTCGCGAGGATTTCACCCCTCGGTCTCCAAGATTGAAAGAAGATTGGTTTGGAGTCGGCAAGTTATTGTCCTATCATGGAAGATTGATCTATGTTAACTTCAGTCTTTTTACGCTCTTCCCACCTTTTACATGTGTACTCTATACTTCCCTCACCTGGGGTTATTGATCAAATAGGCAGTACTGAAAGCACTTGATTTGGAGCAATGGTGATATCAATAAAAAGGAAAATGCCTTGTGGCACGGGAACCAATGTGCGAGAAGTAAGGAAGAAGGCGGCCTTAGAATCTTAGATATTCAAGATCGAGAATACAGCCCTCTTAATGAAGTTCCTAGACAAATTCTATAATCATGCGAGACATCCCATGGGTGGGCCGACACGGAGCAAGTTTTACGAGAATGGTTTTATTCCACCACGATCAGTCCGGGAAGCCCATGTGGTTCTTTTTTGGTGGAAGGATGTGCTTAAAACCTTTGATAAGTTCAAGAATCTAGCTATTTCAAAACCCAACAACGGTTGCTCTACAGACTATTTGGTTGGATCGGGTTTGGATGTACCCCTACGGGGACAAGTTTCCTCAGCTTTTCTCCTTCTCTAGGAAAAGAATTGCTCCATCAAATTCTTTTGAGGAGAAGGAGCTGGGTCGATCTTTCTTTTTACCTTTGTCGGGACAAGCTTCGGCGGTTAGAAGAAGCTGGAAGAATTGTTGCTCCTTAATATTGAGGATGCAAATCTGAATGATATTTGGAGCTACAAATGGGGTCCTTCTTTCTCTTCCAAAAAAAGGCTTATAAACATTTGAGGGGTCAAGTTGAGGCTACACCTCTCTTCAAATGGGTTTGGAAATCGGAAACACTAGAAATCAAAATTTTTTTGCATGGCTTTTGATCGAGATAAATTAAGCACAAGAAACATGTTGAGAAGAAAAAATATGATTACGCCAGATGTTGTGTTCTATGTAACAATGGTATTGAGGAAACCTCAGTAGCCATTTATTCTTTGAATGTCCATTTAGCCAAGCTTCTTTGGGGATCTATCAACATTATCCGGAACTTATCTCTCGAATCCTTTGGACATGATCATACGGGCAAGAAATCTCTTTGGCTCCCATATATTCGGGAGAAATCTTTATTGCGGCCTTCTTTGGGCCATATGGAAATCAAGAAATGGAGTGATTTTTGACCAAAAGCAGCCTCTATCTCTTCCTGGAAGGTGCTCCTTGCCCATGAGCTTAGCTTGGTGTGTATCAAGGCTAAGGCTAAGATTGCTGATCCCCTTAGAGCGTGGTGCGAGAATATCCCATAATGTACCTTTTTTTTTTTTCGCTTTGGACCTTGTTGGTCTTGTACTTTTATTTAGCTTTGTACATATTCCTTCAATAAATAAAAAAAAAAAAGAACAGGTAGGGAGCTTCCCCTGCTGACTCGTTCAAAAAAAAAAAAGTCCTGGTTTGAATCCGTCTATTTTGTATATCAAGAGATCTGGATTTGTTACACACCTCTTGAGGTCAGGAATAGAAACAACCAAATCGGGGTGAATCCATTGGACTCACTCTTTCCGGCCTTCCAATCCGATACAAGCGAACAAAACCTAAAGCGAGCAAAACCAATTTTATTATGGTACCAAGTCAAATCATTTTAAATGAACAATATCAAAATAAGTATAATTAAAAATTAAAATTTATCATAAGATGTATTTTGGAGTATATATATAATCCCTATTAATAAATACTTTTTCTATCAGTCCCAAGGCAGGGCGGTTTAGGGCATTCAAAATGCTAGAAACTATCATGGTTTTTATAGTCTTGAACATTGTGTCAAGAAATTATCTCCCACAATGCAATTTTCTATCATGATGTCACATGGCCTAATTGTCACTCTCACAAATTGTCTTGGTTTTGCGTGAAGACTTTTTTTCTTGTGTTTTTCCTCTCTCTCTTCAATAAATATACGCCACATTAAGAAAAAGAATAAATAAAGAGATAATAAATAATGATAAACTATGGTAGAGTCTGATTGCAGAAGTCTTTTTATATACAAGGTACCAAATCTACAGCAGCCAATCCACGTCAGTCCAAACCGTTACAAAAAAATCAAGCCTAGCAGGCCATATAAATCTAGTCAAACACTAAAAAAATGATAGTAATTCGTCATTTTCTGGACAGTGACATTATAATATTATTATATGCTAACTTCAACGAGGGACCAATTCATTGGAAATCATCACGTACCAGCAGTAGCAGCACTGCACACTGGTTGCTCGCCCGTGCCACCCACCACACCAGTCCACCGCAGGAGCAAAATCCGCAAGCGGTTGGTCTGGTCCGTCTCCATTCTCCCACCACATTCTCCTGTCCTGTCCCGCACGGATGCCAGCCTATCGCCACCCGCATTCCTGACTGACACCCGGGCCTGAAGCTATTCTTCAGCGAATAATGAGACGGGTAGATTAAAACAGACGCAGAAAATGAGATAAAACTGGTCAGAAATTCTCGGGTGTCTCCTCCGGCGTGAGGTGGCGCCATCGCGAACTCGTGGGCTGCTCTTGTTCCTGCTCGGCCTTCAACCGCCGTTATATAAGTTCGGCCGGGAGGTTTCATTCAAAAAGTCCACACCTCCCCACGCCAGTCTGTGTGCGGTGCGGGTGCCCCCCCCCTCTCCCCGTCCGTCGTCTCCCTCCGCTTCGGCATTTACCGCTCCTCCCGCGAGAGATCGAGGACGAACCGGAGGCAGGCCGATGGCCTCCGGCGGGCGACGGCGCGGGTTCGCCACCTTCGCCGCTGCGGCGATCGCTCTGATGCAGGTGAGTCCCACGCGCGCTCACGATTCTCGACGGGTACTGTGCTGGCGTGGGTGTCGTTGGGTTCCGCCGCCGTGCCGCGCCGCCGCCGCCGCCGCTCCGAAGGGTCGGGGGTTTTTGGGATGAGGTTTTGGTCATGCTTGGGGTGTCGAGCCTGCATAACCGTCTCTTGGGTTGCTACTATTTTTCGCATGCCCGCATGAGGTAGATGCAATTTTGGTTGGAGCGGTTCGTAGCTTCAATTTTAGTAATTGTCGCGGAGTTACCGGGTTTTGGATTTTACCACTGCATTGTGGCTTTTCTGAGTGCCCATATAGGGTTGAGACATCCGAACTTGGAAGAATACCTGAGATTAGAATGCCTTTTACACGTCTTAGTCTAACCAATTTTTACTACCCTGACATGTATTTTTTTGGTTTCGGGTATCGATGTCGTGTGGTTTTGTCTCATTGGTGTTGGTTAACCCCCCCTCGGTTGGGTGACCAACTTAGTTCGATTTTAGTTGAAGACTTCAGTTCGGGCATAGTTTATTAGTTATTTTTTTTTGGTTTCACTGTTGGGTTGTACAGTAAGCTATATGCTCGAGTCTTTGGTCATAACTTTATGTTTATATATATATATTTTTTGCTTTAAAAAATGCATGCTATCTGCTCCTTTTAAAGTTGGATGGTCAACTTTGATTCTTGTTATATAAGATGCAATGTAATTTTGTTGCTGCTGACGCGACTCTATTTGCAATTCATGTCGTGATGTTCCTTAGTTGAACTCTCTTTGGCAGCCTTCATAGGAACTTCCATTGTATAATTAATCTGTTTCCTCATGTTTTTCTGCATTTCGACCTGGAGAATTGATTGCATTCATGTGCCCAGTAAGCCACAACTGTATTCCAATTTCAAGCTATTCAGAAGTTGCTAGGTTACAGTTTCTGCTGACTCTGTGATGTCTGCATTAATCTTATAATTTTAGCTATAAAAGTGATTTCTAGACTATACGTATTTCTGAAGTCTGTGGATTAAATTATGGCCATACTGCCCCTGAGGATTTGAAACACCCAATCACCTCCATGTATTTTCCTGCAAACACTGCTACTGGGGTGACAGAGAGACGAGTATGCAGTTGATAGGGGGTAAACTATGTTGATAGCTAAGATATCACTTCTTTACTTTTTCTGTTATGTGTGTATATGGAGCGAAAGCAATATTTAATCTGGATCATGTATAGTGTGTAAGTAGGCTATCATATAGATAAAAGTACATTGTACAAGCATGCTGATATGGTTGTACTTCACTGCGATTCGGATGGTCTAAATAACATGTAATTCTTTTTTACTATGGCGCAGATCAATTCTCTAGTATTTCCTATCAGCGCACAGCAATCCAATGGCTCAAGGTAATTTGTCAGAGTGACCTCTGTTTTACTGAGTGTAGCTAGAAAGTCTAAGATATCGCTCGATTGCTTCTAGAATATGCTACTGTATTTTACTATTTAACAGTTAAACATGGTATTTCATATTCCTGGAGGCTGGAGCCCTTGGTGATCATCTATTTTACCATTTTGCATTTTGTAGGGTTGTACCAGCAGAAGGTCACTGTTCCATGTAACGGCATTTGTAAAAGCTAAGTGATGGAAAGGTCTTAAACTGTGCCAATGCAACCAAAGCTGTTAAGGTGACAATATGATCCTTGGACCTTGATTTGAATATAACATAGTTGGAGAAACCCTATATCTTTGCAAAAAATATTTATGCTTATTCAGATGTGGCCTGTTTATCAAGTGTTGTTATTGCTTTTCCAGCCAGACTCTTTGTTTTCTTCAAGGATCCAAAGTTTGTGCCCAACAATCACTGGCGATGTATGTTGTACTGTAGATCAGTTTGACACATTACACCAACAAGTCCAACAGGTAAATGTTACATGGACCATGCACTTTAATAATCAAATCAATGTGGTAATATCATTTCTATTTGATATAGATCAAATGATCAATCAGGAAAGTCATGTTAATGAGTGCTTAACATTCACCAATTGCAGTTAATCTTCATTAAAGTTGTCTTTGCAGTGTATGAATACTTTTTTTTTAAAAGAAGAAATGTCTGGTGAATTTTGTGACCAGCTAACCTGAACTGCTGAATATTTTGTTAGTGACAAGTTACCTTGGTTTTACATGAGGTTCATGTTTGCTTCATAGGTCATCCCTCCACTCCTTTCGAGCTAATGCATACTTCTATCTACCATGTAGAACCTCTGTCAACAAATACATTTGCTTAATTATTGATTATTTCTTTGTTGCTGGTCTTTGTCATGACATTCTTACTGTATTTCCTAATAGGCAGGGCTGCAGCCAATTGGTTGCATTTTCAGTACATTATTATCTATTAAATTAAATGTGAATTGGTGACTATTCTCTGTACACTCACAAGCCTTTTTTCTCTAGAGGTTCTATTATGAAATTTGAATATACATTCATAAGGAGCTTCTCTTAGTCAAATGTCTTGATTTTTTTTTTTTTTTTTGCATGCCAAGTGATCTAGCGGCTCCTTGGTGGTTTCTACTAGATCTATGTTCAATATAAAACTTCACTTCATGGTCTTTAAATGTTAATATTTTGCAGGCTGTTCCTTTTCTTGTTGGATGCCCAGCATGCTTAAGGAATTTCTTGAATCTCTTCTGTGAGATGTCTTGTTCTCCAAACCAAAGTCTCTTCATTAATGTGACTTCAGTAAAGCAGGTATTTCTCTTTAAGCCTCCATAAAATTTTCCTATGAGATTCTACCAGCCCCATTTCAGATGGTTTGTGCAACCATTTATTTGCTTATAAAGTTATAAACTGCTAACTCACTATGAAAAAACATTTGTAAATACTTTGTATGTTCAACCTTTACAGGTGCACTTTTGTCTTATTTTTTTTTTTGCAGATTAATAGCACTATGACTGTCGATGGTTTAGATTACTATGTAACTACTTACTATGGTGAAGAGCTATATAACTCGTGCAAGGATGTTAAGTTTGGCACTCTGAATACCCGTGCAATGGATTTTATTGGTGCTGGTGCTAAAACTTACAAAGGTAAAATGGAAACCCTTTTCTGCTGCTGGGTATCAAGTTTAAATGGCAACTACGATTCCTGCACCCCATCTTGATGTGCGCCCAAATTTATGTTTCCAGCTGTTGTTATTAAGCCTTTTAGTGCCAGAGTGGATAATAGACTCTGTAATTTTGAATGCATTGGTTACTTTTGTCTCATTCTAATACGTTTGACTGACTTGTATAATTCTTGGCATCTAAAGATTGGCTGGCATTTATTGGGCGACAAGCAAAACCTAATGAGCCAGGGTCACCTTATTCAATAACATTTCGATCGGATTTTAGTGATTCATCTGGTGTGAAGCCTCTAAATTCTACAATTTATTCTTGTGGCGACCCTTCTCTGGGTTGTTCATGTGGTGATTGCCCTTCTTCTTCTGTTTGTTTGCGGGGTCCTTGCTGCCTCAGCAGAATACAGAAACCTCCTGTTCAGTTAAAATGGGATCTTTAAAGGTAGGTGATCTCTTGTTATCTGAATCTATATGTATGTTGAAACTATAGAAGGATTGGGTCTAGTATATTAAGCTCTATAATTATCCTAACAATTTAGAGATGCTGTAGTAAATGCATCAGAAAATGGCACAGATCATGTGTTGTCATAGGCAAACATCATATTAGATTTGGATGAACTATTCTCCATGCACGTGCTCATATGCTTTGATCATGTACTTATTGGATATACTACTAAATTTAATTGTGAAAAACAAATGTCTTCATTAATTCTTGAAGTACGTATCACCTAACTAAAAAACTTTCCCAACATCTAAATTAAAACATTAACTTCTGCTGAGATTCTATGGGTTCAAATTTTTGGCAATCTTTTGGATGTTTTCTTAACTGTGTGGTGTGCCCCTTAACTTATATTCCTTTCTATATCTACAGGCCAAATGCTTGGACTTCTCACTAGTGGTTATTTACCTTGCATTACTATGTGCTCTTCTGCTATGGGGTTTGTTACACAGAACACGAGGAAGAACTGCTTTCTCCTTGCAAACACAACCATTGAGGAATTCAGATAATAAGTCGGACTTGAACAAAAATGGCAAGAGCCCTCATAACTCAGTTCAGGTCCTTTTCTGCCAAATTGTTTTTCATGGCAGAACTTGCTGCTAGAATATTTATATGTCTGTTTTTTTGTATTTATGCGATTGTCTTGAGTATAATTTTTTTTTAGTTCCTTCTAGCATGTTTCTCTAGTCTTTTTTTTAAAAAAAAACTTGCATGATTGTTAGCTTATTTCATGACATAGCACTTGAGTTCTTCTTTCAAGTTCATTGTTTTCTTTTTGGTGAATTTATCTTGGTATCAGGTGCCCGAAGCTGCATCCTCTACTGTCAAACCATCCAATCCTTCTATTGTTCAAACTTACATGTCAAATTTCTTTAGGTTAGTTTCCTTCTTTAATTGTATCCATTCAATTAATATTTCAAGTGCTTAAACACTATCTTAATTTTTAAAAAGTTTATTGCAGGAAGCATGGAATTTTTGTTGCTAGACACCCTCTCCTTGTGTTATGTATGTCATTGCTTGTCCCTGTGCTCTTATGCATTGGTCTCTTTCGCTTCAAGGTTGAAACCCGACCAGAAAAGGTACTTAATTTATTGCAATCATTAATTTTCAACATTGTTGTCTTCTCATAGTAAGACCTACCTTTGGTAAAATACTCAGAATCCAAAGTTGAGATCTGTAATTAAATTTGTGTTTTAGTATTTGATATTTATTATTACTTGGTCCATTTGGTGTACATATTACACATTTCTTCTGATGGTTACTAAATCATAAATTAGCATCTAACTTTTAGAGCATGAAAAATGAAAGTATGTTTAGAGCGATCACTTCACTCTGTTATTTTTAAGACTAGCTGACATTTTTAAAAATAAAATGGAAACCACATTTCCTCTCTCTATGCAACAGTGAATTTTTTTCTCATAACATTGTAATATATATGCCCTCTATATGGCTATGATCCTTTTTGCATATACTGAAACTTCAATAATGTTTCACATTCTCTATAATTACCACATTTCCGTTTCTTGGAGCCTGGAGTATTTGGAAACACTGCAATCGGTGTGTTTTTGGACGGGATCTCTTCTAACCTTTCTGGAGTATTGTCACTTGCTAGGGAGGAGCTCTATAAATGGAGTTGGGCAGGGACTAGAGGCATTTCCTTCCTTGCCCTTGTGCTGGACTCTGAACATTAGTGTTCTTTGTTAGTTAAAATGACAAAATATACATTTCAAACATTAATAAAAGTTTTGGGTTTGACATCATCTCAAACAATCTAAAAGTTTGGGAATCATCTTACATATAGTAAATCCAGCAACTAAATACTTTACATTGTTAGCATACCATAATACCATAATGCTTATCTAATGTGTAAGCATACACAGAAATAAATATAATTTTATTAACTATATCCATGACCCACAAAATGAATTCGCATAATTCAGAACTGAAGACTTCATATGCAAATTACCAACCAGTTGTAAATACATCTACAATACTTCCTGTTTATTTGATCAAGCAGTTATGAATACATTTCTTTTCATCTTTTGTCAGCTTTGGGTTAGCCCTGGAAGTCAAGCTGCTGATGAGAAGAATTATTTTGACAGCCATCTCGCACCATTTTATAGGATCGAGCAGGTCTTTTCAACTCTTGTAACCTCATTTATGTCCAATGATAATAACATTTCTTACAAATTGTATTAGCTGAATTCTTGTCTATAGAACAGTTCTTCTTTTCCTGCGATTAGGGGCGGGCGTTCGGTTTTAACTGAATTATCGGATCCGAATATTTTGACAACTTTTCTGTGGATTTATTTTTCCTGTTTTCTATTTGGAAATGAATGTTCTAAACAGTGAATTATTAATTGTCGTTACTGCAGTTTGTGTTGGCCACTTCTGCATCTGGTGGGTCCAAAGCTCCTTCAATAGTAAATGACAACAATATTAAATTACTTTTTGAAATTCAGAAAAAGGTAGGAGACTCACATAGTAACTTGAATTTTGGGACTGCACTTGCCGTATGGTTCTCATGTTTCTTCTAATTGTAAAGGTTGATGATCTACATGCAAATTATTCTGGGTCTACAGTAGCCCTTGCTGACATTTGCTTAAAGCCACTCAATACAGACTGTGCTACTCAGAGTGTCTTGCAGGTGATGATCCTATAGTGTGTACTGTCTAGTTTCTGTATTGAAACCAACTTGGTTTTGTTTAATATGGTTTCTTCAAAACACTATAAAAGTGATAGTTTCAATGCTCAATGCTGCAGTATTTCCAGCTGGATCCTCAAAAGTTCGATGATTCTGGAATAGACCATGCTAAGTTTTGTTTTCAGGTAAATCTCTACTTCAAAGTATCTCATCAGTACATGTTTTTATGACAGTTAGAGTAGCATCTTCAACGACATTAGAAATTGAATTATGACTTTGATTGTTCTACTTATTAGAACATGTGGATTCTGTTAACTTTATCATCGTTTTGCCTGGTGCTTAAGTGTTGTATTGGCAAAGGCATGTGTGGTACATGACATTCACTACGAGGATACATATTAGGTTTTCGAGCTGTTTGTAATGGTGGTGCCTAAGTACTTATCATGTATTTTGCAGCATTACACTTCTGAAGAGACATGTTTGAGCACTTTTCAGTCACCCATTGATCCAAGTACAATTTTAGGTGGTTTTCCAGGAAGCAATTTTACCGAGGTAATATTTGATTACACATTTGTACTAATATAAACATATTACATCTTCTGATAGCCCACTCCTTATCAACTTGATGTTGCTGGCCAGGCTTCTGCATTTGTAATAACTTATCCTGTGAACAACAAGGTTGAAACAACAGGAAAAGAGAATGGGAAGGCTGTGGCTTGGGAAAGAGCATTTATTAATCTTGTTAAGGTTGGCCATGCTAATTCAGTTTCTCTTGTCGTTGCATGTGCTCAGCAAGTGGCTCTACCTCTGATTGAAGTCTACTGTAATTGATACCTGTTCTATACAAGTCACTGCTTCTGTATCTATTCTTGAAGCAGTTCCTTTCAGTACTTCCCATTGCATTCACGTAAAGAACAAACATTGTTCGTAGGCTTGTTAACTATTGAAAGTTCTATGTTCATTTCAAACACACCATAAAGAACATTTAGTACACATGGTCCTTTTTATGTCCTCATAAGATACAACAGTGTGAAAAACTTGGATAAGGCGATCTAAGTGTATTCAACTTTATATCTTGTTATAGCTTGCCACCCAGCTCTCATATTCCAGCTCCATTAGGTTGAATCTTGTAATATTTGGGTGGGCTATTCGAGGATATGCCATCCCTCAAGGTCGAGTTAGGGTATGATATTCCTTGCTTACTTGCATGTGGTTCCTGGTCCATGTGTCATTGAGATATTGGGTAACATTTCCTGAAATTCGACTTATGTGGCATATCCTCAAATTACAGTAGTAAATACTTGACTTGGGTGTGGGGTTTGATACCCCTTTTTGTATTTTTGACTGGGCTCTTCACTCTTTCTTCTTCTTCATATATTGATACGCAGTCCTCCTGCGTGTTCAAGAAAAACAGTATTAAATACTTGACTGCTAATGTCATTTTGTATGCACAGTGATTTTAGCTCAAAGCATCGAAACCTTTAGAGTGTTTTATCTTCTGATTTATCCAGCGAAGTTACTTATTATTTGTTTGTTATATTTTTGCTTTAAATATTAAGTACAATGAGCTAGAAGGCAAATATTTTTTCAGGAGGAAATACGTCCGATGGTATTAGCACAGAACCTGACATTGTCCTTTTCATCTGAGAGCTCTATCCAAGATGAATTAAACAGAGAAAGTACAGCTGATGCAATTACAATAGTGGTAAATATCTTTTATATGCAAACCTCCTAAAGTCCTTAATATTGATGAATAAATGTATTCTTATTTGTTTCCTTTGATTGAAATCAGATTAGTTATATTGTGATGTTTGCATACATATCATTCACACTTGGAGACCGTCCTTCTCGTTGGCTGTTACTATTTGTTTCATCAAAGGTGCGAATGAGATAAAATGACCGCTCAGCTCTTTGCCATGCTTTTGGGTATACTTTTCCTCATGCCTGTCCTTGTAACAGTACTATAGATACACAATTGAGATCTATTCTCATTTAGATGTGCTGTTGACCTTACAGCTAGTATCTAGATTCTTGATACAATGCTTATATTTTATTTATGTGCCTAATGCAAATGAACAGAATATACTTTTTTGGTTTTTGTGCTCAGTCTGAAATAATTGTAAGTGAAAAGTATTATATGTGAACCCATACAACTTTGTGCTTTTTAGATTGAGTAGACTATTTTGCAAATTTACCAGAAATACAATACATTTTACAAACAACATATTTTCCTCAAACAACAAACAACCACTTTTTGCTATTCTGTAAAACGGCATGTAACCATGGCAGACAGTTATCCTTTTAATTGCACAAAAAAGACAACCAAAATTTTCTGTCAGGTTTTTTTTTTAACAAAGGAGGCAATCTGCTTTTTAAATTTCTTAAATAATAGTTCAATCTCTGAGTATCTGACAAACAAATCGGCTCTCAAAAAAGAAACTCAGAGCCGATTTGTTTGTCAGATACTGATTTACATAACAATGCAAAACATGTATTTCACTTGATACATCTGGTCATGACAATCATTTTGACAATTTATTTCAGGTACTGCTTGGTTTGTCTGGTGTTGTTCTAGTGATGCTTTCAGTTTTAGGATCAATGGGATTCTTTAGTGCTATTGGGTGAAGTCCACCCTTATTATTATGGAAGTGATTCCTTTTCTTGTGCTGGCTGTAAGTCTTCTGTACAGTAATTACTGATTTTTTTCTTAACTTTATGATGCTCTTTCGTTATGTTTCTTTGATTTTCTGGTTAGCAAAAACTATTTATTCTTACACTTGAGTTACACTATAGCACTTTTTATGTACAATGTGGAATTGTTTCTGCTAAAATGTTTGTTCACCATGAGCTTCCTCTGCTTAAAATTGGAATCCCCTGAAGTATGAACTATGTAAGATATTGGTTGATACTGTATGCTCAAGGAACGTGTCTTCAAGAATTGTTTCTGAGCGAAGGTTCATAAAAAAGAAGAAGAATTGTTCCTGAGCCAGTTGTCTCCAAAAAGTTACAAAGTTTGCAGGATGGACAATCTGAAGATGCTAGATTTTCATTTACTATGAAGATACTGACAGTTGCAATTCCTGCTTAATGATATGCGTGCTGATGCACGATCTTGAAAAAAACTGACAGTTGCAATTGTGGTTAGGTCGGTGTCGATAACATGTGTATCCTTGTGCATGCTGTCAAACGCCAACCAGATCAATCAAATTTGGAAGAGCGGATAAGTGATGCACTGGTGGAAGTTGGACCATCCATTACTTTAGCTAGTTTTGCTGAAGTACTAGCTTTTGCTGTGAGTGCAATCAATCCAACACCTGCAACCAGAGTGTTTTCCATGTTTGCTGGTTGGTTTCTCTACATTGGCTTGATCGTATCCCTACTTGTCGCTTTTGGGATTTTCCAACCATACTTTATCTTTTGCAGCACTGGCGGTCTTTATGGATTTCCTTCTCCAAGTGACAGCCTTTGTAGCTCTTATTGTATTTGACTTTAGGAGGGCACAGGATGGTAGGATTGATTGTGTCCCTTGTGCGAGAATCACACCAAGTACAGGTGCCGGTGATGGTAAGTAGGAGTAGTAAACTAGGATCTTGCATTTCCTTTGCTAGATTCTGCTGTATTAAATGTGAAGTAATTTCGGTTCTTTACTGTCTTCTTTTCTTACTTCCTTGCAAACTTAAGGTGGCGATGAGCAGAGGCTCCACTTGCTTGCTAGATATATGAGGGTAAACATTGAAGTCTTCTTTTTCCGTATTTTGTACTTCAGTTTCAGCCATGTTTTCGGCTCCCAGATCTCCCTCTTCTTTTGGCAGACTTTGTTTTTTTGAAGGTCTTTTTTACAGTTGGCCTTTTTTTTTTGGTAGGACGTTCATGGACCAATTCTCAGTTACCCGGGCGGTGAAGTTCATTGTAATCACTGTATTTGTAGGATTGACATTTGCAAGCATAGTAAGTTTTCTTCGATTTACATTGCATGCATCGTGATTGTTAAGAAATTCATCTGTACTTCTTAGAAATCCTTTTGGCCATCAATAAATGCATGTTTTAATCTAGTTTCATGTTAAAAGGTGGTCTTTTGACCAAATGGCTAATGGCACTTCATGTTACCTACGGTAAGTGATGCAAGTGGAATCCATTAGCATCACATGATATTTTCATGGGCTTATCATAGGTGCTTTCACAGTGATACTTAAGGTATATAATCAAAAGGCTGTGATGGGGATCAGGGCACTTATGATTCATCCATTGGTTTGAGCATTGTGAAATAGAAGCTTAATTTAGTCTAGATATGGATCAGGGCACTTATGATTCATCCATTGGTTTGAGCATTGTCAAAATAGAAGCTTAATTTAGTCTAGATATCAGTCCTTGTCAACGGCATCCTAAGAGCTCTCAAGTATATTTACATGGTTAGGGGCACTACTGCAAAACATTACAAAAGACACTTTGGGAAAATTGGAGACACAGAAGATCTAAGAAAATTATAGTAGAAATCAGGGGTTTAGTGTCTTGTAGTGTTCGTGGGTATAAGACTGGAATTTCCTAAACTCTGGTTCTGTACTAAGAAATTTTAGCTGCCAAAGTAACAACTGAGGTCCTAAAGGACATGAACCCCCCCAAACACCCCCACCCCACCCCACTGCACCCCTAAAGTGTGTTTTTGAGAAAAAAAAACTGTTGCATCCAAAACCTACAGAAGTCCATGGGTTATGTTTATATGTATATGTATTACTGAAGGAGTCAGCTGCCACCACCTTTTTTCCCTGTCATTCATAAAACAGCTGTACCTAGCCTAAAGTAAGATAGTGGCAGGCACTTTGGTTTTGTTTGTTACCAAATTTCCAATTTTTAGAAAATATATCTCAAATACTAGCATCATGCTAACCATCATTGCAAAGATCATCCTGCTTCTAAGAGCATGGATCATTTTTCTCCTTTTTTTCTTTAACAAAATTCTTACAATCACATTATGGGGACACGCCTGGCACTGATGTTTTATGGTTTCTTGCATTTCCTAACTGCATCTTTGACCTAGGCCTTATTTTATGGTGACTGAGCATCCTGACCATTTCTTCTTATGCATTCTGCATTTTCTCCAAAAGAATCAGTTGTTGAGTTATGACTCACCTGTAGTATTTCCTCTGTTCTAATTAGGCATTGTCTACTAGACTGCAACCAGGACTGGAGCAGCAAATTGTTCTGCCACAAAATTCCTATTTACAGGTTTCCTACTAACGAGTTTTGAGTGCTTCTTGAGCCACCTTCCTTTAGCTCACTCTGATAATTGTATTTCCAGGATTATTTTGACGACCTTGCAAAGTACATGAAAGTTGGTCCACCATTATACTTTGTTGTGAAGGACTTCAATTACAGGTATTTATGTGTAAAATTAGCGCTCCTGAAGTTTCTCAAAGAAAAGGGTCACATTACATGCAAATATAACAAATTTAATATTGATTCTTCCATTTTCCTTAGTTCTTCAAATATGGTCAACTCATTGTCATGTGTGGTTCCTGTGACAAATGTTGCATATGATATATGCTTTCTTTCTTATGGAGAAAAAATAATGTCCTGAATAACTAAACTTTTTAGGTTTTGTTCATTCCTGATATGGGCATAATAACAAGAATAGAAAATCCTTTTGTTCCTGATATGCAAAAAGTTTTAAAAAACAAACTAAGTTTCTTATGTTGTTTGACATTGCACAATTTAGTTGCTCTTTTTGGAAAACAAGTACAAATTGTTGGACTAAATAAGGACGGTGGAGATCCTTAAGGTCACTGAATTGCACCCTGAAGCTCTTTTTCTCGAATGCACCCTGAAGCTCTTTTAAGTTGCATGCTTAACAGTAGCCAAGCTTGATTTATGATTTCTTTTATATTGTTTTCCAGCTCTGCATCGGTGCATACAAATCAAATATGTTCAATCAACCAGTGTAATTCAAATTCTCTTTTGAATGAGGTACATTATTTTCCTGTATTTTAACAAAGTTCTGTTGCAGAATAAATTCAGTGGCAAATTATTCTTAGCCCAATTTAGTAGTGCAATATATATCAGATATGTGCTTGTTTAGCATAAGGCTACCGCAGTGCAGAGTGCACACTGCAAAATGCTGGTGCAACAGTTCATTTTGGTGTGAAGATTGCACAACATATTGTTTCAATATGCAGATATCAAGACAGTCATTATCCCCTGAGACCAGTTACATTGCTAAACCAGCTGCTTCATGGCTTGATGACTTCCTAATTTGGATGTCCCCTGAAGCATTTGGATGCTGTAGGAAATTTGTGAATGGAAATTATTGCCCTCCAGATGATCAGGTTATACACTGTTTCCTTGCTTGGCTTACCATATTTATTTGGATTTGACCAAAACAGAACTCTTATCTGAATCACTGGAAACCTCCCTCACTGTGAGAAATAAAAAGGATGACTAGTACTAACCAAGAAAACTGTAGCTGGTCACTCCATGGAATATCTTTTCTCCAACGTGTAGACATTTGAAGGAGCGAACTGTGTAGGCAAGCGCAGCAACAAGAAAAAGGCATCTTCCTTGCCTCATCACTGCAGGAAACCTGTGGGTCACTGACTCACTGCATAACAGCATAAGGATACATTGCTGCACATACTGAAGTAGCAACAGTTGCTATACTAAGAATTAACTTTTTGACTGCACCTTTTTCGTCTCATAATATGGTAACTAACATTCAAACCTTTACTTTACAGCCTCCATGCTGCCAACAGGATCAGGCTTCAGGCTCTTGCGTCACAAGCAACACCTGCAGTAACTGTACAACGGTAATACCCGTAATCTTTGTGCCTTTTACTTTACTAGTATATTTGCCAGTGCTAATGCTACGGGCCACATTAAGTCCAAAGAAAATCCTATCAAATTTGAAGTACTTCATTAAGATTCAATCAAAAACATATTTGTGTAGCTCCAAAAAGTTGAAGCGATGCATGTTCAAAGAACATAGATGTACTTTTGTTGCAAAAGTTAGAATTCAATCTCGTTTTATAAAAATTCATATAAAATGAACAATTCCAGATGATTGTTTTCTGTATTACTATGTCCTATTATATGCAATGGAGAAATGCTTAAATTGTATGGTTCAACCATAATCCACGCACTACTATATATCACGAGTAGAAATGAAATGTTTCTGATCTACTTGACATGCTTTTGTCTCAGTGCTTCCTACACTCAGACTTGGATAATGGGCGTCCATCCACAACCCAGTTCAGAGATAAACTTCCATGGTTTCTTGATGCACTTCCATCGAAAGTGATTGTTCTAAAGGAGGGAAAGGAGCTTATTCAACAAGTTTAGATCTCAGTGGTGTGTGTAGTGTTTTATTGTTGTGTACCTTATCATTACACTGTCTTAGGATCTGAAATCTTGTGTAACATATAGATTTCCACTAAGCAGGTAGTGAACTAGTATTTGTGACGATTCCTTCTTTTTCAGGCTATGAAAGTGGCGTTATACAAGCGTCGGCATTCAGAACATACCATACTCCCCTTAACAAGCAGGTACTAGTAGTAAACTAGCATGCAACCTATTATGATTATCCCTGTATTTCCTTTCAACATTCCCAAAACTAATCATCATTTTCTTTTTCTTTTTCCTAGACTGACTATGTTAACTCAATGAGAGCTGCCCGGGACTTCAGTTCTAAAATGTCCAAAGATTTACAGGTACTTTGACCTCAACACATTTTTAGACCAGGACAATATATTAATGAAAAGTATAGTACAGCCTTCAAATATAACAAGTATGGATAATTGGACAGTTGATACTGACTATATAGTGTAACAAAGACCTGTTCGTTCTCTTGATCTACTTTCTCCTGCTGCAAACTCAAGAATAAAATGGATTATGCTCTTTTTTTTTTCTCTCTATCATAGGGAGAGACCTCCTAGCTGGTTAGGAAATTTACTGATAGCACCAATCAACCAAGCTACTGCTTATTTGGAGAAATCTCATTGTGCTAGCTTTATCTTTTCAGCTGAGGTGCATGCAATCATAGTTTGATACTCCCTCTGTTCAAATTATAGTACACTTTAGCTTTTTCCTAAGTCAAACTTCTCTGCATTTGACCAAGCTCATAGAAATATGAAATATGTCTTGATAGTGCATTTATTTGAACTTGTGAGTGTTAATGTTTTTTAAAAAATTCTTGGGCAATTTGGACCTTTTTTTTTTTTTTTTTTTTGTGTGTGTGTGTTGGGGGGGGGGGGTGTATTTCACAAGGGTTGCTTCTGAGAGTTTTCCAGGTTATACTTCCTAACAACCCTCTGGTATATCTTATTCATGCAGATGAATATTTTCCCATATTCCGTGTTCTACATATTCTTTGAGCAATACCTGAGTGTGTGGAAGACAGCTATCATTAACATATGTGTTTGCCTTGGTTAGTAACTAAATCCGCTATTTGTTATTTTATTTAATGCTGTCTTATGGCATTTTGTTATTTTATTTAATGTTGGCCAATTGATATGAACTGGTATTGGTAGAGTACTAGAGTGAGTTTCGAGTGAATTGATTGCTACATGTTACAGTATTTTATGAAACTTCAGGGTATTTTGCTTGAAACTTTACATTATTATTTTTTTTTTTGCTTGAAACTGGTGAGTTCCATCCCAGCTTTTGTACACCTGGAGAGGTCCCAGTCAGGTTATGAACAGTAGCACAATGTTCTCGCTGAAGTGGACCCATCCAGCTAGGCTTCTAGCTGAATCTTTTGTTACAGTATTAGTTTTTTTTTTTTTAACAAAGAATGATATATATTTTCTTCACAAAACTACATTGCGTTCAAAGTAATAATAATTTTTGCATCCACGAAACTACATTTCCACTATTTATAGCCTAGATGAAAATGAAGTAATACATCACTATAAAAAAAGGGGGAAATGTTTTATTCCACATGTTTTTTTACTCCATAGATTTTCTTGATTTTGAATTAGTTTCTAGACACAATCTTATAATGAAGTAGTAAGGTATCTGTCATATTTAATCTGATCATGTTCATTGTGAAAAAAAAATTGCAGGTACCATATTTATTGTTTGCTTCATAGTTACCAGCAGGTCAGCTGGGTGATTGAGTTCATTCATAATCCTAGTACCAGCTATTTCCAATTTGTACTCTATTTATTTGATCCTTGTATTTATTATCTTCTCCTGGTTTCAGTCTATGGGCTTCAGCAATCATTTTAATTGTGCTAGCAATGATACTTTTGGATCTGATGGTATGTTTGATCCTCTTTTTTAGAATGCATAATCTTGGAGTTTGAATATGTTTGAGAATTGTTTAGCTTAATTATTTATTCCTAATGAGTATACAATGCACACATCAGATTTGAAGTATGCTATTAGAATCAAGTGGGCTATCAGGTCAGGTCATGTTATGATTTGTTTGATAGCTGAACTAATCAAGAACTGAGGCTACCAAAGTTGGCCAAGGGCCACCTAGGTTCACATCCTTGCTGAGGCGAATTTGGGTGCCTATTTGTTTGTTCTTAATTAAGAAACCACCTATTTCCCCTAGGTTGGCCATTTTTTTTGTTAGAGGCAACTAAGTAAATTATAGGATTGGCAACCATTGGTGAAGCCTGTGGATATGTTTACCTAGCTATGCTAAAACATGTAATAATCGTGCTGAAATATAAAAATGGAAATCTTTATAAATGAATCTAAAAAGGTGTACCTTTTACATCACCTGCAATTATTGACATGTACTGCACTCCAGGGTATTTGTATATACATATACCCTATAGTCTATATGATCTTAGGGAATCACAGTACAATTTTACACCCCTACTAATGATATTCATTCTATTCTCTTGCAGTGCTAAATTATCATTTACTCTAATTTATATTTCCCTTTTTGCCCTGAAATTGTTTTGCAGGGGGTGATGGCCATCCTTGGTATTCAGCTCAATGCAATTGCTGTTGTAAACCTTGTTATGTCGATAGGAATCGCTGTCGAGTTCTGTGTTCATATCACACATGCCTTTATGGTAGGTGCATTGTACATTTGGAATTATCAGTCCCAATTCTTTGAATTTTGCTGACCCTAGCATCTCTATACTACATTTGAAGAATCTAAAAGGTTTGGCATGAAGATACCACATTTTTCAGGCCATTTCTGCTGAACTTTGTTTCACACAATTGTACATGCCATGAAACTTGTTGACCAGTATTTGCATCATATCTAGTAATTCAGTTTCGGATTTCAGTATGGAAGCATTTTTAGTTATATACTTTGTGTACATTCTGCATAAGTTCACATAGCAAGGAACATGATAATTCTAATGCCACACAACCCATGAAAACAGAACTGCATAGCTGTTTTTTCCTGATATATTTAGCTTAAGTTTTTTTTTTTTTTTTTTTTTAAGTGTTTGTTAGCTGTTCTTTTCCACAGCACACACCATGACCTAACACAACAACACTTCCACAGCACACACCATGACCTAACACAATAACACTTGGTTTCTCTTATTGTTTTATAGATTGGCACTGGGGACAGAGAAACTCGTGCAAGGCAGGCTCTATCCACGATGGGTGCGTCTGTATTCAGGTTAGAGATTGCATTCTCCTAAGGAAATAAGAAACAGGAGGAAGATTTAAGCTTTAATCACTGAAACACTTTAATTGGTTTACAACGTATACTTGGTTGATTAAATTAATGCATTCATGTGCATGGGTAAGAGTTTTTACAACAACTCTTAGATTTTAACCCAAGAATCTTACTCTTACAAAAGAATTAAAACTGGCGTCAACTGGATTTGCTTGCTATATCTACTACACTTCAGTGCAATATTTATTATCATAGTCTGACACACTGTTTGGCTTTTCAGTGGAATCACCTTGACCAAACTTGTGGGAGTTATTGTCCTACGTTTTGCGAAATCTAAAGTTTTTGTGGTACCTACTTCTGAATCCACATTGAACCTAAAATTCCAGTAACATATTAGCTTGAATTGCACATTTATCATGTCAATATGACTACAGGTCTATTACTTCCAAATGTATCTGGCGCTTGTCATCATTGGATTCCTGCATGGGCTTATCTTTCTACCGGTTAGGATCTAGATAACTTGTCTGGCATCTCTTATTGTTTCCACATAATCCCGTAAAGAATTTCACCCATAAATTACTAAATCTTTCAGGTCGTTTTGAGTTTATGTGGGCCTCCTCCAAAATCGGGGAAGCCAATAGAACAAAGTCAACCACCTTCAGATTCAACTGAGCGGACTTGACTGGATTTTATTTGAGTTGGACGGTTTCATACTAAAAAATTGAAATAGGATAGTTCGGTGCTTCCTCTGCGCATCCATGTACATGTATATCCATCTTTCCCATTGGAGGAGCAACAGTGAGGTGTACAGCATTTGCTGAAGGTGAAAGCAGTCGTATAGATCCATAGAAAAATATTGTACATATATCCATGTTAGCATAACTAGGTTAGTTGGTGCTACACGCTGGGAAGGAAACTAAGAGGCGAATTGGGGCTCGGTGTAACTATTTGGCTGCAGCCTGCAGTCCGCTGGTTGGTTGTTCTGTCACCCGAGAGTAGTGCTTTTTTTTGGTATTGCTGCCGCATTGAGCTTGTGTCTTCGTTTGATCTCTGGATTCATTACGTATTATGCTTGTAAGGCTTTGCTTTTATATATATAAAATATAGGCACGCCGCCCGCGTGGTCCGTTGTATAGCATGCACAATGGATCACGTGAAGTGTGATGTTTCTGGCTTTGGCGAGACGACACGTGCTGTATCTGGAGACAGCACAGTTAAACAAATCCCATTGTAACAATCCTCTCAGGCGACGCTATTGTTTAGTACTCCTTTGTTCACAAAAGAATGTAATTTTCATTTTTAAGAAGTCAAATAAATTGAACTTTGCCTAAATTCATATTAAAAATGCTAATGTTTATGATATAAGATACACGTGGCACGCCCGCTTCCCCACTTTCGGCCCTGGGGTGACTGATGGAACTACATATCATCAGGCGAGAGTGTTCTAGTATTTCTCTATGAAGTATCACGAGATTAGTTACATAATATATTTAATTTATGTGGAGATATAAATGTCAATACTCTTTTTTTTTGTTATAGATTTAATTAAACTTTTGAGTCAATTTGGTGAAACGGTGGCTTTCACGTGACCTTTCACGAACCATCCGTCGGCACGCACATGCTCTGCCACCGTGACATGCCACTAGCACCGCCCTAAAGACTGCACCGTCTCATTTGAAGCAAATCTATGGCGATGTGGCTCGGGTGAATTCAAACTTTTTGTCATCGTGCAATAGGAGACCTCACGACACGAGGACCATAAATGATAAATCCTCGAGCACTAGCTGCAACTGTGGTCGTGTGCTCCAGAATCCATAATCCGTAAATCATGCCAAGTAGTTGACCACAATTGCACATCTACTAAACTGTATACTGAACTGATAATCATTGACTGAAATAAATCCGCTGCTATACTCTTTGAAAAATAACCGCTGCTATAGTATTTATTGGCAGTTGACAGTACTGATTGGGGCGAGTATCAACTGCAGCTGCAGTACGTATGTCAGGTCAGATACATGCGCCCGCTCGCTTACGCATACTACTAGGGTCAGCCAGGTTTCAAATCAATCAGTCCATGGCTTCATGCGCAACGGCAACCAGTCAAAAGGACAGTGACAGTGGAGCAGCGTGGCAGCGTATGCGCTATACAGTACCTGCCAAATAATTTAATGACAAATCTGAAAGTCATGCGATCTTATGGCCGTTTGGTAGCATCGAGCAGTTTCTCCGTAAAAACACTTTTTTTTCCTCATATACTCGACGTTAAAAAATTTTTGTACAGGTTCTAGTGGGGATCAAACAGGAATTACTCGATTTATACTAGAAAAACTAGGAACTATAAAGACCACTGCTCCCTATTCAATCCATCAGAATAAAAAAAATATGGGTATTGGACTGAACCAAGACCCGAATGCAACTGGAACATGTATACGGAGTACTAGCAGCGTAGAAATCGGTATGAGAGGCCATCTGATGAACATGAGCCCTCGCGAGCCTCTGCCAAGCGGGCTACACGATCTCGTCCGTCCGATCGCATCTCGGTCAGTGGAGCACTGGAGCGGAGCGGGGGTCGACTTGGAGCGGGAGGTGGGTGCGTCGTCGCACAGATGTGACGACT
This sequence comes from Hyparrhenia diplandra, assembly GCA_015847255.1. Classification (NCBI taxonomy): domain Eukaryota; kingdom Viridiplantae; phylum Streptophyta; class Magnoliopsida; order Poales; family Poaceae; genus Hyparrhenia; species Hyparrhenia diplandra. The sequence goes on from JADLZK010002833.1 coordinate 343,083, forward strand.
CGGACGCGCTCACACTAACGCCACCCACTTACAAGTGGATCCCATGTACACCAACGTGCCCACGCGTCACTGCGAAACGCGCACCACAGAACCACGGCCCACCGGTCATTGGGGCAGCGAGGTACGGAGCCTCCTGACCGGCGGCCCAAGCGATACGTCCGGCCGGGGAGCCTGGTCTGGGTCTGGCCCGGGTCGTACGGACGGCGGCACCGCGCAGAGCGCAACCGGAGGAGCCGTCGTCTCTGTTTTGAAACACACAACGTGCACGTGTATGCCCCGCCCGTTCAGGGAGGGGAGGCGACCGTTACAGACGAGCGGCCGGGCCTCTCGAGCTGTCCGGCCCACTAGCCGTTGGCCTGCCTGCCTGCTTTTTCCCCTTTCAAATTCCCCCCCTTCCCTCTCACGCAGCGCATCCCCCAGACAAACCCCAGCAGCCCCCATCCTTTCCTCGTAACGCTCTCTTCCAATTTCTCCTCCATCCATCCAAGAACAAAGAAAAACCCAAAACAAAATAAAAACCCGCTCCAAAATCTTTCCAATCCTCTCTCTCCTCCTTCGAATCCCAAGGGAGGCGGCCAGAGAGACGTTGCCGTTGCTCTGGTTGTTTGTTATTATTAACGCCGCCGCCACCCCCCTCTTCTCCGCATTCGTATATGGTCCGCGTCGCTCCGGGGCTCCTGCGTCCATAAGGCATCGCCGCCGCGTCTCGGCTGGATTCCTGCCGGCCGATCCGTCTCCGTCTCCTCCTCCTCCTCTTCCTTTGGGTGCGCCTGACGACGAATCGCTGCGCTGCGCTCTCTCCACGGGGATCGGGTCGGGGGCGCCGTTTCTTGAATCGAATCCTGAGCCGCCGCCGCCGCCGTGTGCTGTGTGTGCAGGTCGGCTTCGGGGACGATGGCGGAGAGGGCGGCTGATGAGAACAGGAGGACTGTGGCGGCGCCGGGGAAGCAGCCCGCGCCAGGCGTCCGAGGTGGGTTGGTTGCGGGTGGCGGCGGCGGCGGCCCGGGCTGATCTCCTCTTGGATTGTTTTGCTGCGTCGCGAGCCCATGGTTCTCATCTGATCTCCTGATTTGTGCAGAGATGGGGAGCCGGCGCGCGCTCACGGACATCAAGAACCTCGTCGGGGCTGCCCCGTACCCCTGCGCCGTCGCCAAGAAGCCCACGCTGCAGTAATCTCCTTCTCCTGCCCCCCAAGATCGTGTCTTTTTCATGCTTCTTGGGGTCCAAATCTGTTTAACCGTGCCGTTTCCTTTCTTCTCTTCAGGAAGAGCAGAAGGGACGAAAAGCAAACAGCGTTGCCAACCAGCCGCCCCATGACAAGGTTAGGACGCGTGCTATATAGCTGTTCTTGCGCATCTGACGTTTCTTGCAGGCTTTGATTTGATCTGGGTTTTGCTTTGGCTGTTCAGGAAATTTGCCGCCTCCTTGGCGAGCAAAAGAGACCCTGAATGTCAGCCGATCTTAACTGATCCAGAACCCGGAGTTGATCAACAGAAGGAATCAATCGGCGATGACACCGTTGATATCGACGTGGAACTCTATGAGCCGGTCGACGATAGTGATAGTGACATCGACATGGTATTCACACTTCTGATTTGTGTTCTTGCTCAGAAAAGGGATGGATTTGGGGCATCTTTGCTATGGCTATGGCTTACTGTGATGTTTGGCAATGCAGGGTGAGACAGACAATAAGGAGATGAACCAAGATGAATTGCTCATGGATATTGACAGTGCAGACTCAGGGAACCCGCTTGCAGCAACAGAATATGTTGAAGTGCTTTACAAGTTCTACAGAGAAAATGAGGTGGGTTTATTGACCGACGATGCTTACCTTGTTCTTTTTGGTAGATAATCTCAAATCATGAATTCTGAACTTTTGGATGAATATCAAGAATGCACAGAGGCTTTATCTTTTTTTTTTAAGATAAATGATAATATATATACGGCATCATCTATCAATCAGTATCTTTTATGCACTTTAAGCAACTAGGTAAAAAAAATGTCGGTATGTTTTGAATCGAGTGATACTGATATAGCACATTGGTCCACCTCACAGCCAGGAGTAGGTATCTATTGTGCTAGTTGTCAGGTGCAAGTGCAACACATTGGAAAGTTATGCTGAACTAAAATCATCACTACATAATACTTGTACCATTGAAACCACTTCATCTGTTATACAACTGTGAAAGCTACAAAACTTCATGTCTTTGTACTACTAAAATTGGTTCCTTCAGTATTTTTGAAGCAAATCGTGGTCACCAGAATGAAACTTATTGCCAACAGTATCCTTACATTCACAAAGACTTAAGCAGGCTTCTACTATTTTGGATTTTTTCCATTGCAGCTTGTATTATCTTTTCAGTATTACCAATGTGGTGCTTTATGCAGGCTAAGAGTTGTGTAAGCCCTGATTACATGTCCAGTCAACAAGATATAAACTCAAAGATGAGAGCAATTCTGATTGACTGGCTGATTGAGGTACAAAAAGGATGGACCTTACAAATTTTTCTGATCTGAAACTGCATGTTTTAATATTTTTGCTGGTCCTTTTGCCAGGTTCACTACAAGTTTGACCTGATGGATGAGACACTCTTTCTTACGGTCAACATAATAGATAGATTTTTGGAAAAGGAAGTGGTTCCAAGGAAGAAGCTACAACTGGTTGGAGTCACAGCTATGCTTCTTGCTTGCAAATATGAGGAGGTCTCAGTTCCAGTTGTTGAGGACCTTGTGATGATTACTGACCGTGCCTACACAAGTGGCCAAATTCTAGAAATGGTAATCCCACTAAATACAATTTGCACTCCACACTGAATTCATGCTTAGTTCTTTTATACTGCATTCTCTAAACGTACAATGATCATAGATTAGGATCTGTATATGCACTACATCAGCAAACAAGTAACATTTCCTTACATCAAACATGGATCCTTTTACTGCAAAATTGCAACTATATTCCTTTCTACATAAGTGGAACATTATGGAGTTGGTCAATTTGTAATCTTTTGAATTATTTCTCCCACTTCTGCATATCTCTTTTTCAGAAGATGGTGTACACTTGATCATGATATCCATATATACTACCTTAGTGAGTAAATAAAGTGTATTTAAAGCAGACAAAGATTGTTACTGCAAAAATTATATCCTTTGTACAGCAGTGCACCATGACAATTGTAATCTTTTGGATGATTTCTCCCTGTTATGCATTTGCGGATGATTTCTCCCTGTTTTGCATACCCTTGCATGCTGTCTTCTTTTATTTTATAGTGATTTATTTGTTTTTCTTTTACCAAGAGTTGAAAATCTTCTGATTGAGCAGGAAAAGTTGATCCTGAACAAGCTGCAATTCAACATGTCGGTTCCAACACCTTATGTCTTCATGAAGAGGTTTCTGAAAGCTGCAGATGCAGACAAACAGGTGAAATATCACTACACTGTGATCCATGTTTTGTCTACTTGGATAAACAAAACACTAGTAGTGATCTGTTGGTTTTATGATTGACTCTGCCCCACTTTTGTATCTCGCAGCTTGAGCTAGCGTCATTTTTCATGCTGGAGCTCTGCCTGGTAGAATACCAAATGCTGAATTATCGGCCTTCGCATCTGGCTGCTGCTGCGGTTTATACTGCACAATGTGCTATTAATCGTTGCCCTCACTGGACAAAGGTTTCGGAGTCACATAGCAGATACACTAGCGACCAACTCCTGTAAGTCCATTTCAAGTCACTTCCTCAATTCATTTACAAGCATCTGTATCCTGACTTTCTGTGTGCCTTTTGATGTTCTCTCAGGGAGTGCTCGAGGATGATGGTAGACTTTCACCAGAAGGCTGGAACCGGCAAGCTCACTGCCGTGCACAGGAAGTACAGTACCTACAAGTTCGGATGCGCGGCCAAGACTTTGCCTGCGCAGTTCCTGCTTGAGTCAGACGCAATCTAGTTGAATCGCCCTATTCAACTGGGTGGATTTTTTTACGTTTTTAGCATACTCCGTGACAAGATGCACAAAACATCGTGTTGATGTTGTGCATCGAATTTCCTTGGAGAGTTATGATTAACTGTTTTTTGTTATCTATATCCTGAATGACGGTCGTTCGGACAGGTCGTGCAGTTATACTGCGGCTAATAACCTGTCCTGTTCAGGAATGCTGTTGGAACCTTGTAAAAAGAAAACAAGTTCTGAATCAAATGGATCAATAACCTTTGTCCAAAATGTTGTCTCATTTCGCTGTTCACTTAATGGCTGTTTGATCTTGGTGGAGTGCCGCTCCGTGATACGGGTTTGAGATCTGCCTTGCCATGCAAAAATTTTAAAACATGTTTATATACATTTATTTTAGAAATTTTCTAGAGCATTATGTATATTTTTCTTATTTTCTTGGAGCTAAACCTCATTTTTCAACGTTTCTATAGATGCTTTTTTTCATGAAATGTTGTATTCAAAATTTTCATACCACATATGTTGGAATTTTAAATCTTAATTTTCTTGATTTAAATTTTTTATTAAAATAGACAAAAGATTTAAGATGTCTGTCGTTGACGCTAAATCAATTGCTAGATCGTCTAGGCTGCACATGGTGCAAAGACGCAGCGGAGGAAGATCCAAATGGCGAGGTTGTTTGTTGAGAGAATTAGGTATATGGCCCTAAAAAAACTCTCTTAGGTATAAATTTAGCTTTATGGCCTTAAAACAAAATTTTATTAGGGAATATGGCCTTCCGTCAGTTTTGGGTTGGTAACGGTGTCAAGTTAAGGGTAAAAAGACTATTTTACCCCTAACGAAGAAATCTAACGAAGAAAATAAAAAAATAATATAAAGAACGCTATTTTACCACACATCATATAAAGTTGACATGCACATGTGACGTCTACATATATAGATTTCTTCCTACACACTTTTTTTTTTTAAAAATATTATTTTTCGAAGTTGAGTAAAACGTTCAGGTCATTGTTTGTTCTTGTACCTTTGATGACAAGAATCATATTTTCTAACTCTGAAGATAATAGAAGCAAATAAATCATGAATCGCAAACACATATATGCAGAGCGATAAAGAATTGAAGATGAATCATAGACACATTTATGCTGAGACAATTAATTGCTTGTTATCTAATCTCTTGCTTGATACGAATTCAAGTCCAAGAGGCAAGGAGCCAAGAATAATAGGCTGGCCGGTCAGCCAGTAGTGCAGTATTATATTACCACAGATGTTTATAGTTTTCCTGTACTGATTGTGATAAGAAGTACATGGCACACATGTACAGGCGGCATATATATAGTACCTCAACAGAAGAAGCACGTCGCGACCTGCGCTGGTGGCCGACGCCGGCTGTATGTCTCAGGATGGAGCTAGGCTTGTGAACTGTTCCGGTTTGTAAGTGCCGCCGGCTATATTGTAATGCCACGACGAAGATGTATATAGAGCAAAACGGCAGAGAATTCAAAACTATTTTTTTATTTTCTTTGTTAGGGGTAAAATAGTCTTTTTACCCTTAACTTGACACCGTTACCAACCCAAAACTGACGGAAGGCCATATACCTAATAAAATTTTGTTTTGAGGCCATAAAGTTAAATTCAAAAAAAAAAAAAAAAAAAAGAGGCCATATACCTAAGAGTAGTTTTTCTAGGGCCATATACCTAATTCTTTCTTGTTTGTTTGTAGCGGTGGAAGATCTAAATGGCGAGGTTGATCTGACACTTGTTCTTAACCGAAACATCCGTGAACACATCTAGGGGAAACCAGCTTGGAAGGAGTCCCTAGGATCGTCAAGACCGTCTAAAAACACTGATAAATGGATCTCAATAAATTGTGATCCTGTTATTATAAAATTAAATTAAAGGTACTATACACTAATTTAAAATTTTGAGATTGGATGAGTCTCCAAAGGAAAATCTCGATTTGACCTTGGACTTTCAAAACTGATTTAAACAATATTCATGTTTCTAGATAAACTAGCTTGAGGGGTATTTTTCTGTAATTCTATTTTTTTGTAAATTTTGCCAATTAAATTCAAATTTGATCACTTTTGTGTACACGTAATTTTCTAGTCTATCTTTAACTCTCATGATCATATCTTGGCTGTCAACGTAACAACGTTGGAAGAGACGGAGTTTTTAACGTCAAACTGTGGGTTACGGCCCATGAAGCTCGGCCCGGAGACTCCCCGTTTTTCCCCCAGCTACGCCAGCGCAAAAGCCAATTGGCATCACGTCACGTCGTCGCCTTCCCGGAAACCGGCGGGGAAAGGGAGAGGAGACAGGGGCGGCGACGCCGTCACGATTCGCGCTCGCGATTTGCTCCCCTTCTCCACCTCCCCGTCCGTCTCGCGGGAAATCACGCGCGTCGACGCTGGAATCACCTCGATCCAACAGGGGAATCGGCACGGGGCAGCTTCTCCGTTCCCGCAGCCGGTTGGGCGAGTCGTCGGCTCAGGTTTGGGTTTCCTTCAAGCTCCTCTGTTCCCTTCAATTCCTTCAAATTCATGCGGTCATGCCCGCGGGAGGTTCTCCTGCCCGTCCCGTAGCTGCGGGGGCGTTCCTTCTGGTTCTTCTCGGAGGAGATTGAGCGATCTGATAAGGTTTCGTGTTTAATTTTGGTCGGTTGCAACCCCTTTTTGTTGCCTTGGTTTAATTTTTGGTGAGGTTGGTCGCGTTTGTGGTCTCAATGTAGTTGTACTGTATTCAGTTCATATCAACTGTACGGGACTAGTTAGATTGTTTGCGTTTGGAATCATGGATCGTCGGCCAGTCCGTGGGAATGAATTTCACAGGTTCAGGATTTCACACCTTTTGAGTTCATTGCAGATAATAGACCGGGCGTGTGGATCCAGGAGGTTTCATCTGGTTAATTTGGATTCAAGTGCCAGCTTTCGGTCAGGAAGGTGATGCTGGATGATGCTGACGGACTTTGAAAGCATACCAGTTCAAACAAGTGTTGTCTGTCTCTGTCAGCATGAGGGTCAACATTGGGCTCCTAGTGCCCTTGATGGCACAATACTCCACACCCGTATGGGCTACTTTAGTTGCTGGGTTCTTCATGCTGCTTGCGCTTTCGCTCTCCATGTACCTGATATTTGAACATCTCTCAGCATACAACAATCCAGAGGTTTCTAGTTTCTGCTTTTGCATCCTATCATCATTTTTTTTACATAAATTCTGTTTATCAGAACCATGGTAAAGCATAATTTTCACTGTTTTAGGTTCTGTTCTACTTGTACAGGAACAGAAATTTGTACTGGGTGTTATTCTCATGGTCCCTTGCTATGCAGTTGAGTCGGTAAGGCTTCTATAAAAGCACTATGTATGTACTACATTACTCAATCAGCATGTCTAATGTTCTTCTTTTGGAACAGTATATTTCTTTGATAAATCCAAATGCAAGTGTTTACTGTGGCATCCTACGCGATGGTTATGAAGCACTTGCAATGTACTGCTTTGGAAGATATATTACTGCGTGTTTAGGTAAGTTATATGCCTATAGACATTGCTTTCTTGAGAGTACATGTAGTGTTGTGTTCTTACTTAGCTGTCACTGTATTTTGCATATGAAGTTTTATTTCAAGGAGCAGGAATATAAGATGATTTTGAACAATGCAGTCTTTTCTGTCCTAAATTACCTTGTTTGTACCTCTGTGGGCCTGCCATTATGCATCCCGGAGTCCAACCAATGTGTTGTAATTCCCGCGCGCGGGGGGTGGGTGTGGGGGGAGGTGGGATATGCAATCTCATTATCATATGTATGATACCAGATGCTAAGAATATCAGATAGTTCATCATAAGGCTACACAGCATTAGCAAAATGGAGGCACTGTTTCTGAGTAAAAAAAATTGTGGCAGCTCGGTAGATACTGTACATTGTCCAGTAGCAGGCAGGCTATTTATATCATTTCTCTTTGTACAATCCAAGGCTTAAAGAAACCCCTAGATTTCAATACTAGATTACAGCAATCTACAATCTACAAGGTGCTTTTCACAATCTGCAGCTAAACAATCACACTCTTATACATTTAAAAAGGCTATTGTTTGGTGCACTTGCACCTTTCATATTTTGTTCTCTTCATTTGTGTGTGTTTATTATGTCTGATCTAGGTGGGGAAGATAAAACAATAGCTTTTTTAAAGAGGGAAGGTGGCTCTGGTTCTGGGCAGCCTCTACTGCATCATGCTTCTGAGAAGGGAATCATACACCATCATTTTCCTGTAAATTTTGTATTGAAGCCCTGGAGATTGGGGACGCGGTTCTACCTGATTATCAAATTTGGAATCTTCCAATATGTATTTCCACAAGCCCTTGCAAATTTTTTTATCTGAGAAGTAAGAAATAAGACTTAGGTATGTTTATGGCCTTTTTTGCACCTGCAGGTGATTATAAAGACCCTCACAGCTACGTTATCTCTTCTTCTAGAACCTTTTGGTGTTTATTGTGATGGAGAATTCAATTTACGATGTGGGTAAGACAATTATTTCATTTCCTTTCTGGTTCTTTGTCTTCAAAATCTGAATGTCCCATCTTCCTTACGTTGGTTTTTGTTTATGTGCGAGCTATGTTTGTTGAATGCAATTGCCACGTCAGCCTCATGATACACATCCTGCTTCTTTTCTTTTGAAAAGATGGCGGAGGACTTTTTTGCTTTGCTTGCAAATATTATTAGAAGGAGACAATTGCCCCAATTTATAAGGGAAATGGGGCCCAAAAACCGTACAACTAGGGGTACAAACCCCGAACAACTTGATTTGTAGACCACACAACTAGGGGTACACAAATCATCCCCACACAACTTCGGTCCTCTGACTGTACAACAAGGCGTACACATCTGACACCTCCAGTCCAAAGACTAAAAGCCGCAATCCAATCGCTTGGCACTACAACTCACCTAGAAGAGCATCACTGAGCATAACTCACAACTATCTTTACACAAATTTACCGGCCAAGCACTCCAGGACAACTATACTTGTCCAAACGTCAGGGCAACTACCCAAAGCTGCCTGCACAACACCAAAAACTAACAAGGAAAAAGAGTGGCATCAAACCAGATGGAAATCGCCAAGCCACTGAGCTGGAATAGCCTAGTGAAGCCTTCAAGAAGGTAATGATGCAGGGGAACACCGGATCTGCCCTCCAGGCCATCGACATCACCAAGTGGATCTGGCTGACCCTGACATAGGACCGCATGCCAGAGATAGGGTTGATGGAGGGTTGCTGGCTGGGGGCTTCCTGATGCTAATGATGTGGGGGCGAGTTGTTTCTCCACTGTACTATGTCATGCTTTCATCCGAGAAAGAAATTCACATCATATTTGCTTGTTTTCCATTATGAATGAACCAATTTTGAGATGGCTAAATCAGTTATTTCATCTCCTCTTCTACATTTTGTTCTAAAAACCCAATGCATATATTTGTGATGCAGGTACCCTTACTTTGCTGCAGTTCTCAACTTTAGTCAATATTGGGCCCTGTACTGTCTAGTAGCATGGTATACAGCTACCAAGGACGAATTGGCACCTATAAAGCCTCTGGCTAAGTTTCTTTCTTTCAAGTCAATAGTATTCTTGACTTGGTGGCAAGGTGTGGTGATTGCAATAATGTATGCTTTGGGCCTTCTTAGAAGTCCTTTAGCCCAGAGCTTGGAGTTAAAATCAAGCATTCAAGATTTCATTATTTGCATAGAGGTATACATCCTTCCATGGTGTTTTGAACTGTTTGTTATCTATCTTCGGCTTTTCTTAAAAGAATCCATTTCTTTCATATTTATGTGGGTTTCTAGATATCTGATAGCACCATGTCTTCCTCCAGGACAGATGGGCATTGCTTCAGTTGTTCACCTCTATGTGTTCCCAGCCAAGCCCTATGCACTCTTAACTAATCACTCACCTGGAAACATTTCTGTACTTGGGGATTACGTATCCTCTGACCCTGTGGACCCTTTTGAAATTAAGGAAAGCAACCGGCCTACCAAAATGAAGCTTCCGCAGTTCGAACCAGATGAGAGAAGCGTGACAAACATAAAAGAAAGTGTTCGGGACTTCGTTGTTGGCAGTGGAGAATATGTGAGTACTGGGACCAAATCCTCTTTCTGAGCATTACTGACAATTTTCCTCTCTTGATACGTTATTTTAGGTTGGATTTTAAATTATTTGAACCACTAGAATAAATCTTACCTTGACAGCCAAATATGTTCTCTTCTATTACTTTAATGGGTTGTGTGGGTTTGCAGAATATGTTTGTGAACATAATTTCCATGTGTTGTCTTGTTTTCTTCCCACCTTTAACTTAGGTGATCAAGGATTTCAAATTCACTGTTCACCAAGCAGTGCGGCCAGTGGAGAAGCGCATTGATAAATTGATGAAAAAGAATGATAAGCCTAAGAAAAGCCAGGATGACAATTGGGTGAGTGCAGCAACACCAGAGAGACCTGTTCGTGGGATTGATGATCCATTATTAAGCGGAAGCGCAAGTGACAGTGGTGTCACAAAGGGCAAGAAACATCGCAGAATTGTGAGCTCAGCTGCTGTTGCTGTGGACAGCTGGGGAGGTGGTGATCAAGCTTCTGATGTATATGAGATCAGGGGTCGCCGCTGGGCTGTAAAAAACTAACGATTCTACTTTGCGAGATGGTAAATTCAAACCATGTCACGTGGAAAGAAAAGACTGGTTAGGTTTGCATTTGGTGGTAAACTCGATGGCAACTGTTTCTGCGATAGTGGCCATTTTGGAGCCTTCGCAAGTTCAGACTGTCTTTGTATAGGTATAATACTTAGGTAGCTGATAATGATAGGTAACCTGTGTGCATAGATTGTTAATTTTTCTTTTCTTTTTCTTGGTCGAGTCGTACTGATATTTGGTTTGGGAAAATGTGGAAGTACAGTAGTTTTTTCATTCTTTGGAAATGGAAGCGCCTGTTGCGAAAATTGTGTAATGATAGGTAACCTGTGTGCATAGATTGTTAATTTTTTTTCTTTTTCTTGGTCGAGTCGTACTGATATTTGGTATGGGAAAATGTGGAAGTACAGTAGTTTTTTCATTCTTTAGAAATGGAAGCGCCTGTTGCGAAAATTGTGTCCATTTGGACAGATTTGTATACTGCCGTTGCACACTCACATGGAGGACTATTGATCTGAACAAAGATACACTGCATATATAACTGAAGTGCCAGAATCGTATGCTCTGTCGAGTAGTCGAGTACCAGAACTCTCTCCTCGAGGAATAATTTTTTTTTTTTTTTTTTAGCTCAACGGAATAATTTGT